>JALDNG010000427.1:0-158604 GCA_024349245.1 Neodontobutis hainanensis | reverse complement strand
ACACTGATACAATATTAATTATGCTTTTAAACAGGAATGATTAAAAATTATCAATTTATGAAAAGATTTAAATTATCAAGTGATCTTTTTCGATTTATCTTTTCGACCTTATGTTAACTCTTCACCCTTAAGTGAAAATGCTGAAAGCTAACTTGGTTCGTTTATTTTACAATGCAGGTTTGAAAAAAAATTGATTTTTTAATTTTCTTCAATGACAAAACTGGAGAATAATATTTAAAAGGAGGAATATAACATATTTATAAAGCCATTATACAAATGTGCCGATGGGTTGAGCGAGATAATCAAATTAAAATCAAGAAATTTCTTTCTTTGATTAAATACTAAATCTATAACATATTCATTCAATTTTAGAGATATATCAGAACGATGTTATATTAGCTATTTAAACTTATGTTAAGTTAGAAGGTTAAATAAGATATTAAATATTAAGTATCATATTTTTCAAGTTTCTGAATGTAATAAAAGAAAAGGAAGTTTAATTTAAAAAATTTTTAACCTCAACAAGGTAAATTTTTTCTTTTAACCATCAACTACATTAATTTCAAGAATCATGTTGCATAATCTATTCTTATTTTGTTATTTATAAAGTTATTTGTATTCTCATAAGAGTTGTGAAAGCTCAACATTGTCGGTCAAGTGAGTAATTTAGTTCATCAAAAAATATTTTCGAATATAACTTTAAATATCGACAATTTTATGAACCAAAACACCAAAAATTAGCTGAATTTATACATTTAAAAACAATTGTAAAAAGTTAATACTGTCAGAAAATCGTAACAACAAATAAAGCTATATCATTTATTTGTCAAACTAAAAGAGTTATCAAGAATGATAAATTTGTTATCGAGGTTTGAGATGCCGTAATGAAGACAATTCAAAAGGTATGAAATGAGCAATCCTGTGAAGTTTCAGTTATTCGGAATTGAGAAGGACGAGGTAAGTCTTTTCATGAGTGAAAACACGCCTACAGTTGAATTTAGTTTGTTTAGAATGATTTCCCCTGAAAGAAGCTCAATAAAATGCCTAAACGAGTCCCCTGAGCTTTCAGAAGATTAAATGATATGCGCATTCGTTATTTTAAAAATTTGCTTATAAATAGAACCGTATAGAACAGTAAACAGTAAAATAAAAATCGAAATATTCTTGATAAAGTTCAAACAAAGAAATTTGTTTTAAACTTCACTCAAATATGTGATTTAATTAATTTTAAGATGTTTTTGAATAGCTGGGCTAATTTTAAGATTTATTGGCTTATTATTTCTGAATTTATTTGACTAAAAACGGTCACAATAAAACTCATATTTATTTTTCTATTTTTATATGAAAAAATCAAACAATAATCAAATTTAAGAATTTTTAAGGCCACAGAACATATCATTATATTTTAAAATGATAATGGTCAAATTTGTGTAGGTTTAATATTGATTGATAAAAATATATTTGTTTTACATGCAAGAATATATTGGTTATGAAAGAATCTTTAGCTAATTAAAAATAGATCGCCACCTTTGTTTTTAACTTAAGGCTTTTTTCAGACTCTAATGTCAGATAAGAAAGGATGTAACATGCAGAATGCAATAAACATCTTGTTTCCGTGATTGTTTTTGATGTCTAATAAGTTTTAAAAGTACAAATAATTGATGGATCCTCAACATATTCGATATTTTAATAAGGCCCGACTGTATCATGAATGAAATTGATGAAAACGCATCATTTATAAATTTTATTTTCTCATAAGATGCTAGTTGTAAGGTTTTACACTTTGAAATCTCTCCACTGTCCCAAAACAAAAAAATGAAAAAAATAATGTTTTCATTTATCAAAAAATTTCTAATTTAATCCAAATTAATTTTTTAAATATTACAAGTTTACTCATCAACAGAAAGATTATTAAAATTGAATTTATCACTATTAGTCCCTCACGGCAAAATTCAACCGAATTCCTACGAAAATATGTTGGAATCAGAATTTATCAGAAGTTTTCAAAAATATAAGAAGTATACGTCATATAGTTATCCGAAAACATTGATAAAACTTACAATTTACATCAATTGAAATAAAGATTATACTGATAGATGATTGAGAGGCAGTTGAAAGAGTTCTCATCAAAAATACTTGGTTGTTTTCGTGCTGGAGAATCTATGTCCATGACCATTCTGAAGTTTTAATGTGGAAAATATTAAAATAACTCTTTTTTACCATACCAATAAATAATGATTCATCTATGTTGAACGAGAACCTTAGCATAACAAGCGTATCGTTCAGAAAAGTAGATTGATATAATTAAACACATTCATTTTTACCGCCATTTTTACTCAGAGAAAAGGAAAATTACTTCATCTTCAAGGGTTAGGAAGTTAAATCTGTACGATATAAAGATTATAGGCTGAACCTTTAAGGAACACGTTCAATTTATTGTAAATCATTTCTTTACTTTGAGGTCAACCTCATTTAGAATATGTATTCTAAATTTTAAAGGATCAAGCCCTTACAAGGACACTTATGTGTGTTCACTAGCTTTATTGCCTCGACGTACGTTTGATTCATTCATAATGAAAAACTTTCATTAACTTACGGCGGGAATGTTGTGATTTTATCATGTTTCCTAGTTTTTATTCATTTAAACAAAAATGTTATTTTAGATTAATTATCAGTTAATAAACAAAGAGGAACAGTGTTCATGCTTAGTGTCTTTTATTAAAGAAATACAAATTTTTAATTTATTTTTAGATTGAGATCAATAATTTTGAGTGTTGATAAACAACGTGATCACGCGTATCGTTATTTGACACTCAGAATTACTTCTACAAGAAGAGGGAAGTTATCAAATCATTATTCTATTCATTTTTAATAAATTTGATTTACAAGTAGGTATATCTAAGCTAAATCCAACCAGAGAAAATCGAACTTGCATATATTTGTGATGACTTAAAAAAATCTTAAATTTATATAGATTGACTGAAATAAGTCAAATAGCTTTTCGAATCAAATTTTTCATTTGAAAGGAAAACACAGATAATTTGTGTTTAGTTGGCTGGATTTTAGATGTAATTTTTAAAAATTTATGAATTCTTATGGAGTAGGTATAATACTAGATATAACCCTGAAAAAATCGTGTGAATATCAAAGTTAAGGTACGCGGGAATTTTGTCAAATCCCTCTATTTTGGTAAAAATATTGATGGGATGGACAAAAGAGGTGTGGACACATAATAAGTTAACCACTTTCGACAATCTGAATGAAGCCGAATCCTGTTTTATAGAAGTAACAGATCAGAACCTCAACATTTTGTTTTGTCTTAACTTAGATGACGCATGCCATATTTTAATTTTAAAACTGCTCTAAACGACACGATGATTTAAAATAGCTCAAAGTACAGAATTCTCTGAATATGCAACTTTCACTGGTATGAATTTGAAAATTATCAAAAAACCTGCAACAACTATGATACAGCTTCATAAAATTTTTATGAAATGGAAGTAGCACGAACCAGTGCACCAATTCCGAGTTAAACAAAAATAAAAAAATATACCGCCAGATATTTTATTTCAGAATTATCGATCAAAGTTTAAACACATTATTATACTTGGAGAATATTTTTTTAATATTTCCTCTCCTTTTACAAGTATTACTAAATGCATTTAGGTCCTTATAATGAATTGAATTTATCATAAAATAATGATAAGAAATTAAAGAATCTCTAAAGATTGTCTGGAAGCGTAAAAACTAAATCGTGAAAAAATTGTCAAATAAATTTTTGGAAATTCAAATATTATTGGAATAAATTGACAATTAAAGGACTAAAACAACACGTATGGACATGCTCTTAAGTAGAAAATACTGTATAAAATACACTATATGCTCATAATTAAATGGGAATACATTTGGTACGTTTTTATAAAATTGAACATCTTCGCTTTTTAGAGCTTTTTTTGTGAGAGTTTGGAAGTTGATTATCTGGACTCGATTTGGTATATGCAGTGTCGGCGCTCAATTTAAAGAGATCATTAACAGCAGGTTTTGACTTTGCAGACATTTCAAGATATTTGGCCTATTAATGTAAATTGGATTACCTTCCATTTAATAGCAGTTTCCTCTGCCTCTGACCTCTGAACACGCCGTTTCTCCGGGTTCGCTTCAACGACGTCTAACTTGTTTCCCACTAACACAATCAGTGGGAATTCCTGGTGCTTCACTCGCTGGATATTATCCCGCAACTCGAAACAATGCTTGAACGATTCGTGATCATCAAGAGCGAAAACCAGTATGAAAAACTCCGAATTTTTGATGTGACCGTCGATAATATACGAGTTTGTCTCTTGGCCGGCAGTGTCGAATATGTAAAATTTGACTTTTTTCCAGTCAACCAAAATTTCTTTCGTATATGTCTCAAAATTTGTCGGGTCGTACATTTCTAAAAACTGGATTCATCGTAATTTTTTACTTCGTCATGCGTATACATGATGGCCAGACAGGTTTTTCCTACCCCTCCTTTTCCAAGTAATGCCACCTTGATGCTCGTTGGGGTCTCCGTCATTTAAATTGTTTGCAACTACAGAGGTTCGTTATCACTAGACGAAAAATGAACGATTAAGCCCATTTTATCTTCGCCGCTTATCCAATCTTTCACAAATTAGCGCTTAATTGCACCTCAAAAAATGCAGACAGACAATCAATTGACCGAAAATTGACATTTCTAGCTATTTGGATTTTTTTAACTGTAACTCTTCGTATGATAAATTCATTCTGGAGTAATTTTTTACTTGCTTTTTATCAATCTGACTAGACTCATTGAGAGCGAATAGAACGAGTGAGAAAAATCTCAATAAGTTACATCAAAACAAGTGGGTCGAATACAACTGAATATCTTTGTGCGACAGAGATTATCAAAAATGGAGTTAAAAATTATCAACACAAATGCGCGTGCTTATTAAAATTAATCACGAAATGTTTATCACATAAAAATTAACAATAATCCCCGAAATTTTAAATCTGCTTCATAAATTATGTTATCGTTTTTAATTTTTATCTTTTCAGAGATCAGAAACTGGTCTTAACGCTTGATTCTTTTTAATCCAATCGTTTGCTCTTTTAGTCACGCTGATTTTTTTTAATCTGCGCAATCTAATTTTTTTGAAAAGAAAAGGAAAACAATCTTAGTGCCATTTTATGTGAAGAGTAGCTTTGTTTCTATTACTAATTCTAACCTTGGCTCATTTTATCATTTATGAATACACGAATAGGTTCAAATACTTAAGGTCGTTTAACCATTAATAAAAAATCAGGTTTTTATTATTAGTTTACAAACGAACCAAAATTATGATATTATAAATATGAATTTTGAGCGAGACATCGCCAGTCTCACCTATTCCTTACAAGTATTTCCCACCCTGAACAATAAAACTCCTTTACACATTAAGCTGAATCTAACATTGAGAATTCTGTCTCTAACAATAGCACCCTAGATCTAACCAGGCAGATATTTCTTCTGAAGATTTTATAACCGACATTAATGACAATTTGGGTACCGGTGCATTAATTCTGATAACTTTTGCGGCATTTTAAGACTATGAGACATTAATTTAACGCCTTCTACCAGGTTTATCCGAGATCTATCGATGCTTGTGATTATAAAACAATGAACTGAGTCACATTTGAGGAAGTTAAGATAACTTAAAGCGCGCCTGCGTCAACTTTGCATATTATGCGCAACTGCTTAACGTGATAACTTATGTAAATCCTTAAATAAAAAAATCGTGTTTTTATCCTTCAGTAACCATCTGATAAAAAGTATTCTATGGATGATAAATCATTTACTTCATTTTCGTGTGCATATTGAAATTAGAATAGTTTAATTCGTTTTTTATCTTGAAAATATTTTTTTTTTAATTTTAAAAATCATTTTAATAAATGTCTGGGATTAGACCATTCATGGTGGGTACTCTTGTTTACTCGATAAAAATTTTTAATAGCTTAGATAGACTATGTAATTTTATTTGTTCAGTAGTGCAGATAAATGAGTCAAAACCTTTTCAAAGTGATCGAAGTATAATTTTATATACTCATTTTAGTCATAGGTGAATTTTTATTCCACTTTTGACATAAGTAGGGTCGGACACGAGCTTATTTTTATATTTTGATCAATTAAACTGGAATAGAGTGGTATAATTAAAATTTAACTCACTGAACAACTCCTAAGTAGTAAGATTACAAAAATATCTACCAAAGCAAAGAATGTTATGGGAGGGGGTAGGTACTTCCTAACAAATTAAAAGAGGGATGAAATTTAACAATTTTTGAAAATGCCTCAACTTAATCTAGAGTAGTAGATATGAACCTAAGGACTTTAATAAAATTTTACAACCTATGTGAACATAAAATTTCCAATATAAAACTCCAAAAATAAATAAATTTAACCATATAAAAATTTAGAATTAAGTTTAGAACAAATATCCAGGAAATTTTATTAATAACGGGCTATGTCACGCATGAGCGAGATATGCGCACAACATCATTAATTAATCAGATTCTAAAACTATTGTGATATTTGTCGCATTCATTATTATCAGATTGTTGACATTATATTAAAAATATATCTGAAAAAAGTATTGAAGTTATGCGTTATTAATTTTTTTTAATTATCGACGTTTTTGATTATCTCGTTAATACGTGAAAATATGTTTGTTTATGAGAAAATTATCAACTACTGGAAACACCATTGAGTATGAAACATCATTAAGTTATCTCTGATTATCACATAGCCATTTTATTAAAAATTGCGTTAATTAATAGAATCAAAAGGCCAATAATCATGTTTATTTCGTTCATATAGATTTTCCCATAATTATTTTCCTTAGCGAGCATTTGGATTCGCAACTTCTATTTATGATGAATAAATTTACATGTTTCATCAATGTAGTTGTTCTGAGGTAAAATGTGAAACATTTAAGAATTCTTGAGTTTGCGTTGTAAAGAGTATTCGAAAATTTTTTATATTAGTTGTGCGTTAATATATAGAGAATAAAAATACGATAACCATTTTATACGTGACTCTAAGAAGGTACGCGAGTTTGAACGAGAGAAATTTCCCCATATTTGTTCTTGGTAAACCTTATTATAGCCCTCGATTCGTTTTTTATAGAATATACAGGAATCAAATGAGTTTTTCAAACTTATAAATTTCAAAAAGTAGTTGATTCAGAACTTTTGTTCGAATTTTACTTATTCAAAATTCTACATGGCATCAACGCACAATTAATTTATACATTAATTAAACAATAATCAAGGTTATTCTTAAGTAAAACTTAATAATTTAATTAATACAAAATCTTGATGATAAAATTACTTCTTTTAATGAAAATAAACACTTCGTTGAGACATGAGAATGAAATGCATTTTCTGCATATCTTTATGAAACAATAAAATAGGAGGATACAAATAAGAAATTCTTGCCTTGAATAAATTGAGCGAGAATGAAAAAATAAAAGTACGCAGAATCAAAAATTAATGTAGTTTAAAATATAATTTCACCTCAATTCCACCACGAATATAAAATCATTATGCGCGAGACAAAGAAAGATTTTTTAAAGATTTATGAAAATTATTACTCGTATCAAGGATGTATCTAAAACAAGAAAATTACGTTTTTCATAATTTGCACTAGGCTTCAAAACAAATAAACTTCTTTCTATTAAAACCTTATATGCATTATAATCAATGGTAATTTTATAATTTGGATGAGTTAAGGTAATAGGTTTATTATGAAAATTATACGCGCATGCACACATTGAAAATTAAAATGAAGAAATTTCCCTTTTTATAAAAAACCTCTATAACGTACTTTTTCTCATAAAATAAATAGTTTAGGAGGTTTTTGATAAATGTTAAATTAACTTAATTTAGGTTTACAATAAGTGTTAGATTAGAAGAGCAGGAAAATGACTACAATATCAACTCACATGTTTTATACTTATTCGCCTTAACACAAAAATAACTGTATGAAAATAGACTTGGGTTCTTTGAGGAATTTTCTGTAACATGTAACTTTAAAATTATCACAACATAAAAATAAGTTTATTATGAGTATAGAGAATGTAAGTGAATGAAAAAAGAAAAATACGTAATCTGTGGAATTTCCCTTAAAATAAAAATATGGAAATCCAATATACCTAAGAAGATCCTTTAAATTGTGTTCCTCAAATGATTTAATGCATCATTAGAAAACGGATGAATTTACCAGAGAACGTGTGATAGCTATTTAATCATTAATTTATTTTATTTAAGTTCTAGTTGTGATAAATTAAATAACTAACCATTTTGTCAAATAATCTCTTTTTGAAGGGTTCAATTTTCACATTTGCACCACAAACTGATTCAACCTACAGCAGAATGATGATAAAGTTTATACATTCAAATATGTGCAGAAGATACCATTTTATTGAGTATTTTAAATAACTTCACACAAGAAACAAATTAGGTAGCCTTTTGATAAATAAGGTAAACTACTATGAATCAAATGTAATGATTTCACCATTATGTTTGTTTTTTAAGCAGACGCACATCTTGTCGTGTTTATATGTGAGTAGTTATTGATATTTGGCATTGTATGAATTTCCCTAGTTACATCTTGCGACTTTTCCCAACATTGGATTATTTATAGTTTTTTCAGATATTTTAGTTTGAAATTCGATAAGCATCCAAAGATCTGTTTCATTCATTCTTTGGAACATTTTAACGCCATTAAAAATAAAATTTTTTAAAACGGTGTGAAACTTGTGGTAATTACATAAAAGCATGGATAGCTCAAAATTAAGCCATCGATTTTATCTAATCGCGTCAAAGCAGTGTGGAAAATATGGATAAACCTTGCAGTGAAGCATAGAAACTATAATTCCAAAGTTAAGCGAATATAATGAAATCAACAGAAAAAACTAATGCAATCAAGCGTCCATAAGTCTAGGACACAACTTGCATATGTTTAACAAAAGGTGTTAAAGAGGAAATTCTAGACTGTCAACCTAAATCAAATTCATATATGGGAACAGTAGACACAGTCATGAGGATCCTGTATGATAAATGATTAAAAATCAACGACGCACGACATAGATTCAATAAAACGTTGACGAAGATAAAAAAAGATCGATTTAGTACAATCGAGTAAGATTAAAAATTACACGCCTGTGAATACAAACTAGATAAAAACTGTGGATTTTCAGGTTTAAATAAAAAGAGAAATAAATACAAAGCAAATTAACTATAGTATAGCACACAAGCCCTTTTTCTTAGTTTTCTTCGGGCGATCGTCAGTAGTAGGCGGTGGTAGTTTTTTTGACATTACTTCGATCGCGGTTTGAAAAATTGTCTCAATATTGACTTTTGTCTTAGCAGATGTTTCGATATAGGAAACCTGAATGTATTTTTAAAATACCTTCCACTGTGACGCAAGAGTTTCAGCCTCAGCTTTTGAGACTTGACGTATCTCGGGATTTGTCTCGACTATGTCAAGTTTATTGCCAACTAAAATGGCAGGCAAGTCTTCATCACAGTCTTTAACTCGCTGGAGGTACTCTCGCATTTCGTGACAGTGCTCGAAGGACTCTTGACTATTTAATGCAAAAGCGATGATAAAAAATTGGGCATTTCTAACATGGTGATCGAGTATGTTAGCGTAGCCCTCCTGTCCTGCTGTGTCGATAATATTTAGGACGTATTTTTTTCCCCCATGCGTTGTCTCTTTTCTATACAAGTCGCTCTTTGTGGGTTCGTAATTTTCGAGAAACTATTTGAGAGATTCTGATACCTCGTCATAGATATAAGATAGGGTGATACATGTTTTCCCAACACCGCCGCTTCCTACAATCATGACTTGAAAAGTAGTCGGTTCCGCAGACAAAGTGGCCATTATTAATGCGGTATCGAAAAAAAACTATTTATAATTTTTACGATGGGTTCGTAAATTAACGAGGTGCAAATTCCATGCGCCCGATATTTTCGTTTTTATTGATAACGCCTCACAATTCTAAACGACGAAACAAATAAATTTAAAATTTTATCTTTTTTACATGAAAAACGCAAGCGCGTTCATAACATCAATACTTTTAAATTAAGTGAATACACCCGTTTCTTATATACATTTTCCAGCATTTGGAAAAAAATTTGTTAACTTTCACACATTTCATTTAGAATAAGAAGCTGAGATTTTTACAATCTAGTTTATTTGGTACGCGCATGTACGTAATATTTTCAACTAAAGTCAAGTTACTATATTTGAGACGTCTTGAATGTGCAGACAAAACATTTTTATTCCTTAAGCTTATATTTATTTCATTTTAATCAAGTTTTTTCAGTTTATACTTTAAAGTTAAATGCGATAATTATGAAAATTTCTTTGAATTATGAACGAACAAATAGTTTAAATAATATATGGAAATGATATGAATTATATTAACTAAAAATTGTCTTCTTGCAATAAAGCATCGTTAATATTAAGCCCAAATTATTCTGAAATTTGAACTATGTTATCAATAATTCCTGAGTGAATTTTCTTTAAATTATAGGGATGAATTTGGGATATAATTACGAATTTCTTTTGTTTCACTTGAACGTAGTTTTTCACACAAGATAATAAAATAATAACGAGTAAAAGTTAAGTAAATTAGATGTGATCTGCAAAATAATTATCATATAAACGCATGCGGAATAGTTCAATTAATAGTAAAATTATCACAAAATGTACATATCAGCTTTAACAACGATTTTTATCTCTAAAAAATAAACCTGAAAATAAAAGCTTTGAAAAGAAAAAGAATTTGCTGTCTGATGATTTATCTGTGATTTTACCTTGGAGGAAATGAGCCAAACACTTAAAAACTTTCCTACCTTGTATGATTATCAGAAACTATTCTCTTTACAATACATTATGTATCATGGATTGTTTTGGCAGTTACATAGATCAACGAATTTATAAGAATGATTTACTGTATGCCGACCAAAATCACATGAATTCAGACCATTATATGCTTCCCAGCACCTTAATCTTATCGTTATCTCAGTAGTTATTTTGGCTGAACTATTTGGTATAATTTCACAACTATCTCTTCTTTATACATTTTATGTCTCTACAAATATCACTCAAAGCCCAAAAGCCATATACTAATTGCCACCAGATATATATTTATTACATAGGTTTATCTTTTGATATAAACAGTCCTCAAACGGTTACAATATGTTTAGGAGTTCTTCCCATGATACCCTTGAACAATTCATTCGACCATGTAAACTTTTATGATTGTTTCGGTGCTAATTGACTTATCTATGACAGACTTTTCTTAAATTATCCCCGATATCTAACATTTTTTTCCTGAAGAGTAGGCAATAAGGAAAATTTTCAGATAAAATTATATTTTTGGCGAATAAGTTCCTTTTCTGACAGATATTGTTTTTAAATTTGGTAAACCTTACGTGCGAACATTGCCGTGCATCAGCTACGAATATGAAACTAGATAACTTTAAAACTAATATCAATTTATTTCAATTCTGGAGGCTTGTGATTTTTGAAACAAAGACAATTCTTTTGAGAAATCTGTGCATTAGCTTGTTTATTTGAGAAAAGACATTGTTATAGAAAAAATTCTATCGGTGCCATCAATGTGTTCGCATAATCTCGTAAAACGTCGTTATAAAGTGAATATGATCGTTGATAACTTGTATTTTACTGATAGTATGAAAATGGTTATGCATTATTTTGAAATCAATAAATAAAACATAGATCAAAAAAGTCTGAGGTTAGGCTAAACTTAAACGAATTCCTTCCCACTAAACTTGTTTGCTTTTTATTTTGAAATGATAAATTAAGAACATTTAATTTGAATGTGTAGTTTTATAAAATTAATTAGTTAAAAAATTGGTTATTATCTACTTTGTGATTCGCTACAATCATGTTATGCAGGCTTATATCCATTTTAATCTTTAAATTTAATTCTATAAATATTATCCCATTATATTTAACAATTTCATATTTTAAATATAGTTGATTTTTATGTTTATACTACGTTGAGTTCCTCAGTTTTAATTCACTTAGCAGATGGTTCTAATTTATTTGTAAAGATTTAACTAATTCTATTAAACCATAAATGTTCATCAATATAAATTAAATCAACAGTATACAAATGCTCCATGCTCAAGGAACTATAGATTTATGTTTTATCTCAAACATAATGAAAGATGTTTATTATGAAGAATATAAAAATTTCACGCCAAAATACATGAATATTAGTCGGTTAAAACAAGCGGTTAAAATGTTTTTTAAAATAGTGAATAAAAGAGACAAGAGTGACTTTATGAACAATTTTTACAAAAATTCATAAAAGTGTAAAATTCACAATTTTTAGAAATATTGATTCAAAGAAACTCAATTTTCGTGAAGTTTAAAGAACTAGATCTTCAATATTAAACCATTCCGGATTTATGGTTCAATTAATGTAAAAGTATTGTGATTATTTATATTGTATCTCATTTTTTTAAAAAGCCTATGTTGCGCATGTTTTATAGAAGAATCGGTGGAAAATGCTTGAAATATCAGATCGATAAATTTTGCTGTTCAATAAAAATCATGAAGAAAGCTCATTTAAAATATCATGTATTGATTAGATGCCACGTAGTTAGTGTTTGTAAGGTAACACTTCCTCACGGAAATAGGATTCGGTCAACGATTTAACAAGTTATAATCACAAATTAGTGGAAAGTTAACTCATCCAAAAAAGGATTAAATGGAAGTGGGACAACACCGGCTAAAATGAAAGTAAACATAAGTCAACTGGCGGAAATAGATACGGTACCCCATTCGAAATGCCTGAGTAGTTTTATTATTTCCAAATATAGAACTTTGAATGACAACATAATCTTTGTTGTTTTTACAATACTGACAAACTTCTATTAAAACAGTTGATTATTAAACATTCTATTCGTTGAAAATAACGCTTTCAGGTTTCAAATTATAGCTATTAACAAATATTCAAATGTTTAACCATTTTTCCAATCCGCATAATCGGAATGGACGGCTATTTAATATGTAAATTTTTGGTTATTGAAGTATGAAAACCATTTAATTGGTTTACGCTTTTAAATAAATAAAATAATGTTTGAATTAATTTTATGAATCCTTCATATTTACTCATCGAATATTTTTCAAACATTTTTATGAACAGACATTTTTTTAATTTTAATAAAGTTGTTTTCATGAAATTATTGACAATGCTCATGAATTCAAATGCATATCATTCTCATTCTTTAAACCGTAATCCCCCTCAGTTCATGCAGTTTATTCTGATTTAAAATTTTTTACGTGTTAACATGCTTTAAATGTATGACATCGTGTGATTAAAATCGGATTGACATAAAAAGTATTCAATATCCTGTCATTTTTAAGTACTGTCCACAGAATCTGTCATGCTTCTGAAAAATCCATCAACACTTGAAAATATAAAATTTATAAAAAGGATACAATATGCGACTTTGATGAGACGTTTTTCTACGTCCAAACAATCAAGCCAAACCAAGAATTTTTAAATAATTTAAAATCTAAAATAATTTGTTTAAAATGTTTACAAACAGGAATAAATGAGATATAGTTTGCCAAGTTAGTTAAACAATTATAATGTTAATTGTATTTATTTTGTGATTTTTAGGATGAGTCAAACTTGTGCAACCACTTCATCAACATGATTTAAACCAGAGATAATTTTCTAAGTGTGTGGATACGTTTAAACCCTGGAATTTGCTTTCTTTCCGCGTGTAAACACCACTTTCGTACAAGGAGGGGTGTGTAACCAAACCGCATAAAATTTTGGCCCCACTTCAGTTCATCGAGCGGATAAAGGCAGGTTCTTCAGGGCTGTTATTTTTTTAAAATAGCCATGTAAAATTTCTCTTTTCGGAATGGATTATTTGTCTGCATGCTTTAGTAACACTGATAGAAGAATAGTTTGAATTTGAAAGGCCCTTGATCGATAAAATATATATCTACAGAGCCATATTTATGTTTTCTTTTTTGATAAAAATCACACAATAGTTCATTAACAACTAAAGTAAACACTTAACCAACCAATGAATGCCATAATGAGACGGTATCCCTAAAGAACCAAGTTAGAAGGGAAGGTTTCTAGTGCGTTAGAGTCTTGACTACCATAAACATGATGTTCCCATCGGGGTGAGTGTACTGGATGGCCAACTCCAATTAGCAGAACCGGCTCTGAAGAATGTACATCAAACAAATACTCATTAGGAAGACGCCCGAGAATATTAGACTCGTCACGACTCTTCAAAATGAAACAAACGTCTCAACAAAACAGCCTTAGTTTTTCTTTGTCAGCTTAAGAATAACTGATGAGATTGATGATAATATTGCACCGGGCGATCTCATAAAGTTCAAATGTTAATATTGAGGGCATAATTTGAACCATAAAATAGTCATGTTCTTAGTTGCTGTGACATTATTTGAGTATCGCGTCTCCTGCTGATTTACACGATTGAATCTTCTTTTTAAACCGTATGAAAGGATTGTTAACGAAAACTACATAAGGGTTTATTTTCAAAATTTTCAACCAATTTTCATGTTTTAATCGATTATGTAATACAGATTAAATGCAAAAATGTTTCAACTTAAACGCGAAAAAAAACAATTAATCATCAACCCTATTTAATACACGTTCAATTGTGTAAAAAAAGACGTCTCGTCTTATCATTGAAATTGATATGTTCTGAAATACTTCATCTGCGTTTCGACTAAAAAATTAGTCGGGATATAAAACTCTAGATAATCCTAGAAGAATACTCTCACGCAAAATAGAGGGGACAAAAACTCAAACAATGTTCAAATTATGGCCACGTTGCCCAGCTGGACGAATAGGATAAAAAATAAATGTTGAGCACTGATTTTGTGATGTGGAGACTGAACAGTGTTAAATATCCTTAAAATATTCAAAAAAAGTTCTGTCCCATTCAAAAGATAAGGAAAAATCATTTCATTTTAACCAGACAAATACTTTGAAAAATTCCGAGAAATTATATATGAACAATTAAAACTCAGATTAAAAACAGATGATGTGTTAGATTGACAGTGATCTATTCTGAAGAATTTAAATTTATTCAACTTCTATACTATAAATGCATTTATAGTATCCAGTGTGAGGGTCTTGGTGAAAGCGCGAAGAAACGTGAAAAGATTTAGGAATAAAGGTCCCAAAATGGTAGTTTTTAAATTTCTTAAGTGAATTATTGAAAAAACTTGCAATATTCGTGTGGCGTCAAACCCTTTTTTCTCAACTGTCTGGTTGTTGAAACTTCTTTTTATCAGTGTAACGTGTATTTTAACAGAATCACGTTGAAATTGGTCGATAGAATAAGGATGATCTTTTATTTTTCTAAAAATGGCATCCACCAAAGTTTGTAATCTAGTTTAATTTTTAATTTCACCTGTTTTCGTCATCTACCACGGTGGCGAAAAGGACGTCGACTTCGGTAGGGTCGTCGTTCATAATATCTAATCCTCTTAGAGTTATCTCGGGTAGATGTGCTAATAATGTTCTAATTGGAGAAACAGTTTACTCTTTGAGAGACTTCATTATTTCTTCAAAATCCTTTGAAATTTTACTCTAATTTGTTAAATTTATCAAACTTCTTCGATTTCATTAAAGAGAACCAGCATGATTACAGTGATGTGTAATTTTTCAGGAGACGTGAAAAACATATCGTTGAGGTTCTGCTGTAAAGATTTGAATATGTTGTATTTTTGTTAAAAAGTGAAAAATATAAAAGATTGGTCAAAACATAGAAAATTCAAGCTTTGAGAAATAAAAACAGTGACAGAACTCACATGATTAAACAACACCTTTGGACAAACTATCCATTATTTTAAAAATTTAAATTTCAGATCAGTGAGTTGGAATTAGAACTTTATAAAAATGAAAAAATTAAATTTAAAAACCACGTAAGTATTAATTTAGAGTGAGTGGTAATTCGCCGGACTTTTATGTGACCTATTAATGAATGGTTTAACGCAACTAAAGAACATATTAAAAAGACTCATTTAAATAACGATCATGATCTTTTATTTTTCTTAATAAATGAAAAAAGAATCTCAGTCAACATTAGAAAACCTTAAGTCACGCTGCTTATATTTTAGAAAAAATAGTCTTGGTAAGATTTCATTATAGTGTAAAAAGCTAAAAATAATGGTCATTAAACTATATACTACTTTTAAACATGACTGAGATAAACAATTTAACAGATTCAGGAATAAAATATACTAATTGTAAGCGAAGTTTAATTAAAAATACTTTAAGAATAAAAATATTCGGCTGTCGTGCTCACAGTGGAAGTATGAAAAATATGTAACTCAGATAAATAACCATAAACGTTGATTTATCGAGAGTAAATTCAATTTTCATAAAAAATAACACTTTCATGAAAATTAAAAGAATTTAAATGTTCTTTATCATATTTTTGTGGCAGAAAAAGGTGGTGTTATGGATTATTGAGATAAAAACTGCACTTTTAACTGGGAGACTGCCTCATATATACAAAAATACATTAAAATGGTGATAGAATAGCTACCTTTTTTCATTTAAGCTAAAAAAGAAACATAATTATCTATTTTACGCTATATTTTAATCACGCTAAAATACATCAACCTTGAAAAGAAAAAGTATAAAATTAACAATTTTATAAAAAGATGTTTTTTGGTATCTCGTACTTCATAACATCCCAAAGTAAAAGGAACATTTATTTGACAACTTGTCAAATTCAAAATAATTTCAATAAATTAAAAAAATATATATTATCACTTATAAGCTTAAAGGGAATACATTTTCATGAGACTTTTTTGATTGTAAACAGTAAAAAGAAGCGTTTTATTTGTTTACCAAACGCAAAATAAATAAAATTGAAATGATCAGAAGACGATAATTTATTTTGAAAACACTTCAAATCAAAATCAAAAAATACGCCTTTTGACGTAATGGAAAAATTAAAATTTACTTGTTTATTCTCCAGAAAGTAACGGCTTTCAATATTTTATATTCATAAAACATTTAAGAAAATCGGTTTCATTTTAAATATTTGATGAACTTTTCTTTGAATAACAAGCATAAGACGAATTAACTATTCAATGAACTTAAAGTGAGAGTGAAAACTTAGACTTGTTTTAACGTGATCGGTAGAATGTTGAGATTTCGAAATTTGAAATGAATGTGGAACACGACAAATGAAAATATTATATCATTGAAAAGTGTAACTTCTTGTAAAAGCTAAAATATAGCATAATTATCTGTGTAAACGAAGGGATAAAAATAATAAATAGGCGAATCTGGGCGAGCCGAAAAATGTTCGTAACATATCGGAATACAATTAATTTAATTTTTTAATGAAAATAAGAAATTATTAATGCAATATTTTTGATTGCGAGATATAAAATAAGTGAATTTTAGATGTATCTCATTTTAAGATTTAATTTAAAATCTTTTATCCAATCAATAAACCCCTTAAAAACAAATCAGTTCATTTTTTAGAAATGGTATGTTAGTTTTAATGATTTTTGAATCTTAAGTTATTAAAAAACCAAAATATAAGAAAAGAGAGTCTATGAGAATAACGATTCCAAATTTGTAAAAACTCTGAAATAAATCCTCTGCTGGAAACCAATAAAAAGGTTGCCTTGAAATATCCCCATTAATTTAATTGATTAAAATAAACAAATCTATCATATTTGAAAATTTATTCTAGGTGTTTTAAGTATTGTACATTTGGTTATACTTAGGTGAAATGATAAGGTATTTTTATATCATATTTGATAAAATGATGTAAAGTATGGAAATTTCTGAGTTCCATTAATTCAGTGAAATCATTTCATATTGATTATTTTTTAATCGAAAGAATAGTTAAGCATATATACATATATATATTCTTTATGATTATATATTGTTGGCAAATTTTTAATTTACGAAAGGAAATTGTCCACAAGAGATTTCAGAAAAATGTTCAAAGTTAAGATAAAATTAAAATCAACTTGGAAATTGCTAAATTTTGTATGGGAGACAATCTGAAATATGAGTAACGATGAAAAGAAACACTCAAAATAATTCGATTTACGATGCAAATAAAAATTTTGCAAACCTTAATTTCTGGATCTTGCGAAATTTCGGTTTTAATTTGATATAATTGGTGCGTATTTCAGGAGAAATTATTGGAATAGAAATAAAATGACTCGGTTTCATCTTCAACCTCTGAGCTTCTAGAAGAGTATTTATGAATTCATTGGCTCTATTAAGATTACTTTCATCATTCGAACGCAATTCTCAACAATAAATAAAAAATTACTGAAAGAATCCTTTGATTTAGGTGGTGGAATGTCCATTATCACTCCATAGTTTGAATAAATTTGACATGGAACGTTAGGGTTCATAGAAAGGACTTTACGAAGTATACTGTTTGGGACATTTTCCAAAATTATTTCCACCATTGTTTTAGTTGGGACAATTTTTTCCGTTAAAAAATATTTATCGTCGGTCTCTTCGTGAATTCGGTCGATTTCGATATTTTCACTCTGATCAAGTAATGTTGTGTTCCCAATAACTCGATAATTTCTACCCCCACAAACAATTATTGTTGGATTTAGTACTTTATTCTTAATATCGAAATTGGCCATCAAAAATTATAATATCGTTATTATTTCGATAAAATTCGTAAATTTCCGACTTCGACGACAATATGTCAATAATTACTCATTTTAGCGTGTTAAAGTCAACTTCATCTGGCGACTTAAGTAGGTAGTTTTGAATTTTCACAAGATACAATAAAATTTCGGTTTTCAGTATCTTATTTAGTTACATAAAATTGTTCAAATATTATTTATGGCTAACGTTTTTATGAATTTCCTGAATAAATTTTTGATAAAATTCAATTTATATTTTCATAATTCTAAGTCGGAATAGGTTAGTTATGTTTATTTTCCAAATCTGCAAGATTTTAAAATCTTAACAATTTCACTGAATCACGTTTTACTTGATGATTGAATTATACTTTGTTTAAATTTATTGAAGCACTTTACGAATGAAAATAATCCACTGAAAATTTTTCTTCATTTAAGTTTCATATAACTCAAAAACGAAAAAATTAAGCGTAAATGCGATATATATTTGTTGTATTTTGAAAAACTTCCTGGAGATTATTCAACCTCGTCGATAAATATTACCAAATTGCAGACAATCCTGGAAGTTTTATTCGTTATCCAAAAATTTTATTGAATAAAGGTTGCAAAATTGAATTTTTATGATTATTCTCTTCCTGAATTTAATGAAGAGTTTAATATCTTTGGTTTGCATGAATTTTTTTGAACTGTTTGCAAATCGCATGAAAATAAACAAACCAATTTTTTCGAGTTTTAAGAGAGTTTTTTGGAATCAAATCAAAATCAAATGTTCACAACATTGATTTTGAAAATGTAACTTAAAAATTAGTGCTACGATGTTATTATCATGACTTCTCAGCTCTGTAGCTATTAAATGGAAACATAATCTATAGAGATGGCACGACCAAAATCTATCCTTGATTTTATCATTTAAATCTACGGTTTGCTATACTTCTTTTGACTAAAATTACGAATATATCATTACAATTTACGCATATATTTGGGTTTTAGTAAGATTTGTTTCATGGTAATGTCAAATTGCAGAATTATATTAATATTAACTGATAACGAAAAAAACTCTTTCTCGTAATATATGCGTATGGTTAATAAGAAACCGGACATCGGTATATCCTTGAGAAACATTTTGTATTTTTATGATTATAATCTTATTTTTACTTTTTCGTGTTTTCTCATATTTTCCAGCTTAAACTCATTACTTCTTGATGTTATGGAGTTATAAATTTGAAGCTGGTCCTATATCGTGAGATTTTGACTGTGTAAGATGTGCATTTACTTTATGAATGGTACTTTTAAAAGAAAGAAAGGTTATTTCTGTAAATTAAATTTGAAATAAATTTGATTGGTTTGAAAATTGCCATGCCATTCAAATGATTTTATGCCTGTATGATATTATTTTTATTAAATTTGATATAAAAAATAACGGCAACGATACAAATATACATTAGAATATTTTAATGATTGTTTCAAAAATTACTTGATAAAAGACATAAATCTGTCTTCCTCCTCGAGCGTGCGCATATGATTATGTTTTTAACAGCCCGCAATTTATTTACATTTGATTGTGTGCCCCATCTGTTTCTTCGTAGGACGAAACTTTCAGAGTGATTTACATTGAGATATGAAAAATAATTATACTCTCAAGGGTCGTATGATTTATTAAAATTACCTATAATTTGAGTTATCGGTAATTTTTGTCGGTAATTGCAACATTGAGTGGTTTTATATCGCGTTTGGCAACGCATAGTTTTGAAAGATCGCATCGTATTTTGGTAGATTCTGCCAAAACATAACGACCTTCATTGTTCATCCCTCTATTATACTTCCCTCTTTCCAGAATTTACCCTCGAGAATTTCTGTTTTCATTCAAGGATCACCTATCAGTCTGCTTGTATATAGCAAATATGGTGCAAAGTATTTCCACTCAATTTTTACAAATCAAAAATATTTTTTCAAACACGTTTATTTATTTAAGGTTTATTTTCCAGAAATAATTTTGGAGTTTGTAAAAATCTGTAAAAACGACGATATTAAAATTTTTTTGAATACCTACATTGAACTTTCACCTTACTCAATTCCCCTGTTGCCATATATTATGTTTTTTGTCAAAGTAATTCAATATAATTGCATATCCATGCTCCTGAGACACTCTTGAATGTTTCAGAATCAACAAAATCAGCATTCTCTTACTAGCTCGAAGAAAATTTTAGAGGTATTTTCAGTTAGTCAACCGTATAAAAACGGAAAAAATATTGTGTAAACTTTAGGCGGGATTATAATAAATCATAAAAAGACAGTCTAATCTTGATAAATACATGTGTCTAACATTTTAGATATTTTTTGCTATATTTTATTGAAGTAAATTGATTATTTAGGGAAAAGTGACATTCTCAATTTTTTAATACAAAGAGGTGAGAAAAAGGAAATACTGTTTCATTTTATAATAATCGTGTTACGAAAATTGTCGAATATTTTCGTTAATTTTTCGAAATTATTTTTTAATAAATTTTAATATTATGTTAAGTTAGGAAATGAAATAATTATTTGAAAAAAGACACTTATTTTTTCTATATACTTGGAAATTGAACAAATATACAATTCTTTTATTAATGCGGTTTCGATAACTAGTTAGACGCTAGATTTTATTTTAAAAAGCTATGATTTTTGTTTATTTCTCTTAAATCTGAATTATAGAATCGCAGTTCTTGTTGATAACTTATACATTGACTGTTCATGTGGTATAATTCTACACTTAAATTTTTTCAGCTACCCATTGAACTTAATCTGTAAAATATTTGTGTTTATTCAAACAATTAACGATATATTTGAATTTATTGAGGGTTCAGCTAAATTATTTATATAAAAAAGGCGTATGGTGAAAGTGATAACTGCAAAGAGTGTAGTATATTTCCATTCAATTAGATATCTGAAAGAACGATATTAATTCTCCGTGTGGCGATATACACTTTATAATTATCGTGACTAATCGTTCGTGTGTTAATCTCCTTTAACACTCCTTTATAATTTTTTCTCCAAATTCTTAAAATTAAATATGCGCCATAAACAACGAAGTTGCCACCACTCCTAATTTATTTAATGGGTTAAATATAATGTGTGAAAGTTTAAAATAATGAAATTTTCTCGTTTTATACTTTTTTGTAAGATTACTAAAATACACCAGGTCATTTAATCGCATTAAAAAATGAATACAGAGCCCATATGAGAGTTTCTAATGCCATATTTTGAGATTATTAAGATGTATTGTGTTTAAAGCTCCAAATGATTGAAAGAAGCATCAGCCAATGTAGTATTTGAGCCACACCAATCGAATTAAATGATCAAGTAACCGACATTGAGTGGTTTGTAAGTTTCTAAAAGAAGACCATGAGCGAGTCGATTTAGAAGTAATAATGACAACGTATGATATTATAGACCGATCACAATTAGAAAGGTAACTGTAAATGGCAAAATTTCTTTGATGAACCAAGCTGAGGTGTTTGCACATACTCAAACTTTATTTGAAATTATTAACTACGACTTTGATTCTTCTAAGTGTACCATAAGGTAAAATTGTCGAAATATACTTATTCGTTAATTAAGCCTAAAATTTGAGATATTCCCAAGATATGAAAAGAAAACTCCTTTCATATTAAGGTAAAACTAACATACCTTCTGAAATTTTGTTGTATTTGGTAAAAACGTCTCAGCCACACAGGTATATCCTATCACTAAGTCATTTTATACTTAAAATAAAGTATGCCTTTTAAATCTACAAAGTTATGTCAAAAATAAAAATAATGACTAAATTTGGATTAACCAAAAATAAATGAATATTTATTTATTTGAACAATGGCAGGAACGAAATTTACACAAGGATTGATTTTATCAGACAATATCTTTAAAGACGAAAAAATTCGAAATCCTACAAAATAAGTGTGATATTTCGAAAAATCTAACTAACATTCAATCGATTTTGAGCAAATACGGAATTGTTTGTCTTCAATCGATAGAGTTTGAAAACTTTATCAATTTTACAGATGGTGCTTGATTTCAAGATATTTAAAGTTTAAAATCTTACACATAAATTTATGTGCCAAATTATTAGTATGTCATGGACAATAAACAAAAATTTTCGACTTTTTTTAAGTTTGACAAATAATTCATGAATTTCTGTCAAAAATAACACATAGTAGAAGCAAACAAATAAATATTAAAATATTGTTTGATATTTTTAAACCTTTTCAGAATTAACATTCACGGTTTTTTGAAATTTACAAAAAGTATTCATACAAACATGAACACCAAATTTTATTTATCTGATATCGACAAAAAACATCATTCTAATTTTGGTGAGATTCATGTTTTTAATATCTTATCTCATCAGATCCATGTTAAAATTTGATATCTCAAAATTTATGGAATCATTTATATATTCGTAGTCCATATAAAAATGAGATCGCCAACTCTTTGACAGCTTTTAGGATTTTACTCATGGTGATGTTCAACTTTACTTTCTTCAGGGTTAAACACTAAAGAAATAAAGTTTATTTTTGAAAGCATTGTTTTAACTAAGCTACATAAATTTTGAGAAGTTGAAAGGAAAAGAGAATCGAAATTAACAATCCTTTTACTTATCCATTCCCAGAGGACTTTGACAGTTGTTTAAAATGTCAAAACAGTATTAGAGGAAATATTTTCAGAGTTATCATGGTTAAAATACATTTTTTAATTTTAACTTACTTAAAACTCGGACGTTTAAGTGACATTAAACCATGAGTTAAAAATTAATGACAGTTTTAAAAAAATATATAAATATTTGTTACTCAAATTAAAAATACTGTTTTTCAATGAGATTTTAGTTTTTACTAAGGCTCTGATTCTGAAGAGTTATGGCCCTCGAATGGACAGAGTACAGGGTGAGAGTTTTAATAAATGTATGTTTCACACTAATCGACACTAGAGCACTCCAGATAAGGGTGTTATTTTGAACTAGAGAACGTAAAGAGAAGATTTTTGCTGGAGGCCAAATTTTTGTAAAATCCATTTGAAAAACGTCTGTTACAAGCTTGAATCATCCTGAAATCACGAAGAAAGAAATTTATCACATACATAAAATATTAATTTTTAAAGAGAAACGTTTTCATCAATTTAATAATGACCAATTTTTGCAAAAATTTATTCTCGAAAGAACTCTGAAAACAAAAGTTAAGAGTCTAAAATATTTAAAATTTACGACTGACCTCGCCTGAATAAATCTATCCCACGATAACATAAATAATAATTTGATAACAGAATTTAAATTTATATTTTTTTATCAAGTTAATTTACATTATAATGATTGTAAAAATAACTCAAAATATTTACTCTGTTGAGTAAACTGTTATTAAATTACTGAATTGCAGAAGCTGACTTTTTAAGGAGTATATTTGTCTTAAAACCGAATTTTTTAAACTTGTAAATATCAATGTATAAATGAAATATAAATTTAATTTTCTGAAAATTTTGTATTTTTTAAAAGGAAGTACTAATATGTACGATCGTTTTAGTCTAACTGTTTTAAGAATTTAGAGATGAATTTTTCAAAAAATAACTCTTCCCAAAAATTAAATACTAAGATTTTATGACGTGTAAGAATATAAAATTATTATTTTCAACAGATATTCTCTTGATTAAAAAATTTGTATTATTTGAAATATATTTCATTATTCTACTTTAATTTATTGTAATTTAAGAATTAAAATTTACCTCAAAAAGGTGTTTGAAACTTAAGAAACACGAAAACTATCATTTTTAATCATATGATTTTTGTGAAATTATTTTCAAAGTTAAAAAGATATCTCGACAAACACAATTTTTCAACTACTTAAAGTTTAAAAATTTTAATTTTGATGATTAATGTTTACAAATGTAAAAATTGTGCAACGATGAATGATTTATTGGATTTTTTTATTTAGTGGCACTTATCTAACTTTGTCATTTTTTATTAACGTTTAAAAATATATTTGTGATATATAAACGAACAAAATATCGTACCTATTATTTTTTTGCTTAGTTAGAAAAAGATACAAATTGATACATTAACTCTGCCACAATTTATCGTAAACATTGCATAAATTGTGATTTTTATTTAAAATTAAATTGATATATAAATTTAAAATTTTACATCCTTATGTTCCCTCACTGTTGAACCTTTAAAAAGTAATTAAAAAACATGTCATTTATAAAATTAATACGCGTTCAAAATCAAATTTTAACTTTATATTCTTAATCAAGTAAAATATTCACAGATAAATTTATTTTATAAAGTTAAACCAGTAAAATATTCCATATGTATCCCCCAATATCAGAATAAATCAATCACAAAAGGTATTTAGATAATATTTGGACTTTTTTATTCATCAGTAGAATAAAAAATAATGATAAAATTAGCACAAAAAACTTTGTTTTAAAATGATCAAAGATGTTCCATAATTTTTGAAATTATTTTTGATAAAAAATGATCCTAAAAGTGTTATAAACCAAAACCAATCATCAAAAATTAATAAAATAAATTTTATACGTTTACTATTTGAGTTATCAATAATCATTTTCATTTATTGTAACGATTTCAAGCTATTATTTTCATATAAAGAATTCATACATACCCATGATAAATTTTTGTACGCAATATTTTAATTTTATTTTAAGTTCATAAGAAATCCAAAATTTAATTATTATGAGTTTTAACTGAAATTTAAAGACTGAGAAATTTAAAAATTCTTCTGTTATGCGTAATTAACAAAAATTAATTTTGAATTAATTTCTTAATTCAGCAAATTTCGCTTCATTATGGAACATCTCAGGATTCTCCTAATATTTAAAATTACCTCGACTATATCATTTCATTATCAAAAATTTTATGTCAAAATAATTTTTCCTAATTTTCAAAAAGTATCAAAACCATGTCAATCTATCTTTTGCTAACTCAATCATATGAACTTATCAATATAAACAATCAAATAATGTCTAATTTCTAGCATCCTCTAACAAAAATTCATCCTGCCACAGATTTAGAAGTCTCTGTTATTCTAACAGAAGTGATTAAATATTAAACAGATTTATAAAATGAAATATTTAATTTAAAACTGAGAATTTTAGGACATAAGATACATTGATACAAAATAATTTATCAAAGAATTTTAATATACTATTAATAATTGAATCATTTAATAAATATCATGTAACTAAGGTTCATGTTATCACATAAAATAAAAATTATTTGAATAATATAAAATATGTTTGTGTTGAAAAAGTCAAATTAAATCAATACCGGTATACTTTAAGGTAATTATTCGTGTCTTATTTCTCTTAAGCCAGCTCTACTTTCTAGGTGTTGACGGTCAAGTTCCTCGCCCCTTAAAGCTCCTACATACACGAAATTATTATTAGAATATAATTTTGAGTATTTTTTGACTCATTCAATAAAATCCGCACCATATTCAACCTGCGTGTGCATTCAGCTATGATTGTGATGCCTTTTCTAAAGGACCTTATATTAAACAATTTATTTGGTAAAATGAACAAATTTTAACCAAAATTATGATATATGTGGCACTTTCTGTTTATTTGTTTGAAATTGATAAATATACAAAACATTTTTATCATAATTCTTTTTCTTGTTCTATTCCACGAGGATAAATCATTTTAACTAGCCGATATTTAATCATCCAAAATATTCTCTTTTGAAAGTAAAATTTAGTTCGTAATACAAATCTAAATGAAGAGATGAAATTAAATAAAAGTAAATAAATCCTTTTAAGAAAAAACTGTTTGATTTGAAATCTAAACAATCTGAAATACAACTTAAATTTTACTTTACCTAAAAAGCATCATCGTGTTTAATTGAAAATTCTAAATTTTATCGAAAAAATATTTTTTCAAAAATTGATGATAGTTTATTGCATTATATGTAAGGATATTTTCCCCATAATTCTTTAGAATATTTATTTTAGGATTTATTTTGATGTATAACTGAAGGAATCGCTTAACTTTGAAAGGTCTTAAGTATGTATTTCGTTATAATTTTATAGATTTTTAAAATTTGAGATTTTTATGAATAATATAAAATTTACACGTTAGAGTATGTGTTATACTTTGATTCTCACTTGTTCCAAAAAAAATTTTTGACGCTAGAAAGCTTTCATATTGATGGACTTGATAAATTTTCAAAAAATTTTCTTATACATTCTACAATTCATTAAATGGTACTTTTTTCTTGATATCAAATAATTGTGAAATTTTTCTAAATAATTTGCGGAAAGAATAATTTGAATAAATCATTTAAATATCAAATTAACAACTTAATTCTTGAGCCAAAATATTTTATCGTAATGCATGATTTAAATTAAATGAAAGAATAAAGAGAAATTGATTTCATTATCATTCATATGAATGAGTTTAACAAAGAATTAAATTTTTCAAATGATCAAATTGTGATAAATTTATATGAAAAAAGTGGTAATTTTGTCATTCTAACATACTCATACCGAATCGCAAAACTAACAATATTTTAATGACAAAACTGTTTTTAATTAAAATTATTTTCTTTAATTTCCCAAATAGAGCTTTTAAAAAGTCATTTAATAAAATAAGAGTGAACTTCTGAATTAATTAATGGTGAAAATAGTGTGTGTAAATTTTAATTTATTTATCTTTTGAGACGAATTAAAAATATTTTCAAAAATAAAAGAAGTTGTAATAAGTTTAGTCGAATGTAGGAACATTTTTTAACTGTACATGTTTTTTTTGCTTCTTGAGATAATTTTAACTTTTAATGCAATTTCATTGCAAAGTATAATAATCCTTTTAAATTAAGATAATTGATTATTACTTGTATCATAGATATTAATTGGAAAATTTTACAATTGAAATATAATTAAAGTTTTATCAAATATTTTATTTATAATTTACATTATGACTAAAAATGATTATTTGTATTTTCATTAAGAGTACTAATTAAGTTTTTCCAACAATAAACGTTCAAGAATTATCATTAAATTTATCATAAAGTTATTTTGATAAGTATACCAACAGCTTATTCTTTATAAATATTTATATCTTTCTGCTTCAATGTTAAATTTATCTTTTTGGATTGAAAACGTTGTTTGAACAATTTTTATATCTATTCATGAAATAAAGGTAAATTAAAATAAAATCATATCTGAGATAACTGCTCAGTATTAATCAACGTACTTACTAAAATCCATAGGAATAAGAAATATTTATCTGATATAAACAACCCATCTAAAGAAAATAGGAGATAAGAATGGTTATTTAACGAAAAATTTTTCCATTTATATTCTAAGTCAAATAAATTGATAAAATGATGCTGAAATTTATTTTTTTGATTTCTTTACTACACCTTGTAAGTAACTTTAAGTTTATATTTTCAAAATTATAATTTAGGTATTCTCCGATTATAAGTATTTTGAGTGTCCCTGTTCTCCACAACCTGGTTGGTATAAAGTTCTTGAAGAAAGTAACCTAAGACGGGAACTACACCCAAGTCTTAATCAATTTAAAGAAAATTTCAAAAGACAATGTCATTAAGTAAATATTTATATCTTTAAGAACGAGAGTTTGAGAAAATAAAAATGAAATTAATATTTAAAGATCAAAGAATTTTCTTCTGAAAAAACATTTTATTATTTGTAAAATATAAACATATTTTGCATATTTATATTGACTGGAAATTCATTTTTTAAAATCTTTTTGATTCAAAATATAAAAGTCATTTTTATTCCTCACAATAAAATATCGGAGATAAAATAAAAAAATTTAACGAAAGGTTATTTTATTGTATTTCTAGCTTCTGGATGTGTGTTGTCGTACATATACTTTGAATTGAAGGATTTCTGTTTTAATGCTCCATAAAAATAACCATTCTATCTCTTAATTAAAATAGTCAAATATTGAACTAATTTTTAATGCATGTATTTAACTTTTTAAGAGTTAACTAACTTAGAATAATTTTAATATAATATCAAATTTCATTTTATTTCTTTGAGTTTACTTGAGATATTTTCTGAATTTACAAAAAATTGAGATTTAAATTGTTTGTTTTCTAACATAGTATGATTTGTAAAAATTTTACCATTTATTCAATCTAAAATTCTTATAAATATTATTTTGTAAATCTATAAAGAATTTAAACATGAATTATTTTTCGTTGACAGATTCGCCTAATTTTCATACAATTTCAAACGATAAATAGCATAAAATTTTTGTTAATATTCTCTTCGATTTAAAATAAAAACAACGATTTTGAAAGTTGAAACCTAATGCGAATTTTGAGTTGATTATAAACTATATGTTATAAAATATAAAATTTATAAATAATATTTTCAGCAATTTATGCGTTTTAATGAAGATAATAAATCTAATCAATTATATATACATGAAAAATGACACAGAAAGTTACACATTCTTAAAAAATCAAGCTTAAAAATAGGATAATATATAAATTGGAATGTTCGGATACAATATATTTTTAAAGAAAACATATTAATATGTACTCAATATGTTAAAGAATCACAGAATTTATATTTTATATTAAAATATTTGTAAAATATGTTCAATAAAAATGATCTTCAAAATTTTTCAAAATCATGCAGCATAAGCTATTCTCAATTACCACAACGCAAACTGTTTAGCGAAACTACAACCTTAAAAATGATGACTTAATATCTCATTGTTGAGTTATAGTATAGAATAAACACTTCATACATTTCTGCCAATTGTTCTTTTATAATCAATAAATTTTAATTTTGAATTCATAAGAGCTTGCAAGATTACTTTTATAAGGTACTTGAGAAACATCATTCACGTTTTCAACGTAAAAAATAGGAAAATAATTAATTTTACAAACCGTATCAAACCTATTAAATGTTCTAATTTAAGTATTACATAAAATTTATAAAATATAGGATTTGTTTCAAGCTATATTCACTAAAATCTGTTTCTTTAAGATTATATCTTCGAGTTTAATTTTAAAACAAAATAGATTTATATTTATTTTATTGAAAATGGGTGTTGGCATTGATATTTATCAAAATACTATCAATAATTTTCTTGATAAAATGTCAGTTAATTCATTAAAAAAGAAAATTTATATTTTTTGAATTAACAATTGTTATTTTCTTGTAAAATTGATCTACAAAAGCTTCTCTCTAATCACTTCTTTTGTAATTTTGTGCTAAAACAACTGTTATCTTTATATTTAGACGTATTTGCTAATATTTGAAAACTAAAATTTGAATATTGTATGAATTCTAAACGATAAAATAATTTTGACAATTCAAGAAGACGCTTTGTTATTTTCAGTTTTATGTTTTTTATGTTAGAAGAGGGTGTTAGTTGTCAGAGACAACTTGTTATTACTAATAACAATAAAAAATTTGAAATATATTATTTTATGATAAAATTCGATTTATTTTTGATTAATTAGAGATAAATAATAAAAGATATTAAATAAATCATTGCTGTTATATAGAATTTTAAAGATATGTTATTTGTAAAATTAAATGTTTTCTTAAAAAATTAAGAAACAACAATATATATTCTTCATTTTTTAAAATCGTTCATGATAAACTGTAAATCTTTTTGTCTTCTTAATATTGAATTGTTTTGGTTTTTACATTGATTTTATATATTTCTCGATTTCAAATCTATGAAATAAGATGATTGTGTTGATGGTGATTTTTTTTAAATACCTAAATAAGTTAAAAAACAAAAAGATCTGTCTTCTATAATGTGTTTTTCATCCTAAAATTATTTCAAAGAATATTACTTTCAATTTTTAAATATTTTTACGGTTTTATACGAATCATCTTCCAATTCGAGTCTATTTTTTTCTACAGTGATAACTTTCTACAACATCTCTGAGCATTCACCTCTATCAAAAATATAACTTCAGACATTTTATTTAAGTGCATTATATCTGATATTATCTTTAAATCGAGGGGATTTTTCTGTTCCTTTACAGTTTATGGATTTTTAAGCCAAATTATTGAAGATAATATTGGATTTGTTGAATTCCTATCTCAAAGTTCATCAGAATATCAAAATAATATTTACTTTTATGGTATCTTATTTGAGTTATACAATATGTTTAAATGATCAGCATTAAAAAAAATAAAATTTATCTTATAATATCAAAAATTAAGTTATTTTAATTCGTTTAAACATCAATGAAAACGTATTTATTGAATTTGATTGAAAATATCTCAAGAAATAATGAACATTCCAAATTGCCTTTTTCATAAAATTATAACATATTTTGCGATAAATTAGAAACAAGTTATTATAGGGTTATATCTATTCAAGTTGAGGAGTCATGAAACGATTTTCATATTCACACTTCTTACTTTGTTATTTTATTTCAAGTATTTGTTTATTTATTTTCAACTCAAGAAAATATAAACCTTTTATATCATATCTTCCAAATCTAAATTTAAAATTGAGAATAAATTTTTTTTGAGATTAAAAATTTATCTTTTGTAAGGTAGAGAAACGCCAAAAATAATTAAAATATTCTCAAATGGTATTTATTAATCCAAATAAATTGATAAATATTGAAAACTAGTTTTCAACTTTTCACTTCATCTTAAGTTTCGAAAAAATTAAAAAATCTTTATCGAGGTAAATTCATTAGTTTTTAAAAAATAACTCGATGTTCAAGAATTTTTATTGCATTGATCATCATGTTAGTAAAATCATACATTATATCGTGCAAAATTTATTCATTACTTCCTCAAAAATAGTAAATATACATCCAAATAATAAAACATTAGAATCTATTTTATTTATTATTCTGTAGTACCGCCATCGATACGAATAACTCTTTGACCTTTTTCTCATCAATGGAAAGATACATAGAATATAAATAAGGATAAATAATTAGTGTTTAAAATTTCTTTGTTAAAAAAATCTAAAATGATTGTTATTTAAATGAAAATTTCTGGAGATGATTTAAAATTCTCATCCATAACAATTTTTCTCTGATGAAAATTATGATTTAAAATCTGCATTTAATTCACATTTCTGATGATTTTATATTTGAATTATGTTGATAAATGGATACTATGGCCATACTAATCTCACTCAATAAGCTTAAAAACTTTGATGAGGTTCGAAACAACGTTTAAAATTTCAAAAATACTTATAATTAAACAAGCTATTTTCATTCAATCTTGACATATTCTTCAGTAATTTATGCAAATATTTTTCCGTTGGTATTGATAAATAGATCTAGAATATATTATATGTTTTATGTGAAACTCAATTTTAAACATCGAACGATATATCTTAAATTTCGAAAATGAATTATCATGAAAATTTAGTTCTCAAAATACTGCATTATTAAATTATTTTATCCAAAGATTTTGGTTCTGAAAAATACAGACTCGTCATTCATATTCTTAAATACAGTTTTATTATACTTCAATTCTAAAAAGAACTACTCGAAGAGATATCACAAATTCCTGCAATTTTACCACTTCAGAATTTTATGATGTACTTGATGTAATATTTATATTTACATGATAAATCAAAAAAGATAAAATTTTCATAATATTTAAGGTTAACACAAAATTTTAAAATATAAAAAATATGATAAATAAAGAGCGAATAAATTCTCTCAAACTTATTGGCACATTTTGTTGTCAAAATAGATTTAAAATGCTGATTATTGCATGTGTTAAACAATAAAAATAGTTTTAAAATCAAAAGAGACGGTCAGTCCATGAAAGTCTGTTTGAATCTGGATTCATCCATAGATGATTATTGACAATAATTTTTATTATGCAACTATCTTGAGTGTATTTTGTGAAAAAGTGGGTAATTTATCATGTTTATCAAAGATATCAAATTGCTCTTTTGATTATTCATCGTATATATCTCGAAATACATGGAGTAAAGAAATCAAATTTCAATTCCTGTGAACATTAGAATTACAAATATGAGGTAGACTTTGATAATATCGACATATTATATTTTGATAATTCTTATGTGTACTTTTCTGAAATGGATACTGTGTATGTGATACAGTATAAAAGCCATCTTTTCTTTATTAATATCAATAATTTATGATACAAAGTTTATAGATTTTCATAAATGCTAAAAATTTTAGACTTTTATATTAAAATCCAAATTCTGATTTCTTTCAATAAGTCGTATTTTCTATTCGTAAAAGTGCTTAAAATTAAGGATTCTGTATTATTCTTAGATGTGGAATTTGAGAAGAGGGTTTAGTTTTAATATCAAAGTTTTTCAATGACAAATAGATATGCTGCACTCAAGTTACTTTCCAACAACTTGAATCGATTTTTTATCTTATAGTCGTGAAGAAAAAAACTGAGAACAAATCGATATAATCCCTTGTGTATAGGAGTTTTTAATAACTTTAATGATCGTTTTAAACTTTAAATCAAAAAAAAGTTGAAATTAGTTCAATAATGAATGAAGGGAAAATGGATTCAGTGTTAAGAAAAGAATGTGATGTTTTTAAAGATAAAAGACTATCAATTTAAAATGTTAATTTTCAAAAACATAGAATTTAACAGCAGTAAATTTAGTTCTTTTTATTTAATGGCATATTATGTGCATAAATTTTCTCAATAATTTGTGTTTCGACTACTCGATATTACCAGCGTCATTTATGTCTTAAATTATGCTCTTTTATTCATCAAAGATACAGCCAACTTCACAAATTTGGCACAATATGATAGATTATGATACCCTTTGTCATTTTTCCTTCTACATTAAAATATTCTTCTGAAACTAGTATTTTTTCATTTTTAAAATTCATATAAATTATTTAGCAAAATAAAAATGACATTTAAAAAAGATTTTTTTTGTTTAAATTCATCTAATGACGATTTTAAGCTTTAAACGTTTTTTCATTTCAAAAATATTTATTTTTTATCCTAAAATATAATTCGTAAACAGACTTATAAACAACAAGTCACTTTATATCGTGTTCTCAACAAATTAAATTTTCAAGTTTATTGACAGTATTGCTTCTTTTTCTCATAATTTTAAAACATCAGATAAAAAGAGTGAGAGAACCCTTATAATATAAAATTTATAAAGGGGAGTAAATGATATTTTCTCGACAAAAGGTACAATTCTTCCCTTCTCCAAAATTTTATTTTTGTTTTCATCTTGGTTCAAATTATTATTTAGAAGGTTTTTTAAATAAGTTGAACATACAATATAATTTCAGGTTTACTTCTTTTTTTTGGATAGTTGTCTAATTATATCCAGTTCTCCCATATAAATCAGTGAAGAATTATTTTCTTTTTGGAATTTTTTTCAAAATTTCTTTTTCGTATTTGGAAAATCGATTGAGTAATTACGAATTAATTCGCTCCTTGTGTAAAGTTACATAAGTAAAATATGCAAGAGTAAAACCTCTAGTTTTATTTAAATGGTATGATTTAAGTGGTACGTTTTATAATTTACACATCCTATTAATTTTTAATCTTGTCTAGCTTATGAGGTTTGAAGTTGCATCACATCAATCCTATTGATTACTAAATCTTTGTTGTTTTTCATGTTCTCTCAAGTTAAAAATAGAATTTGTATCATTCAGGAAGTTAAAACCACTTGTGCTGGTGATATAAAAGCAACATTATTCCCTTTCTAGAAAACTAAAAATAATTTTTATTTAACACCAATAGGTTCAAAATTCACAATACTTACTCTGTTTACACCTATTTGTACAAGCTTAAATAAATTGATTCACCTGATCCTCAAATTAATTTTGTTTATTCCATAAATAATTCATATTTAAACTCCACTTGGTCCTTCTTTCCTTGTCATACAAATTGTCTCGTATTAAATTTAGCGTCCTGCTAATTTTAGCAAAATATCCATTTAATTAAAATAAATGTACGTACGTGATTTAATTACGCACTGCTTTGAGTTTTCCGATCAATATTATATTTTGTAAATGTGCTTTTAACACAACCACGAATGTTTCTAAATCATAAATTGAAAATCGATGCTTCTTTCACGGACAGCCGTATGTGCATTGGTCAAAAGTCGGTAAACTTATGAGTTATACCTATATTTTAAAAAACAAAAATACATTTAATTGAAAAGTACTGAGGTAAAATTAAGTTTTTATTTAATTTTTTATTTCATTTCTACTTCTAAAATTGATGATGAAGTTTTTAAATCTATTCTGAACTATTTTATTCATTTTGAACAAAGTCTATTGTTTATATGAACTTTCTGGAAATAGATATGTTAAAACCAAACAATTTATTTTAAAATGGCATTTTTACACACAGTCTTGAGCAACGCTGAGTACAATCAACTTTATTTATAAAATTAAAAGCATAAAATATATAGGTGGAAAAAATTTTACAAACTTCAAGGCCAGAAATTTATAGGGTTACTTCATTTTGATATACATAAAAAATGAATTTGTTAAATCAGGAAACTTCGAAAATAAATGTTTGTATTTGTAAGTTTTGTTTGACTATCATGATATTTTGAAAAAATTGATAATATCGACAAATAAGTTGGTAAAATTAATGATGTACATCCATAAAGTCATTCATAAAATATACACATGTCATAATAAGAAAATATATTTTGAATTACATTTTTTAAGTTAAAATGAAATAAGTCAGTTTCAAAATTTTTTCCCTTTTTGAAATATAGATGATCTTTTTTGAAAAGTTAGGTATTCGAATGCATGTTGAGGTTTCTTTTGATTAAAGTTTACGTACAAGTCTGCACTTTTCTTAAAGCACTCAACAGCTCGGAAAGTCCCTTTGAAGTTCTTTTATTATGTACATCCCAGTTATCGTGTTGTGCGAGGCTTTAACTCAAAAAACTCTCATCCTCTCACCGGACTATGAGAGAAACCCAATATCAGGGGCGTTAGCTCTTTGGTGGAGTTTTATGTGATGAAAATTAACACTTCAATTCCTATTTGGAGTTGTCAAAATAATATTTTTCAAATTCAAAATATTTATTGTAAAACATGAAATAATTTTTCTTAAACAAATGTCTACTTGCAAAAATTCTCAAAAACACAGATTTCTGAGTTCTTTATTTTACTCCAAAAAATTCATTTATTTATGATCAAAAGGATTATTTTGAGTGTTAAACATCAATATTAAATTCAATGACACGATAATTGTAACATCGTATTTTAAGTAAAAATATTCTTGATGCTTTTGTAAATTGTTTCCAAACGTACGACACACAGACATTCTAAAACGATCAGTTATTCTTTTTATTATGGTTGGAGTAGCGAGATGTGGGGAATAGATCAAACTTTGACGTTTCGAAAGCTTTTAAGTTAAATATTTAGTTTAAAGTTCGAATTTCAAAAAGATTTTTTCCCCACACACTGCAGCTCAAACTAAAAAATGAATGGGTTAATCCATATGTCTACCAAGCAACCATGTTCTAGTTATAATTCATTTGAAATAGGATCCTCACATTTTGACTTAAAAATACAACTATATTGGTTGAAAAATGTAAATTACTTCTATTAATATCTAGATACTAATAGTCTGATGAATTGACCACTTTAAAAATGATAAAAATAAACTATCCTTAAATTCATATCAGAAAAATAAATTTTTATTTTCAGCGGTATTTAAATTTTATAAGATAGGCAAAAAAGTGATTTTTAACATTCAGAAGAGGAACATATTGATATAACAAAATTAATTTGAAAAATTTGAACGTATTGAGCTTATTAATTTAAAAGAGACCTATCGACAACATTGTTTTAAAAGCACATATTAGAAATATAGCTCACATAATCATTTGTAGTACTCTCGGTCACATCACAGAATGTTATTTTTAAGTATTTGTATAATTCTGAATATAATTATGTGAAATGAATTTATGGTGAAATTATTTTATCCAAAATACTATCTTAAAACAGATGAAAATTAATCGAACTGAGAAAATATGATTATTCAAAATTAAAAAAGATATGTATTTTTGAAAAACCGTAAAACAGATATTATTCTCAAAGTAGAATTTTCAAAACGATCCATTTGTCTTCAAATATCTGTTCTAACATGGAAAAATTCACAAAACCATTGAGTAAGATCATTAATTTCACGGTTATTTAAACTAAGGCAGTTTCATTCGAGGCTTAGATCTTACTTATCAGGTTAAAAATAATAAACCAAAGTTAGTTTTGTTAAAATAACGAGGAGATGACAATTCACTCCAAATTTACAAATAAAATTATCAATTTGCTTCATAAAAATGACTATTTTTGAAAAAGCAAAAAGAAAATAAGTTGAAGTGAACATATATGAATTTAATATAGGTAAAAACAATCGGCTTTCCAAGATAACTATCAATGGAATTTAACAACTAATTTTGTTAAAATGAGTGTTTCCAACAACAAATTTATGCAAAAATTAATTAAGCAAAAAATGATTTAAAACTCATCATATCATTAAAATTGTTGGTTTCAAATCTATGTTTATTGATAAAATGATAAACTTCTGTCACTTCAAATGAGCTACATAGGATATTTTAATGGAACATAAAAGTAAAAATAAATAAATCAAAATATGAAAGCACAAAATAGTTTAATCATTTGTCTGTTTTATGAAAACTTCGCTTTGGAGAAATCCATTTCTGGATGCTGTTTCATGAACCTTAAATAAGATGAATAGAAACTTTTGAAGCATTTCGTTCTTCTTTTGATCTTCAGATGTGGGTAAGCCCATCTTTTAGAATAAAAACCTCTTTCTGACGTTGATCATACATCATCTTTTCAACCATTGATCTAGTTTCGCCGTCCAGATCACTTAACTTAAATTTGTTGAAAAATAAACATTTGATTGATTTGGGGTAATTTTTTGAGTGTCAAGTTCTTCGTGGGTGGTTAAGAGTCTGCCCCACCACGACATTTGATTTATCTGTTTTGCAAATTGGTATACTTTTTCGAGAGAAATTCTAATAAGCTTTCCATCTTCGAGTGTCCAAACAGATCCTTCCACTTTAATCTAACGTGATGTTTAAAGGTAACTTCTTCAGGTAAATCGCCATCGATGATCGGATCTTCGTTTTTAATTTGAACTTTAAGTTTCTTCGTGATCAATAAAAAAAACTTTCTTTCTAAATTCCACTTTTATGTCTCTGGACTTTAAAATTCCAATTGAAGTCGGAATAGGTACCAAAATCTATTCATTACAAGGTGTGTCAAAATGCTAAAAATAAAATTGACAAGACTCGAATATTAAATACTGAATCCTTCATGTATTTTTTTTTAAATTTCGGAGACAAAGTAAATATAAAGCATGGTAACTGTTTTGAATTTTATATTTATTTTGATGGTTAATGTTTGCATAATTAAAGGTTACACAATGACAGATTTTTTTGTATATGAGAGTATCTGTCTTACGAATAAAGAAAATTAAACTGGAATATTATCAAAACAAAAATTCCAACGGTAAAATTAAGAATCAAAAGGTTTTATAGATTAATCGAAATTCTCACATTTTAGGTTTAAAACAAAATTTTTGTTGGAATTATCAAAAAATTATTCAACTATAAAAATTTCATAAAATTTCGGTTGATTATCATCATAGAAATATTGAAAAGTCGAAAAACAATTTATAATTAAGACTTTTGAAAACGCTGCAAAAAATGAACACAAAATAATTAGTTCTGTTTTATCATTAAATAAAATTTGCATCGTTAAATCTTATCATTTTAACATTAAAAATTCACATACCTTTTTCAATAAAAAAATTTTTAATAATAAAAGTAATCAGGAAATAGTGAGATAAAGATCAAATAGTTGATGTTTTTCATCATTTATTAGAATTTTATGCAATCTAAAAACAAGAAAAAAACGTGGCGAAGCTTATTTAGTTTGTCGCACATAAACAAAGTTTAAAGATAAACTCGATCAATACCCAACAAGAAGTTAATTTCTAATTATTTGATAAAAATAAATGTTTCAATTTTAAACGATTGTGTTATTATCAAAATATTTTTAAGAAGTTTCAGGCTTTTAAGATGTTCTCAATGAAGTGAAAAACATATTTGATGGTAAAAATCAACATATATAAATCATATGAGCAGTCAAAAGATAATCCAAGCTGTAAAATTTAAAATGATTCAAAAGCTGACAAAAAACCAAAAATGTTGTCATATGTCAATTTTAACCAAAAATATATCCAAATCAATGTTATCTATTGTCAAATTTAATGGGTAGTTTAAAAAACACATCATATTTGAATCGTGAATAAAATATGATTAAAAATGCTGGATAAAAGAAGATATAAATTTAAGGATTTGACAGTTAAGAGATATTTTGATCATGTTTTTCTTCTACAGATTTTGATTATAAAATTTAGGAAAAATTTAAAGAGAGAGTCTTGATAGATAGCGGCAAATTCCTCAGAAAATTTTTAAAAATATTTTTTAAAACACACGCAAAAACGTAAACAGAAAAATTTAAGAGAGAATAACATTTTTAATAAAAAAAATCAGGTTAAAAATAACAAAATTTTACATTCTTAAATAATTTTTGGAAAACTATATTGATGATTATTTTAGGCGTAGCGATAAGAATTCTTTAAAAAATTTACACGTTACAAAAACTGATTAAAACATATACTCTTATGAACAATCAAAAAAAGCAAATAAAAAGATGTAGAGTATGGATAAATTGAAAATTTTATGACTATTAAAGTTTTTAAAACTAAACAGGCCTGAAATCAATAGTTTAAAGCATTGTTTCAATTATTCCAAAGATTTAATATTGTTTATAAGAAAAATAAAAATCAAAAATATTGAAAAGTCCACATTATTTATGATAAAGAAAATAATCTTAAAAAACTCAAACTTATAAATGTTTGAAAACTACGAAATTTGAGGATTCCGAAAAGTTTTGAAACCCCAAAATGTATAATTCGCACCAGAAGTATTTTAAAATACATAGGAGCTGAATATTCATCAATAGAATATGCACTCAAAATATTAAAACTGTAGGTGAACTTATTTTTGATCAAAGAATATAAATCTGGTAATTAATTTAAACATCTTAAATCACAGTTCAGTTTAAAATAATATAACAGGATAAATATTAAAAATGTGACTTGAACTAAATATTCGATCAACAACTTAACAATAGTTAAAAATATTTGTGATATTCTGTAATTTGAATGTCAAAATTTAGATTCGAGAACAAAGTTTCTCTTCGAATCAAGTTGATAATTTTTTTATCAATAATTTAAAAATACAGTATGAAAAAATATGACGAATGATCCCCAAAAACTCCATGAAAATTTCTTTCATAAGAAATCTAACATTAGACACTTAAAAATAATATAGTAGAGTGCCAAAACTTATACCAAAGCAATATGATGAGAGGTTAAAAATGATAAAAACTTATGTTAAGATAAACGTCTGCAATCAAAACAAAAATTGTGAAGAAAGAATATTCTTAAAACACAAAGAAGGTTTAAAATATTACATTGAATTTTTAAAAACTCAGATCAACACAAAATATTCTTTGAGCTCTAAATAAAGTTGAAATATATGGCAGCCAAAAGATCAAATTATTATGAATCTGCAATGACAACTAAACAAAACCATAATATCAGCCATTATTTGTCAGTGGTTATGAATTGAATTTAAAAGCATAAATATTTATAATTATGTTTAAAGTTAAATTTTTATGAAAGATATTACACAGTAAGAGCCAAACTTAAGTTATTATAATTATGATTTATTACATCATCAGAAATTTATTTTTGCACTTTATCATTTGTATCCCTTTTGGATGAAGAATTAACAAGTGACTGCATGTTAGCTTTTATGAAATTCAAGCATCAATCTGTTTAAGCAGTGACATTAGATATGTTGTAAACTTTCTTGTTGTGTTATTTGTTTTGTAAAATTAAAAAAATTTATTATCATATACTTCAATTTCTTGGAGAGTTTGACCCCATGTATAATTATCAAATGTAGCTCCGTTTTTAGAATTTGGTAAGATTTTTCCGCTTTCACTTTTTTCAGTCTGAATTATATACGGAGGTTTACTGATTTTACGAGGGGTTCATCGGGCTTATTTTGATTTTCGGTATTGACTATAGCCTGAGTTTTTTTTGGTTTTTCATCTGGGATTATTTCGAATGACAGATAATTAATTTATGATTACCGAGTGAAAAATCTTTTCCGCATTTCGAAATTCAGAAAGTAAGAGCTAATTAAAAAATTTAATATTTACGTTTTCTGGAGTATTTCCTTCTCCTGTGAAGAAATCAGTTTTTCTTCCCAGGAACCCAAAAAAATGATGAAAAAACTATCATTTAAAAATAAATCAACTTCTGAAATCCCACCATTCAATTGCTGCGCAATACCAAGAAAAATATGATCTAAATCTCCGTCTTTCATTTCAGAAGGTTCGCAAATATTCGTTAATAATCGCCTATCTTCACGTGCATTTATGGCAAAAGAATTAAATAAAATTACCTGATATGAACTCGAAACTATTCCTTTTATTACTCTTGTTTATGAATTTAAAAATTTAATACGCGATTTAAATATATAGTTTGTGAAAGTATTGTATTATTATTTTAAAATCAATACTATGACCATAATTTAAAACTTTATTTTCAGAAACTTTTTTGATAAAGTTCAAATGAGAATAGACGGTTGAAAATGTTTCTCGGCAAACTTCGAAAAAACTGGCCGAAATATTGCTCACATACTTCAAAAACCATTGTGCAACTCTGCCATTTTTATCAGCTTAAAATTTCAAATGAAACCTCACGAGGTTAAAATTTGTAAAATATTATCATTTCCACGTTAATACACAAATAAAATCATCGTGTATGGTATTTTGAAATTCTTAACTTATTTCATCTCAGAACTTTTTTTTTAAATCGACTAGAAAGCAGGTAATAGTTCACGTTTTCTTCAAAAGTATGATCCAAACGACACTAATCGGATTTTTATTTTGTTATTGTCAATGTAAATTCTTGAAAAATCTCAAATTGAATAAAATTTTAATTTCAAACATAACCTTAGTTGAATGAATTAAGCTATTATACAATAGAACATCATCATATGTTCACACATGCAAAATTAACGAAACTGGAGCACATTTCTGCAGATAACTCACTTATTCAATAAATTAATGCATTTTTAATATTTCAGTATTCCTTAAAGGAGTTTAGCTTTAAATAACATATCAGGCAGATTTCCTCAATTTTTTCCGAATATTCGTAAATTTAAATTTTATAAAATAAGATAGCAAATTTGTAATTTTATCTCCATAAGACATGTGTCCGTATTTGAAAGTTTAAGTTCTTGTTTTCTAAAAATGATATTTACAAATAGTTGATACGGCAAATTATTTAATTGGTTAAGTATAATAAATTCTATATATAGTAGAAGAGATAGAACACAGACACTATAATCGTCATTTTTCAGATTTTTCAAACACAGACGTCATAACTTCAATTTTAAACGAAAATATAATTTATTGTAGCTGAATTATTTTTCTATCATTTTTATTTCTATGTTCTTTAAGAATTCGCTTTTCAAAAATAGATAATTTTTAACACTCAGCTGCGCACGCGCGATGCACAATTATCAATGGAACTCATTCCCCTACTCAAACTTTTTTGAGAGTTTAAAATAACGTGCACTTTATCTGTAAGTTAATCTAAGAATGTATTTCATGTTCCAATATTATTGAAGACACTTTTGAATTTGTTAATTAATATTATTTTTGGACGATTTTGAACTTATCACTAACAATGATTCTGTTGCGTTTAATGTTAGATTTTTTCATTTTTCTCTTTCGTATATTTGAGTGATATGATATTCAACTTTATGATTTCACGATTAAACCACACTTTGAAAATTAACACATTCTGTGGTTCAAATTAGATATTAATCATTACCGTTTCAGATTAAAATTTATTTTAACGTTTTATTTTGATTTGGCATGTCGATGTCGACTGAATAAATTTAATAATTTTACATCACGAAATATACCGAACTTTACTTATAACATTTTTTAAAATATATTATTAAAATGCTTCAAACTGTAATTCATCACTCTTTATGTCATAAAATAAATGAATATACGGTTATACATCATAATGATAATTTGACTTGTCATACAGAAGGATTGAGTGTCTCTACTCTTTAAATTGTTTTAAAATACCCTTATACTATTAAAAATACAATTATTTTAATGCCAATATTAAAATTGATAAAATTTTATATGATTCCAAAAATAGTTACTTTTATCAATTATCGGTATGACACGAACAGACTAAGTTCAGTTGTTGTTAGGCAAAGTGGATCATGCATTCATTTTACAGAAAATTGAGTTTTCTTAAAAATCATTTTTAATCAAAAATACAATTTAATTATAAATTCAAAAATTGAGCAAGCACATTTTAGTCTTACAAAGGTTTTATCGTTCGGACTACGGTCTTTTGAGTTATTCTAGGAAAACAAAGTAAAACTACGAATAAAGCTTCTGTATAGTCTAATCAAATGTATAACGATATATTAACCACAGTGATTAAGATTTGTAAAATTTATGGAAATCTTACAATACTACTAGTAGATGCACCTCAAATAAAATTATTTGAAATTTACTCAAACAGATATTAAATATATTTAATTTATTTAAAATCTGTAAAATTATGAATTAAAAACAAAATATGCAGATATAAAAAGTTAAAAAATTTACGCAACCGCAAATTTTTTATCGATCTAAATATTGAATTTATTTTTTTAACGTTACTCACATAATTGCAAGAGTTCTGCATTCCATAAAGATGAATTAATATACTAATTTGAAATAAAAAATTTTACGGTTAAAATGGACCGTTGATTTCATTACAAATTATTAAATCGTTTTGAGTATGCGCGAACATTTAATTTAAAACTTGAATTAATGTATAACCTTGGCCTAACTGCCATTAAACCTCTTTTTAAGACTCAAATAAAAGGTTAAAATAGTATTTTTTTAATATCCTATTTTTTGGGCAATTAGAGAACAAATTCACATTTTTTCTCTAACAGATTTTTAACAATTAAAATTAGGGCTTTAGCATTCAAAACAAGCCTTTAATTCAGTTCATGTTTATTATCAAAGTTAAAGGGTTTTATGTTCGACTGGAACAGTTAAAAGAATAAATCTGACTGATAGAGTGATAAGAGAAATTAAAATCTATCCGCTTGTTAAAGTCAGACATCAGGTTTATGAATCAATTTCGTTAAGATAAAATAGAATTCAAAGTTGAATCCAAAAATTTTATATTTATGAATATAAATAACTTCCGTTTTGACGGCTAAGTAAGACAAACAGGAAATAATCTGGGGCAACAGAAAATTTGTGATAAAATAAAACTTATCACCGCCCAAAGCATCAGCTTTACTGAATTTAAAGGGAACTACTTGTGCAACACCTTGTAATAGTCAAAGCTATTTAATAAGCGTTTTAAAATTATTTATTATTGAGTAATAGTTAAAATGTTCGTAATTTCCAGATCTACGGCGGTAACCTACGAGTTAAATATTAAAAGTATAATTATAAAATCTAGAACGTTAATAAGTTTATGAAATGTTTTAATTTTAATATTTCGTTATATCACGGATAAAGATTGAAGATTTTTGGGATGTAAAATGCCTAAATCAATTTTTTAATATAAATCATTAATTTGTAATACATATTGGTTGTAATATTCATAAAATATTCGTTACCTTGGTCAGGAGTTCTGATGGAATAGTATATTATGGTTTCTACAGATGGCCAAGAATTCGATCTATACTTAAATATTGAGGTCGAAAAACACCAAGAATAAAATGCTAAACCGTTAAAACGTAGCATGCCACAGGACCAGTGTATGAGACATAAACCATCCTTCCCTAAACGCTTGATTTTATAATTACCAAAAATCCATATTCGTAAATAATTCAAGCTGTAAATTCCACAAAAGGAAATTCTCATATAAATATACATATTTTCGAAATTGAAAAAAATGATGTAAAGACAGAATCATTTTAAAATATAGTTTTTACTCTATTATCAATTAGAGCTTTCCAACTAGAAGAAAAATATCCAAATAAAAAATATGTTCCAACCATGTATATATAACATGCGCATGCAGTTAATTATAAAAACGCCCTAAGTAATCTCATAGAATCGCACATTTAAACTCTTATCCTGTTTGAAATTCAAGTATAATAAAAATAAGTCGAGCGTGGGCTGATTAGCTGCTTGTGTGAGACATTTGATAAAATCTTGAGTAGTTAAGAGTAAAGTGTAACTACAGATATATCAGTGTTTTCATTAGTTATTAGGATGAATTAAACGCCTAATTATTTTTCTTAGTTGCGCAGAAAATAGTTGTCATTTCATAAAAGCGTCTAAAAACCGCATTTTATTATAATTCACTTTTTTAAAAGATAACTTGAGAAATCTGTTTTAATTTATTAAGTTTGGGGTGAAATACAAGACTTGAGATCTATGTATATGATAAAACTGTTTTTTCTACATAGTAGAAAATCTCCAGTTGTTTTAGCCTTACATGCGCAATGAAGATTCAATCAATTTGAAGTATCAATCTCATCTGAGAACAATGATGTGATTTTTCTTTCTAAACCCCAGTCTTATAAATTCGAAAAAACCGTATCATGTAACTATTCTTAAAAAGCATACTATGGTGTCTAAATATTATAATAAATAAGTAATTGTTCAAATTCTTCAAATTTCGACGAGTAGGTTGCTACTTGCAATTTAAAACACCCTTACATTTATAAAATAACAACAGACATGTCTTTTCTGTTAGATTTAATACAGGTTGGAAATGTGGGAAAAAGCCTAACCCTAGTAGGTTTCATTTACACTTACTACGCTTTGAGTTCAATTGAGTTATCATAGCTTCTGTAGATATTGCATTACAGATGATTCAGAACATGTATCACTTGTTAAATATTGATTTCCTGAATTTAAAATCTCGCCTGTGCGAGTTCCTACAGAGGTTTTAATTGTATTTCTTAACAAAATCTTTAAAAGCTAGAACATAATTCGTTAAATCTCTTTTCCATTTAAAGCTGAATACCGTAGAAATAAACTCATTCACAATCTTACTCTATGAACTATGTTGTGCTACATTATCTGCATTCTGTCCAAGTTCCAGTCATAAAATATTTTATGGTTCAGATCTCTTGACATTATCTTGATGACTGTTTGAACAAAGTGTTCACCGACTTCGTTTTAAGCCCAGTAGTAAGTAGGAATAGTACTTTGGCAATACGTGTCCTCAAAATAATTCATCAAATATTTTTAAATAAAACTTAAGACAACTATCTTTCAAACTATTAGCATAAACTGAACGTTATTAAATTCCTCATTTAATCTCGCAACCCTGTCCATATTGGTTATTGGTGTCATATTCATGACTTTTGGACATTTTCTGAGTTTCTTCGACGTGAACCACCGGGATTCCTACCCCTACACGTACATATAATTCAACAAGTAACACTAAGATGAGAAGTTCCTTTTATTTTACAAATCAACATAGCTCTGTGTTCTGTTATCTTTCTTTTCATATTGGAGAAGGGTATATTAAACGATTAACGTCTCATCGATTGAATACTCCCAACAGTCGAAATGAAAGAGGACAGCTCGATTCTAACACAAATAATAGATATTCCGAGATTGTGTTTCTGCGATCGAATTCAAATTCTCTCTCTTCTATATATGAGGTTATGAAGAGATTTCATAAAATGGTGAAATATTTATTGGGAGGAATTTCGTACTGTCTTTAACATAGATGGTCTAAGTGTTGATTCATTCATTCTGATTGCTTCAGACAAAGGAAATAAAAAGCGAAAAAAAGTGAAATCAACTCTAATTCTATTTATTTTAAAATCATATCTTTTTCAAAAAGGACAATCATATGATTATGTCAAAGAATAATAAAATACAACCTTAGCATATAGAGATAGATAAGCGCATCGCATTCCCTAAATTTTCTGACTTTTTATTCTCTTCCACGAACTTATATTCGATAAAAATAAAGCTAATAGTAAATTATAGGTGAAGCATGTTTTGAAAAGCACGAATTAAAGTTTATTATATTTTCTGGTAATACGTAACTTATATTAAAATATTCTCAAAAATATATATTTAAATAACTTCTTTTTTCTTAACTATTACAACGGTTTAGTTTCCAGTTTCGTTTACCATCTTTCATCATTATTCAACGTTATAGAGTCTATTAGGACAGGTTCATTTGACCCATAATTTAATAAATAATATATGGTCTCACCTTTACTTAAATTTGTTGCCTGATCGACGAGTAGGATTGATACGGATGGTACTAAATGAGAAACACACCATCTTTTATATGTTCTGACTTTTTACTTTGACGCCAATCGTTTAAAACAACAGGTTTATCAGATATATCTGTACGTATGAACTGAATAAATTTATGGTACCCAAGGAACTTTGTAATTTTGCATGATTATTTTTAATAGCCATTTATGTTAACATCTTCTTAATATTCACGTTTACCGTATTAAAATTTGAAAATATTATCAAACCCAAGTTTTCAGATTTTTTCTCAAAGAAAGTACATCTGTCAGATCAAAGCTTAAATCCATCATCTTTAGTAGGAAATCAAAAATTTTCTTCGCTAGTCATAAGGTCTTTTATCGGTGTAACGTTGATTACTGTATGGCTGAGATTACAGGAAGAAAACGATCTCGAGGATCTTTTCTGTCAGTCTCAAACATATCGCTAGATCTGGGGGATTAACTTAAGTAAATAAATTCAAATCAATAAAGACTTAGCTTAAGGGACATTTTGAGTGAATCTTAAATTCATCGTCGAATCTAACTCTAGATAACTTAAGGTACCTGCTTACACTAAACAACTGATTCCTGAAAGTTTTAAAGAAAATTGTTGGATAAATTAGAGTGGTTTTACTCGGGTATAATTTTTTTCCTAAATAACTAAATTGAAGAGAATCTCTTGATGATTAAAAAATTCCTTTATTGTTATAAATACAAGGAAAATTTCGTATAGCCACTTGATTTTCACCTACTTCAGAAGCATTCGCAACACATTATTTCATAAACGATGAAATAGTCTTGATCTGCAAATATTTTTTTATTTTCTAATTTAATATTGATCGAAAAGCGAAACATTAAATCAACGATGAGACAACCAGAATGTGAAATGTCGAAAGTTGTCACAGATTTATTAAAGCCTGTCAAGACGTGAAGTAACACCTCAGGAATGATTTCCATATCTCTTAATTCCATAAGCCGAGCTTTTTATTAAATTCTGGGTCTTATTTTAAAGTCAAAGAGTCGTAACTCGATCAAGCATCTGAAGAAAAGTTCACAATGGAAATGCCTGGATACCATAAACCCTCTCTTGAACCTTGAAGTCTAGTTTCATGGTTATAACGCGTTTGGACTTTAGTTTTGTTTTCATATATTTTTAATATGGGTGACGGCAGTTAAAAAATTCATTTATGCCAAAAATCTTCGAAGAAGACGATGATGTAGAAGATTGGTTATGAGAAACAGATATCCTAGCATTCTCGAATAATTTGATTGTAGAAAAAATTGGCTTTTATTTTTCCACCACTACTAGGAAAACGAATTTAGGATGATAAGACCTATCTGAAAAAAAGTTAAAAAATTAATATCTTTCCTAAAGCTATGCTTGATTTCGGATTTGCAATCAGTAAATTTTATGGTAGTCGATGATGAAATTGTCCTTCATGGCGATGACCCAATTCAAATTGAAAACAAAACTGGAAGCATGCCAATACAATCCAAGCCAAATATCTAAGAATAAGATTGGGAGTTTTTCATGGAATATAAGATGTATAGGTTTCTACCTGAGGACTATGCAGGTACACTTTAGCTATTTGATGATCTGACGTTGAAAAAACTGTGTATAAACCCCGCGTAGTTTATTGTTCCATTCAACTTCACAGGCGCTGTGATCTTTATCTGTGCCTGGAAGACAAGAATGAGGAACATCAAAAGGAATATTTCAATAAAATTTATTAGAAAGAAGAGAAATTAACCAAAATGGTTATGAAAGTCAATCCAAACTCCAAGAATATTCACAAGTTTTCGCGAAGTGTCAGAAATGTAGTTGAGATAAGCAATCCGCACTTAAATGCATGGCATGTATCGTCTTTTTCAAATTTGAAAGAAATCGTCATTGTTAAAGAAACTTCAAAACTATCAATAAACCGAATTAAAGTATTTTTAAAAGATCAGAGTTCTTACTAGAAGAATCCTAAATGCACCATGCCTATAAAATATGTGTATAACCTTAAGTTGACAACCCTCGTTAACATAGGAGACGGTTTGTCTCCTATTTGCTGCAAGCATTTAAATATTCGATAAAAAATCGAGAATTAATAAAATCCGTGCCAGCAAACGGCATCTCGAAAATGCATTGGTTTCGATATGTTTAAGATTTAACGTGAATGAAAAGGTATTGAATTTGGAGATTCAGCTTTTGAGGAATTTTAAATTAGATTTGGTATTTGTAGAGATTTTATCTGAACATCAGGTCGTATAAGTGGTTTTCGTGAAAGACATTTTTACGTTAATAAAACGAATGATTCTTTCAGGCTTTTAATTGAGACATAAGTAAATAATTTACTTATAGTGACGAAAGATCCAACGGCCGAAGCACATTCAAAGTACTCTTCAGTATTCTACAAAACTCATAAATTATGTTTTTGAACAAATTATCAAAAACAAAATTGTTTAAATTCAAATGAACAGGTTAAAATACAACCATATCGCCTCCCAATTTATCTCAAAAACGAAAAAGTAATCATAATAAAATAAATGTCAAAAAGCGGGAAAATTAGGTAATGTACTGGCTCATGGTTACATTTTTCAATACTAGTCAGAAAGAAAGCTGGTGAAATCCATCTGTTCATCGAATACAGAAAACTTAATAAAACACAAATCAGAGATGAAAATTCATAATTCCTGACATTCTCAGTCTTCGATAAATTATCATGTACGTTCATTGTTTAAAACTCAATCTGCATTTTAGTAATTGGCAAGTCGCAGTGGAGAAAATATAGAAATCCTAATCAGCAGTTTGTTCAGGTACAGATATGTTAACATTCTAATTATATGTAAATGTTGTTTTGTCGTATGAATGCTCAAGCCCTACTCTAATATCAAATGAATAACTCTACGATGGGTATTAAGGGTTTATGTGTGGTTGAAAGGACAGAATGGTTTTCGTTTAATAAACGGATGAACACATGAGGACCATATAGAGGCGTTTTAATAAAATAAACTTAACTTTGATAAGATTTTAACCTGACGAAAAACGAATTTCTCAGATCGAGAATTTATCCACCTTGGGTTCCTGATCTCAAACAGTCACATCGTACTTTATCGTTCAAACGTGTGATGATTACTTTAATTTAAAATTACAAGCAACAACGAGAATTTAAATTAAACTGTGAAATTTTTGAAAATATTATTCCCCCATTGACAAAACACTGTACAGGCTGTTTAGAATAAACATGTAGAAGGTTTGGACCAAATCTTGTACTTATGCCTTAAGAACACTGATCTATAGGTTCCAAATCTCTTTATTGGTTGTAATTTATGCCAAACTCCTGTTCAAACTTCACACAAGCGTTTCTAATGTAACAATAAGGGAATGCCGTACGAGAGAAATTGGCGGAATCGAAACCTCATAAGCTTTCTCCAGGTTCATCCAAAATCCTGCACTCAGAAAATAGCAACTATGTAAGAAGTTTTGTCAATCATTTGAACCTATCGTAAGTGTTGTCATTATTTAAATGGGAAATGTGTACTCTGGTAACATATCCTGATTATCTTACACAAAATTGATTGTGAATTTGAGGGTCAAACGGAATACACGAGCCATAGAATTCGAAAAATAAAGATGAAATTGTCAAAATTTCCAGAAAACAAACTCATAGCAGACTCAATATCAAGATTCTTTGAGTCGTTCGAAATTTTGGAAACATAACTTCAAGGAAAAATAAAAAAGGATGTAAAACCAACAAAACTATCGATATTATGCAGAAAAATGGTTCTTATTATTATCAAGCTACTCTTCCTATAAAAAGGCACCGTTTAAAAGAAAAAGAAAGGACAAACTCTGAGTCATCCAGAAAAATGTTAAAACAAAATTTTTCGATTTTGTGCATGGAAAAATTCTTTAGCACCATGCTGGGGAGAAAACGTATGGGTTGACATAAATCCAATATAATTGGCCAAATCGACATGAAGATGTCAAGAAATTGATTGAAGAACATCAAGTATGAATGTTAACAAGTCAAAAAACTATAATCTAAGAGCTGAGCAGAATCCAATCGAAAATATATCACCATTGTGTCGCTTGCAAGTCAAAACAAAAGGCTCTTACTACATACTAACAAGGCAAACACAGACGAAACTGTGTTCGGGTATTGGCAATACCATGACAGTCTCGCGAGTAAGCATTAAAATTCATCTCAGAAAATATAACATACTGTTTTGAATAAAAAATTCAAACAAATCATAACACAATTTGAATCAACACATAAATCGCTTTTGTCACTCTTATTGAATCCTGAAATCACAAATCAGCCTATATCTTCCGTCTGGTAAAAGTCAAAATGAAAGATTAAACCGGAAAATCCAAGAGGCCATGCTCCAATATGTAAATCACCATGAAAGTAAGTTGGATGACTTCACTGAGGTGCCATCTACAAAAACAAGAAATTCTAAGAAAAGATGAGACTTCTCGTCCATTTGTATTATTTTAATGTCTGAAAATAAAGTACATTTTAACGAACCACGTATCCAGTATCGAAAATAATGTTCACAATCATGTATTTGTCCAAAGAATATGAAATACGTTCAAAATATCGAATTTCAAAAAAAGGGACGATAAACGTACAATAATAAATCACAAAATACCAAAACCATGCAAAAAGTGTGAAGACAGAGTTTGCCTTTTGAATTAACAAAATCAACCGTTTTATGGCCCATACATTGTCGAAACTAAGGAATTTCAAAACGATGTTGTGGTTGAGCTTATGAACTCGAATACACGAAAAAAGTCCAAGCCAATGCGATAGAATATTGACAGCTGAAGAAGAACTCAAACACCAAGAGACGGGAGCAGCTCCTCCTGTGAACAAAAGAAAGATTATCTGCTAACTGCCTTAACATAAATCGTCGGCTACGAAAGAATAGAATTTGATTTTATGTGATTATAAAACTTTTTTAGTTTTTTTATTTTATCATTATCAGTAAAATAATACTGAGAATTCAAATATATATTGAAAAAAAATTTATTTCATGACATATTTTCAGGAAATTTGTTATTGACAGAAAAAGAATTATAAAAATCGTTAATTTTATGCTAGCATTATTTAATAAAAATTTATAATATTTGTAGGATGAAGAAAAATTCATTTGGTATGATTTGGAATAGTACGCATATTCTTATCTCATTGAAATACAGAAATTTTGAGTTTATTATTAAATTAATGAATTTAAAGTATAAGTTTTATTGGCTTACTAAAATTATGGTACTTTTGAAGAAAAAAGATCAATAAGTACTCCGAACAATGTATATAGTCTCATTTATTTCTTTAAACCGTGTTTTGCAAATCATTTGTAAAATTTAAATATACGTGAAAAGATTTATTATTCGAATTTAACACGAACTAGAGAAATCATGATAGAATCAGTGTCATTTTAGTTTTGTCATAAATTTAATATTAAGAAATGAGAATTTTCACAGCGTCATCATATCTTGAATGTTTTCATTCAAAGATTTAGGTTGTAGACAGCAGGAATTTTTTATGTTTTTTGATAACTAAGGATTTTCCCGGTCATCAAAACAATCGAATCAGCCAAAACATTTTCCAAAAATCTCATTAAATATATCCCAGAGATGAATGGTTTGAAAAACACAATATTGTTTATCGTCAAATTTCTTTATCATATAAATTGTGAAAAACACGTCTCTATAATGCAAGTAATAACGATTATCATTATCGATCTCAACGATATTATCAATATTCGGAAATAAATGCAGTATTTAAGAATGACCATAGAGTTTTATTGTTTTTTAAAAGTTTATAATCTTCTTGGTCTTTTTATTTTTTCTGATTTTTCAATTCAATAATCTAATTATCCGTTTTCAGTCGGAATTCTTCAAAGTGCGCGCATGCGATTACTTCATTGTATCAAATATTGTTAAATTATCCGTTTTTGAAAATTATACGTTTTTTCAAAGGAAGGTAAATATTTCACGAATAAAAATCGTATCTTATGGAATTGCGAAGGTTGTTACTGTTGATTTTGCCTTAATCTCATTACACTAAAACATGCCTTAAATGATTCACTAGCCATTCTACGACTCTTTAATGGGGCAAATTCGAATAAATAAGAAGCATAATGACCTGTATCGATTTTGAAACTTTAAAAACGCCAAATCTCGTCAGGATTTTAATTTGGACATGTGGAAGAATTACTTGTTCGCACCATTAGTATATTGAGAATTTAAATAGTTTTTGCATCAGCTATTTGAATAAGATCAACATTTATTTGGGATAAATAGCAATTGATTGATTAAGTTTAGCAAAAAATAAAAAAGATATAAACACGAGATTGAGAAATATCGTGTATTGACCCGCATGTTCGTAGTTTCAAGATATTATTGTTTTATAAAATTTTTAAATTTATTCAAACAACATACCTTTTAAAAATTATTATCAGAGACAAAAATATTTCAAAAGTATGCCGCTCTAGAAAAACATTTATTATTTAAATTATTCTTATGAAATACGAATTTAACTCTTTTTATTTGCAATGCTTAATTTGAAATTATGTTTAAGAACTATCAATTTTAAACAATGGTCGAAATGAATTATTAACGACAATCTTCAACGGGGCACGCGCTTTTCATTGATTTTTTTCCGCTTCCTTTTAAATTGTCAAAATCTTATCTTCAAATTTCTTATTCACAAAATGAATCTACCTTAAACATCAAAGAAGTAAATAATCTTTACATAAAGATCAAATTCTTTTATGGTTAACATAAAAATCAAAAATTCTGGATTTTTATATTATCCTCTTAGAAAATACGACATTTAACTTAAAGTCAAACTTCTGTGATTAACTCGTAGATTTAAAAACGATAATAACAAATACAAAAGCGGTTTAATTCAAGATTTAGTCATCTTGAGCATGCTCCATACCCCTGTGTCAATCACCTGCTAAAACAATTAACGATCACGTAAATTTAAGGCAATATATTCGAGCCTCCTAGCGTTTAAAGTTGTATCTGATGTATTATTAAAAGACTAGTTTCGATGACATCAATTTTAAATATCCGCGAACACCGAAAGCTAATGACTCGTCAAAAATTAAATATCTTTGTGATGTTTAATGAGGAAAAAGTGTATATTCAGAATGGCTTCAATACACTTAAGTATTACTTCTTTCAATTCGCGGATATGAATCGATGATTCAAAAAAAGTAGCGTACCTTGGTGAAAATGTATTTTTGTTGAGGAAAAATAAACTATAAATTCATATTTAGACGCCTCAATCGACGAGGCGTCGTGCCAAATAAACTTAAAGTGTTTCATGGTTTAAAAAATATTTTTAATAAGCGGACCGTCATGGAAGTAATATTAAACATGTTCGCTTGATTTAATGAAATAAATAAATGTAAGATTCACAGAGACAAATTTATGGACTCTATTAATACCATCATAGAAATTCTTTCATTTCTTGTAAGATATAGATTCGCGAAAGAAGGTGTCGACCTTCATTTCTTATCGCGATGCACTTTTCAGGTTTGTTAATTATCGGAAGTTTTTCACAAATTCAAAATCGCAACCAAAGACGCTTATCATGAGCAACCTTTCACGCTTAAATTACGCATCTATAATTTAAACCATTTATTCAGAAAATTTTTCTTTACATCTCTGTTTTAATTTCAAAACATCGGGCTTTCTTTTTTAATTATTTTTGTGACTCGTAGAAAGATACGAAAGTAGTTTTTAATTCTATTTTAAAGCTAGCTTCGAGTTAGCCTTTAAATTCTCATAAAACTGATTTAGTCATTTATTTAATGATCAATTTACTCAAAAATATGATGCGATGCATAAGAATAAATAAAATTATCATCTTCGTTCAACGGAGTTGAAGAGATATAATTCCACAGATTTACTCTTTAAAAGTTGGCTTGTAGATATTTTAACCTGCAATACTCACGGACCATGATACATATACTATGAGTTGAAAATTAATTAATGTCTAAATATAATCATTTTTCACGAAAAATTGAAACATATGGTACAATAATTTATTAGACGCTCATGCGTATAGAGCTCCAATTATTACCTAATGATTATTTATAATGAACCTATTTCGTAAACGTTTTACCACCATTCCGCAGCCGAAAATAAATTGAAAAACCACAGCTGTTAAATTGTTCTACCAATCTCAAAATTAAAAACTGGGTTTTAATTTTTCCCATTTTTTACTAAATGTACTCATCTGAAAAGTAAGACTTTATTCTGCAAAAAGTAAGCCTTCAGATTTATTACCCTAAGGAGGCAGCGGCGTTATTCCGCTTTATATATAGCTCTAAAATTATCCGAAAGTATCCGTCCCGTCATTTTATAGGAAAACTCATTTACTCAAAATATGGCGTGGAGTATTATTTATAAAGCTAATTTTTGAAATTGAATATTTTGTTCTTTTTCTAGTTATGTGCCAATAATAAGTTTATGTTGAAAGTTACGAACTTTTAAATTTAATTATAATCAAAACGTCCCATAACTTGTGTTAAAATAAGTAGCTATGTTAGGGATATGAACATGGGTTGCAAGGTTAGAAAAAATATACAGGAACTGAGTCAGGGTTTGACAAGAATGTCTTTGCTGACAAACTAGCCATAAGATAGATATAATATATAACCTAACACGCTTATTCTGAGTAGAGACACTCGTATGAAAATGTTTTAAATTGGGTGGTCTGGTTAATTTATTCATCATCATTTAAAATCTCATCAAATAATAGAAATTGAACAGCATCCACAAACGCGTTATCTTATGAAACATATTCGACTTCGTTAATAAGACAGAAAATAACTAAAATTCAAAATTCAAGCTGTATACATGAGGGAAAAAATGAAATAAAAATAGGTATAGAAACAAGTAAGACTTGAATATTATTGCAATCAAAACTGCCGAGAGATTAAAAGTATAATTAATTGTCAGTTCGTTTAGCTATTAGCATAGATCAAGAAAAAACCTGCCTATGAATAAAACTTCCATCGATTCATGTTTTATTGACGAAAAATTTGAAAATATAACAAGGAAATCATCACAAATAATTAACATATTTTTATGATTTTTAAAAACTATTTCAATTTAAACCTCAGTTTCGTGATTTTATTCCTCAAAATTAATTTTATAATCCGAGACATTGAAATCAATGAAAGCAAAGTTTAGCAGAATATAAAAAAATATCTTACTGTGTTATCCAATCGAGGTTTCAACACACTCGACCTTTTTGAGTGTTTAAGCGATCAGATTTCTTTCATGTTCAAATATCTCTCTTTATCGCATTCTTTCGCCACTGAAGATTTGTCATTTCTTGAAGTTAATTATTTTCACTGTTGTTTTCCTTCAACCCAAACATAACTAATTTAAGCCTACCCTCATTGGAGGCCACTATACTCGCAAGTAAAATATCATTCTTAACAAACTTTCAAATAAAAAAAACTTCTAATTTTGATGATTTTAAACAAGCAAATAATTTTGAATACCTCCTTAATATCAAGCTTTGTTTTACAGGTATAATCTTTGTTTTTACATAACTATCTCAATTTCGAAGTTAAATCAGTCAAGGAACCCTTCTTATTTTCCATAAAATTAAATATAATATCAATTTTTGCAACCTCTCAAGGCTTTCACATTTTATTAAATCAAACTAGCACACTGTTTCATTTATGATAAATGAAATTTTTGTTCTCTGAAAAAATAGAAAGTTTATCTTTTAACCACATTTACATGAATTTCTTATTGAATGTGACTGTAAAAAATTATTACAATGACGTCATATATAGAAATTATTTTTGCGCAAGCTATCTATGATTTTAAAACATCACACATATATTTATATTATAATTGTGTATCCTGGATTAAACTCGTCTCCTAATAAAAAAATAATCAACTTTTAATATAAATTCTACTCTATTTTGTGGTAGATGCTACATTTTTACTTTTTTAACCTTTATATGATTATCTTATGTATCAATTCATTATAATACATCAAAATAGATGAACATGCTCAAAGGTAAGATTAAAAATAGATGAAACATATGTAGAATAGTCAACACAAATCTTAATATTATGGGTATGCTTATTTAGGTGGCTTTCCTTTTACACTCCTTCCCATGTGATTTGGATGATCGATGAGTGGAAGCTCGTAATTTCTTGGTGGTTGAAGTCAGCTCAGTGGATATCTTCATTCATCTTCGTGAATAGACTGTTGCAAGAATTTCAATTCCTCTTCGACCCCTCGCTCGTCATCCCAAAGCTGATCTCTTTAAACCATGATCTTGTTTACAATTATTTTTGTTTTGTTTTTCTAATTCAGTATCATTACTGTGTGTCATTTATCCTCTTAATGCTTCTATCCTTTTTCTCAATGAGGATCGATCTTGATAGAGGGTGGAATTTTACGATATAGTCTCGCGTGCGGTCGATAATGCATCAATTTGGTATTATTTTTAGCGTCAAAAATCTTTAAATGTCTCTGCACTAACATTTATTTTCCTCTTTACGATAACGTGAAGTTCGGCTCTTGTGAGATTTGTAGAGTACATGCTCGACCAAAAACAAAACACCCTGCTTTCGGTATCTCAAGGGTAATTATGCGGTTTTCTGCCACAAAGAGCTTCATATGGAGATATTTATGTGGTTGAATTTCTGGAACAATTGTAGGCATAAGTAATAAGAAGTAGTACCTTATGTCACTCATAATACTTTCAAATCTTTTTATGAATATGGATTATTGAACGATTAGCTCTTTTAATTTAACCGTTTTTCTGTGAACCGTTGAATGTTTTTCTGGTTTTTCAAATGCCTATCGTCTGCTGGAGCTGTTTGGAAACATAAGACTCTGAGTCCCTGGTTTAATCTGACTGAATTATCTTTGGATGCTCAAAATTTACTCAAACCTCTTCCAATTTTTCGATGACAGGTCCGGTTGTTTGATTGGATAATGGAGTGCCACAAACCATTTCGTAAAATAATCCTGAATTCAAAGCACGTAACGAAATGGTTAATAACGTGGTAGCTCTAAAATATCCATGGATAAAACCTCCCATAGCATGGTAGCGCCTAAAGGGGATAGTAGAGAGCATGGGGATTTTGACGATGCTTCTGCACCTTTAGCGCCTTCCTGACAATATTTTTGTGCATCGCCAATACATACCAGGCCAATTACTAATATTCCTCAGATGACCAAGAGTTCTATCATATGACCCGTTCACTCAAGCAATCATGTTTTGTGAATGAAAAAAAATAACTTCAGAAGTTTTTTAGGAACAATAACATAGAGAACTAACTCCCCTCTAAGCATCATGGAATATTTACGATGCAAGACACAGTTTACCAACTTTATCAGATTAGATATTTGTCTAATACGTTTGATTATGAGTTGATCATTTTCACAAGGGTTTCTGTTTATTTAGTGTGCTATCTTGTTAAAAATATGTAATTAATGGTCGGATTTTTGTGCATTTAACATATCTAGTTTCGAAACAATTTATTCGGTATCCACACCTTAACAAATTCATGACAGGAAATCGGCATTTTGATTATCACTGTCTTTTCAAAACATAATATCAAACTCAAATTTTTGTAATTGAACGGTCCATCTCCAAACCCGGTCATTCCTTGATTTGTTGAAAAGTATCCATTTTAATGGTTTTTGGTCGCTATAAAGTTTGAACTTTCAACAAAGTATGGCCTGAATTGCTTGAGAGCCTATTCTATTAGAAATCATTCCAGCTCATAATTGGAATATTTAGCTTCTGTTGAATTTAACACTCTGGAGGACTATGAAATAACTTTCGAATTCTGCTCAAATACTTATCCAATTGCCAGATTAAATGCATTGGGGAATAACCCTTAATTCGAAGAGTGGGTTAGAATAGGATAGAACTGGCGGATTAAACAGACACTTTTTCACTTTATCAAAAGATCCCAAACACTTCACATCAAAAACAAATTCATCTTTATTGCCCGAAACACGATTTAGTGGCCTTGCGATATAAGTAACCTTCTAGAAAAACTTCAAACGTATATTGGCCATTCCAAAGAATTTTTGAACAACTTTACTCTTTTTGGGTGTAGGAGAGTTAAACATGACCTGTGTTTTGATAGGATCAAGACGCGTGCACTCTTATCCAAAATTAACTCCAAATATGATATTTCCTGGTTAGTAAAAAAGATTTGTCAGAGTTTATCACTATGCGAGCATCAAAATAAGATCTCAACACTACCTTACGATGATCATTATGTTCCTCATTTGGTTTAAAAAATAATGCCATGATGTTTAGATTCACACATACAAACCTCATATTCAAAAATATCGTGTTTATGGGCCTCTTAGATGTATCTATAGATCCAGTTAGACCGAAAGACATCACTTTCAATTCGACCAGTTCATATTCTGCACCAAACGAGAACACCGTTTTCTCTATGTCAGATGGTTAAACAGGTATTCGCCAGTATCTAGGTTTTAAATCAATGGTAGAGAAGTAGCAACGTCTTTTTGTTTGTTTTGCACATCTGCTATATATGGAATTGGGTTAGCGGTATTCTCAGCGATCGTATTCAACTTTCTGTAGTTCACACAAATTTGAACCTCGTCATTTTTTGGTATGAATACGACTGAAGCGCAAAATGGACTACTGGTTGGTTTGATGATGTCATTTATTCAGGTTTTCAATAACTGTATCCATTTGCCCTTTATAATGAATTAGTACAGTTCTTGGCGTCTCACTAATTACCTTCTTAGATTCTAGGTAAATTATGTGATATATTTTATTCGTGGTACCTAGGTTTCGTTTTAATAAGGATTTGTATTCACTAAAAAGGCCAGTTAGATAATCTGAAACAATAGAAATAGGAAGGTTAGTTATCATCAACGTAAGATATTTCTGTTATGTCGTCAATGAATTCTTCCGTATTTTTAGAAAGAGTACCCACAGTAGTTTGGGAATATTTAATATGATTGACCAAGAAAAATCTAATTTTACTCTTAATGCTGTCATAAACTCAATACCTAGTATGCATTCTTTGATCAAGTTATGAATAATATAAAACCTTAAAGGGTCATTTTTCTTTTTCAAAATGTGAAATTAATATGATACAACCGTGCATGGTCAAATTTTTCCCTCCTACAGATTTCAGCTCTTTTGAGTTCAAAATAACCCTATTGTCTTTGGAATGTGGATTAAAAAATTTAATAGATAATTAAGAAATTGATCATCCTGTATCTTGAATTCTATTTATTAAAACGCCATTTATAGACAATTTCACACTTGGTAGTGAATTCTCGTTGTTGAAATAAGTAAGTAACGTCATAATTCGAAATCATCCCCTGTTTATAAGATGAAGAAACGTTCGGCAGTTCCTTTTTATATGCTAGATCATTTTACAAAAATTACAGTGGATCTCCCTGTTTCGCTCTGTGTCGAATTTCGGCGTGGTTGCAGAACGTAAGTCAGTGTTTTGATAAATATCTGCTGTTCCAACTTATTTTTCCAGTCCATCATTTGCTCTTTAATTCGTCAATCGCCCTTTTTGTCTCATCCACAGCATTTCAGGGTTTAACCGAATACAAATATCGAGCTTGGGAGATTCTTTCTGATGCAGCAATGACTTGATCAATTCCTTTGATTGTGTCTTGGGATCTACAAACGGGGCTCCTTCGGGATCCATTTTTCTTAAAAAGTGATCAAGATAGAGAACTTGTTTTCCAGTTTAATCTAATGTGGGATAACTTAGATCCAATTAATCTTTGATTTTACAACCCAAGGCTTCAAAATCATCAAAGGTCTCTCTTTGATAATTCTGTAGCTATATCATTGATTCCTGCGAGCTTAAAGCAAACCACAAAATTAGCAATCGTTTCGACTTTGGATTCAACTCATGCAACTCTTCTTCCAGAAATCTCAAGTATTTCTGAGCCGTCCTATCTAAGAATACTGGGAGGTGGGGTATCATTTGCTTCTCGGTCGATTTATTTATGGCTCACATTAACTTCTCAAATTTCAACCCATTCTGAGAAGTCTCCGTCTTCGAAATTCTTTAGATTTATCAATAAAGCCATCTCCCGATTCAAAAGTAACATTACCACCAATAACCTTTAATCTAAGGCTCATGTTCATTAAATTAACTTTATATTACAGAAAAATAATCTTTATCTCTTCAGTTCATAATTGAACATTGATCGAACAAGGCTTGATAAGTTTTCATCATCCTTACTATAAAATATAAATTTTTGAAAATAAAGCTTTATAATATATATTCATACTTTCAATAGCTTCCTCCACGACAACAGAAAATTTTAGGTATTCAAAAGGGCAATTTTCTAAATTCAAAATTATAAGGGTAATATTAATCAAGTTTTTGATCAGAAAAATTTTTTTCTATCCAAACATGAATTAAGTTATTTATATGATGGTTTATTTAGGATAGATATACTTTTAATAATTTAAAATTTCAAAATAAAAATATTACATTCATGAAAGTAGTACTTTGTCTTTTACCATCTGGAAATCGTGTTTTATAATATATTTAATCATGTAGACTCTTTTATTTCATTCACTGAAATAAATTTTTTAAAACTAGCGGTATCAGCCATCTTGCCAATAATGAATTGATATCGCTTCAATCCATTATTTCTTTATTTTAGAATGATTGCACATTCAAGTAAATTATACTCTTGATGTGTTGAATCGTTTATTAAGATAAGGAAAAATTGTATTTGGTGAAATGAGTTCTTCAGGTATCCTTTATGAACATTTCGTTGACTGTTTACATTAACGTTAAAAATATCTAATTGTCAGCATGACTATTCTTTCTGATAACCATTAAGAAGTAACTTGAGAACATATTTTTCGATCGATATCAAATTTTGAGAAATTTAACTTTTCTGTATCTGATAGTCTGAAGTAAATATTTCTGCTTCGATTTATGCATTCAAACTTTTGAATTGAGAAAAAATATAGTTGCAAATTTATTATCTTCGTGGTATCTTTGTAATTTATTTTAATATTGTCTTGACAAAAGTTATTTTTTCAATGCATATGATCAAGCTAAGCTACTTTCTCTTAACTTTTTCTGTCTCATCAACATTAAATGGTTTGAGAGATAAATAATGGTCGAGTGTGATTACTTAAGAAAAGCAAAAATAAATCAAATAGCTTTAACAATTATCTGTAAAAAAATATACATTAACACTTTAGGATTTAAAGGATAATTTTTATCTGATATTTACAAATTATGTCCTTTATAACATCAAGAGGATGTATAAATAAATATTTTGTAGCTTGATATCAATATCATCGTGTAAAATTTCCTTTATTGATTGAAAAATATTGCCTAATCATAACCGATTACTTATATTTTGATTTTGAAATCATTTTATAAAAGGTCGTTAATTTACTTAAAAAATTTAATGATTTTTTTAGTTCATTTTTGGTTAATCTTCAATGTGATTTTTATATTTTTTCAGCGTTTATAATTATTTGCCTCCTAGAATTAGCAGAACTGGTTGTCGAGTGAATAAATGCGTCATTTTAAGATAGATCTTAAAAGAGGCATATTTTACAATTTTCTGAAGATTTAAAAATTTTAATTTTAATCTCTTATCATTTGATCATTCATAATTTATTCTTAAATATTACGTGTCGTTGTAAAAATTTATGTGATAGTAAAGTTTTAACTGTCGTTGAAAAACTTAAACAAGTTAAACATTTAAGTTGAACATTAAAACATCTCATTTAAAGATAAATATTAAAGCCTTCATTTATTTATTAAAAGACAAACGTCAAAAGGTTTAGAGTGCCGAATAATCTTACCTTATCGTAAACCCTTAACACAAGTTAAATTAATTTATGATATTTTTGGCAGTTTCTTATTCCAGCTCGACATGTTAACTTTTAAAATAATCATTCTTGTCAAAAATACAAATAAATTTTCCAAGCTTATACTTTCATGGTGAAACAAGTTATGTATCTACCCTGAGTTGTTGGGATTGAAATTTACCTAAATTCTACATCTCCCATATATTTTGTGAATTTAGTTAATTACGAGTTTTATTTTGTCAATTTTGTTGAGATATGTGATATTATAAATTAAAATGTAAAATATCTATTAAGTTCACAATTTCAAATCTGTCTTAACTTGAAAATATAGTTTATAAATATGTATTATGAACTCTGAAAAATTTCTTTTACCAATTTGTAATTTAGAGATTTAATATGTAGACACGAAAATGTGAGCTAAAATTTATCGATTAGCTTGAAACGTCTCGATAGAAGTCTAGAATAAACTGAACTTTTTATTTCATTAAAATTAATAAATTTTTCTTTTTGACTGATCAACGTTGATGAATCCATTTAAATTGTTTTTTAAGTTTGCTTTTTGAATTATTTAACACAATAACAATAATGGAACTAAACTTAAACCGAAAACTTCGTATAAATTTAGAGATTTATTATATTTGAAAAATCAAATCGTACTAACTTATTTTCTTCCACATACGTTAATATCGAATAACATCCGTTTATAGGGTTGTTCTCTATTGGTTGTGTGACTTACTGAATGCATCAATAACCATGGACTGATCTGTTAAAAATTTCAGCTTTCAAAAGTTTACTTGTCATCAAAATAATATTGAAGTTCACCGAAATCAGTTTGGATGTATGTTCTTAAATTTAGTGCCACGCTGGTTTTATTTTAAAAACAAAAAAATTTTTCATCGATGGAACTTAATAAATTTGAAATATGTTTTTATTTAAGAATTTTGAACAAACAAAATTTCAAGAAAACCTGGAATCCAGTCTTTGAGTTTTAAAATTATTTAAAATTACTGACTTTTAAGATCGATTTTTAAATTTTCACAATTATAAGTATTTTTAATCATCTCAGGCATTAATTATGGTGATAGAATAAAACTAATTCAAATCATTAAAATGTACTTAACAATTAATATATTTTGTGGGTTAAATTTAAAGACTGGTTGAGATTAAATTTATATTTGACTATATTAATTTATTAAGGAATAAAATAGTGAGAAAATTTGATTTTATTATATGTTAGCTCCATTAACTAAACCACGATGAAATAGCTAATTATGATTTGTTTTAAATCTTAGTTCTTCTGTCTTTTAAATCAATAATTCATCTCAACAAATTTTTATTTCAATAGGTTGGCTTACGTGTGTCAATATATATATATATATATAATTTTGATTTTAAATACATTATTCGATATTCACATCGATTAATTTTTCTAAAATGGAATCTAGTTGCAAAAAAATATGTAAACGGCTGATAAATTTGTGATAATCACTCACTTTTAAGATTTAAAGTTGCTCATAACATCGTTATTTGGGGATGAGTATATACATTGAAATGTTAAAAATTTATCAGGGTGTATTTTAGAAAATACGAAAAACTTTTAAAAAGCTAAAATGAAAAATGAGCTCAATCAACCAAACTAAGTCTGAAAGATAATAAAGTAACTCCAAACATTTGAAGTTTATCTGAATTTAAAGAGCCTAAATATTCTACGAATACCTTTTTTTAAAATTTCAACTTTTTGAAGAGATATCGTATAAAATATTCATCATCGGCATCTTAAATAATATATATCGATTTAACAAACCCCATTTCTCTAGTTTTTTTTGAGTATTGGTTATAATAATAGATAGCAATAAATTTTAAATCTATTAAAATTTTAAAGTCGAATATTAAATTATCTCATATATGAAAATGTCACTATAACTTATATGTATGATCAAAATTGATGGAAATAAATTTTTATAAAAAATTGTTTTGTTTATTTAATATAATTCAAATTAGTTGACATTTAAAAATACATTTCGTCTGAGAATGGAAAACTAATTTCAAAATTATGTAACTTATTCTTAATATTATCTGTTGAAATATTTTCCGTATCTGACAAAATATATGCTTGACGTATAATGTTAAGAAATTAATATCGAAATTTTAAACTAAAAAGCAGCACATTCTTAGGTTTAACCGTCGTAGATTTCATATAATAACGAAAATTTGGAAACTATACAGTCACTAGGAATATTCAAAACATAAAAAAACTAGAGGAAAAAACTCCAGAATAAAATCAAGACGAACGGCTATAGTTCCCATAAATTGACTTTATATCAAATTTTTTAAACTTCTTAATGTTATATAAATTGGAAAGTTAAAAGCAATGAATCCATCTTTGAAATTTACTGGACCAATATTTGTGAGTTTAAGAGAAAGGACTGCCGTAGACCGAAAAGTTTAGAAATATTTATGATTATTCACTAGTTATTCAAAGTTTTTTTCAAATTTTGTTGCAATGAAGTTACCATGAACTATTGATTTGTTACCATACATTTTGGCAGTCACTTATATTTTAACCTATTTGACAGAAATGTGCTGAAGTATAACAGCAGAAAATAGAATGCGTATCAGGGTAAAAGATGAATTTTATGGACATGTAAAAGAGTATAAGAAACGAAGAGATCTGAGATCATAAATTGTTTTTCAGAGATAAAGGATATCAAGAAGATTTATTTCAAATTACAATAGGAAATGTAATTTCCAAAATAAATAAAATAATTTTCGAAATCCTCGCCATAAAACCATAAAATCACAAAATCAAAGTTTTTGCGAACTTGTATCACATAGATATAATGATTTTTTTTCATATCCTTTTTCACTCCTTAACTAAAAATTTGTCTTCATTAGATATTTGAAGACCTATCAAAAGATTTGACAATGGATGATGGCATTAAAAGAACGCTTAATCAACCCTGTATCAGCTATAAAAATACTGAACTGTATCAGATTTGTTTCATCTGAAATATAATTCACGCAAAACTCGCTTTTAAGCTTTTTAAAAACGATTTTTGCAAAAAAGAAGTCGAAGTAAAATTATTCTCCAAACAGATTTATTTTATTTATTGTGGACAGATTTACCTTTTTGAGGTTTTAGATTACCAACATAATTGTGGAATCAATAGAGTAATCTTTGCTATCAAGAGCAAAAATTCATGGTCAGAATGTTAAAATAAATATTTATATAATTTAATTTCATAGATATCTCTCTCTGATGAATCGATTTAGATAGACTATAAATTTATCCATAGAATCCTCCACATTGATTTTGTGATTTATGCAAATTATTCGTAAATTAAATCCCTTCCATTCAGTTGTAATCTTAGCCTCGCAACGAATTACCGAGTTCGTCAAAACAGACATTACATTTTTTATTGGATTTAAAATAGGAGAGATTTCTAGCGTGTATTTGATTTGGTAAATTGCGATTATGTCATCTTCAGCCTGTCCCCGATAATTATGAATTTTTGCGTTGAACATGATCAAAATTTGAGAGTTAATTCTCATGTAATACAGATCTCAATAGTTTTCCTCTAAGATGTCTTGAAATGTTCATTTGTTACTGCTCATTCATGAACCATGTGGTACATAATTCCATGAGTATTCATTAAATCAATTACATATATATTTCTTCTTAGTTCTGAAAGAATAGTAAAGTAGGCAGATGATCCAAATTCACTTCTGCCTTGTCTTGATCTTGTATCAAAAATGAACTCAGCCTCATCAATCTAAAAATAATTTTTATTGTCGTTCTTTTTCAAAAATTCTTTTAAAATTAGTGTATTCCACTCTGGCATCGAGAATTTTATCTCATTTCTCAGAGCTACAACCAACTGGACATTTGTTAAAGTTAGTTTGACATCTTTGAAGACATCTATCACTTTGCTGCTTGAAGACTGAATGCTAAACGTCATTTAAAAAGTTATCAAGATATTTAATTACAAACATGCATCTTTAATCAGCAAAGGCAAGTAGAAGATTCTTGTCCTCCATACATAGATTATTACACCTATATACTCACGCTAACTCACAAATATGCTCAGTTTTTAGGTGTATCTGTATAATGATGTGTTCCGTTTATGTTTTTAACATTTAAGATATGGCTGAAACAGATTACTACTCTATGTTTTCCATAATACTCGTGGTCGATCATCTTCAGAGATGATTCTCGCCTTTTGTTGAGTTTGTAATTTTCGTTTCTTCTTAAAACATTCTAATTTTCTTTTAATTTCGAAATATTCTGCATGTTGAAGTCTTCGCCATTCAATCTGCTTCATTTGTAGTATTTTCATGAATGCTAAAATAGTTTTTGAATTTTAGATTGGATTTGTATAACAATAATTTTTGATATTTTTTAAATGATTGTACCTGTTCCGAATAAACCTTTAATAATATTTTAATTTTCCCAATTTTAAAATATTATTAATTTTAGATTCAATCTATTTCTAGAATTAAGTAATTGATTTCAACGATTATGTAATAATTGCAAGAATTACGTTTTTGTTCACAAAGATTATGTTATAGATAACAAGGATTGCGTGTTTGAGATTGCGACGATTACATGTTTTGTTGCAACTCTCATGTGATTGGTTGAAATACCCCATATTAATATTTTATTACTCTAAGATTTTATCCGATATATAAAATAATTATCAATAATAACTTCATTATCTTTGGGTTAATAATATAAAAAATTTTGGTGTTAGAAATAGTTATCACATTTCATATCCGATAAAATTTTATTTGTGTAAGATATTCACACTTCTCAAAATTTACTCTGTAGTTTCTATTATGAAATAAAACATTATTCACGGCAGAAGCAAACGGAAATGTGACACATGTTTCATAAAATAGAGGATTGGGTATAATCTGAGTCTATTCCACGATAAAACCTCTTACTAGTTTCCCAAAATGACAAGATAACATGATGTATTGGCCAAAGTAAGTGGAAAATATTATAAAACATATAGTAACTTTAATAACTTAAATAATTTCTTAGACTGTCAAATTTAATAGAGAAACGTACATTTAAATTCGTATCACCTTGATTTCTCAACAAAAATGAAACAAGTTTTTGTTTGAGTACGAAACATAGTCATATTTTCAATTATTTCTACACAATCAATTTAATTGATATCAATCGTTGTAATTTTATGTTTATCATTGTATTTTTATCATTTTTGGTACTTTAAAATTTAGTTTCAATTTTATCCTGAGCATGCTCAAGAGATTGCTCTCTCTATTATACTATTTTATGTCTGTTCTAAAGAAATTTAATTAATTTCTGTCTTAATTATTAATTTTGATAAATTTGTTTCTTCATCTGATTATTATAACCACCTGTAAAACACATTTAATTATTTCCAAAATAATAATTTGCCATCTGTCAAGTCATTATCCTTGTTTTGTTATCTTAGTATTCCATAAATGGCGGTGATTATAAATCATCAAATAATTATTCAAATGCGTTGATTAATGGAGTGTCTTCATAGAATGCTGATCTTTTTTAAGTATATTCTAATATACAAGTTAAAAAAGTGACTTTAAAATTTATAAACAAAACAATTGTATATTTTGTCGATACAACGCTCATCGAGACTTTTTTAACATCATTCTGGCATTTTTAATGATTTAAAAATATCAAGTATTTAAACTAATATATTCCTGCTCGGTGGTTATCTTTGTTATTTTATCATCTAACCTGCTGATGTTATTTTAAAATTATTTTAGGTGTTTATTCTTAGATTAGTTATCATTAATTTGTTATTTTTATTTAGATTGTTAGCTTAAACTCAGTGTCTTTAACGTGTATATCGTTCATATTTTGAGGTTTTATCTCCATAAAAATGTTTATTTTATTGGTGTAATATATAAATTATCTAATTACTTTTTTCGGAAAAGTAAATCTTTTAATTTCCCCCGCGATCTCAATTTTACTTTTTTTATTTTAAATATGACTGAAAAGTAATTTCACAAGTTATTATAAATATTCTCTGGAGATGTGCACCGTATACAAAATGAGAATAACTCAATGAGAAAGATTAATCATGAAGAATTTCATTTTAGCTTATTTTTTTAAATGATTACTTAATTGTTTTAAAGCACACCACAAATCACTTGTTTTTTAAAATTTTATAAAATAAATAGAAAGTTTTTTTCAATTATGAATTTCATTTATGACTAAATGTACTCATTAAAAATTAAAATAGATTTTAATAATCGCATTAAATGAATTTGTATTAAAATATTTACGTCATTGTTAAATTATATAAAAGAATCTAGTTTTCATAACGAGAAATGAAATAGTTATTCAAAACTTATGTTAGTTTTAACAAACTCTAGCTTAAGTTGACAACTATTAACTGTCTCTAAAAATATCCATTATCAAGCTGCACGTATCTTGTGAATGAAAAATTGAAAAGAATGTAAATTCTTAAGAATTTGAAAGTTGTATAAATTGTTTAGTTCCGTTTGATGAATTCAGTTTACTGCCGCTTTTGGAATATTAACTACAAAGAAGGACTTTTGATGTTCATCGGTGAAGAAAGTCTTGAAAGCTTATTGTTGTTCTGAAAACCTTTTCACTCCGATCAACAAGCTATCTCAAACATTTGAAATAATTGTGAGTACTTCATTTCAAAATTTAGTCTATTAAGTGTGAATTTTTCATCGTGACCCTGAGTGCAATTTTTGATCCATAAAGCTTTCTTGAATAAATAGATATGGTGTATTCGCATTGTCACATTTAATATTCTTTGGTTTGCCCGATAGATGTAAGTCATATAACTTAGTGACTGTTTATATGTTTTTACGTTTTATATCATTTGAAAAATTACAAATGGTAAAATTATATGAATTTTCTAAGGCTATTATGGCGTATTTGTTCGATTTTCTGCTATAGGATACAGATGGTAAGTTCGGCTTGTTCGTTTCAACTGAGAAAAAAGGCGGGAGAGCTAGATATCGAACTCCAATCCCTTTTTGAATGGTAAATTATAATTATGATCTTGCTTTGGTCTGAGCATTCTAAATTCTGACACAAACCCAATTGAAACAATACGAAATTCGGGGAACTAATCTTTTTTTTGATGATGAGCCTCATTTTATCAAGTAAGTCTAACATTAAACATTTTAATTATTTTTTTAACTCAAATAGAAGGATAATATACTTTAATCTACGTTTAAACCGTAATACGGTTCAATTGAGTTTGTTGTATAAAATACATGAAATCCAAGTTAGTATTTCGAAAATCATAATATTCTGGCATCTACTAATTAAGAAGGTTTATTCTTCTGGTTGAACCATTTCAAAATGATCGATTCCGTTATCATAATTATGAATTTGGGCTTTTAATGTTTATCATATCGCAAAGGGATTTATGATACATCGGCCATTTTATTTCGAACAATAAGAGCTAGTGTAAATATTGTTTCGACATTCAATATTTTATTTAATTTCAATTTCTCGAATCAAGATTTATTTTAATAACATGTTCTTTGGTGCGTTTTGAAGATACTAAGACGTTTTAAAAAGTATAAGGCAGCTTCATAAATTTTCCCACGAACACCGGTAAGAGTGAGGATTATTCAAAGTGCAAGTAACATTGATTTGAAACGTTTAGATCCTTAAATCGTTCAATGGATAACGCGTCTTTGATTTCATAATTTTAGGATCAGTATTGGAATTTATTGAAATCATGTTAAGATTAACGTTTAGAAACGTCGCAGTGATTGGCTTGAGAATATGCTCACAAAGAATGATCTCTTTTCTCATAAGTATCACAGGGACTTCTCAACTTTAATTATTTTTTATTCTCTGGTTAATTATAGCCTGTAGTCTGTGAGTATCATTCGAAGATTTAATTTTGATTCTTTGAGATCAGATCATGGTCATGATAACTCATAGTATACTGGTACTTCAGCATCATTTATTTCCGTTTTAAGGTAAAAAACCGAATTTATTTTGAGAATATATCACTTTATATATTTGAGAATGGCATATATCCCGTTTTAAAGTATTTTAATATTAAATATAGATAAAAGTTTTAATTAAAAATTTCTAGCTGTTGCTTTAGTTCCTGGTTTTGTCGAGATTTGTTTTATAAGATATCTAATCGTACTTCCAATTTTGATGATCACTTTAAATGATAATTATAGATATTCATATTTGTGTGTTTAAGGAATGATTGTTTGGCTGTTTTTAAGATTGGAGTGTGTGTAAAATAGCCATAATATATAACTGGTAATATTTTAGATCGTTCAAATATATCTATTATGTTTTTTTATAGTTGATTTAGGGATACTATCTCCAAAAATTCATTTAATTTCATTATTTTCTCAAATCAAATCTGCTACCAAAACAGTGCTCTTAAGCATTATATGTCACGAGATTTCAAGCAAAACGACAACGGGTTCCTTGTTTCGTTTTAATGTATTATATTTTGATATATCGCCTGCATTTTAAATTCTGAGACTTTAAATCTATCAAAGTGTATTCGTGTACATTTTGGATGTAAAAACTCTCTTTTCCTCTTTGATTTACTTGCCATTCAATTTAGTAATCATTAAAATATGTATTCATCTTGCATCAAAGCAGCAATTAATTCATGTATGTGAACAGAATAAACTTAAACTTTTAATTTCGGCATGTACTGATTTAACATTTGTGATGATAACGCAGGCAGGTAGAAAATATTCAGAAGGCAACGGATCATGTTTACTCCATAAAATTTTTCAAAATTTATCTCAAATGACGTAACCACAAGCAAAACTCCTGTGTCTTAAGTCAGACTGAGTGAAAATTAAAGAAAGTATCAAGATATTTGTTAACTTTCTCATGCTAGTTTACAGCATCGATAGGACACTACGTTAGCAAATAATATTATATCTAATTCAGTATGGCTTTGTTTCAATTCAATAGGATTGACACGTAATTTCTCCAAAATATCATGAAGTTATCTCTTGATGCTATGTATCTCAGCTATGTTTGAGATAATTTTTATAATTTTTCAAATGTGAGACTTAATCCAAATGCATTTTAGGGAATGACACAAATCGATTTATTGTATAATGTCCCTTAAATCGTTCTATATTGATGTAAGATTTAAACTTCTGAACTTTGGATTCAGATGTTAAATTTTATCTTTACATTGAGTCATCATCTAATGTAATTATTTTTCTTTTCACAACTACAATGAACGAAATATATATTCCTTCAACACTAAAAAGGTTATTCCCCCTAATACTCAGTTGAATGAGAGTTGATTATTTTCTGAGATCTTAAAGGACAAAAATAAGTATAAAATTGTTCAAAGTTTGTTTATTTCTTTTGTTGAAATGCATGTAGCATGATCTGAAATTTCTTGTGATCCATTATCTATTCTGATGAACACTACACTTTGCTTGTTTTAAAGATTTATCGATAACTTCTTCAATGTACTAAATGATTACTGTTAATCCGCATGTGGTAAAGAATGAATAATCGTAACAAATTTAGATACAGCTATCAATTTTGTGACTTAAACATCTAACAGGATGGGAAGAATCATTGAACAAATTTAATCACGAAGAAGTAAATATTTGATCGGTACAATTTTTAGTAAATCTGGTATAGAATACGGCAGTGTATTTATTAAGGAATGTAGGTTTATCTTCGAATATCCAATTATATTTCGTGAACACAAAGAATTTTCATTTCGAAAGTTAAAAATAGTTACATTGATCATTCAAGTAAATTTCTGTTTAAGAATGTTTTTCGTATTATTGAAACGTACAAATCACCTGAATATATATCCGCATTTATTCTGATACCTTAAAAATATTCATAGGGTACCTTCTGCATATCTTCAGAATTAGATTTTGTATTTTAAATCCAAAACAATTTAAATCAATATTTAACCAGAAAACATTTCTTTTATAATACAATTATTCTCTAGTTTATTGAATTGTTTGACCAATAACCGTGTACCCGTTGTATCGTTTATTAAGCATAAGTGATTTTGATAATTTCATTCAAAATAATCTTGAAACGATGGTAAAAATCTAGATGTCAACGCAAACGTCTGAGACAAAATTAGCAGTATTTAAATTGCAATGACTCATCTGTTGAGTTGAACATTTAACCATGTATATGTCTTTTAAAAAACAAGTATATTCTTATTTATTGGTTTGTTGGGCCAATAATCGGGTTCCTCTTCCATTGATTAGCTTGTTGATTTTGAAATATCTACTTCTCATCTATTGAGTTCAATATTAACCAGTTTATATGTATTTTAAAAAACAAGTATATTCTTATTAATTGGTTTGTTGGGCCAATAATCGGGTTCCTCTTCCATTGATTAGCTTGTTGATTTTGAAATATCTACTTCACATCTGTTGAGTTCAATATTAAACCAGTATATGTATTTATAGTACCAGTATATTCTAATTATTGGTTTGTTGGGCCAATAACCGTGGCACCTGTTCCATTGATTAGTATGGTGATTTTGAAATATCTACTTCTCATCTGTTGATTTCAATATTTAACCTGTGTATATGTTTTTAAAAAACAAGTATATTCTAATTTATTGGATTTGTTGGGCCAATAATCGTGTTACCAGTTCCATTTATGAACCCTTGGCTGATTTTTGAAATATCTACTTCACATCTGTTGAGTTCAATATTTAACCATGTATATGTCTTTTAAAAAACAAGTATATTCTTATTTATCAGTTTGTTGGGCCAATAACCGGGCACCTGTTCCATTGATTAGTCTGGTGATTTTGAAATATCTACTTCTCATCTGTTGATTTCAATATTTAACCATGTATATGTCTTTTAAAAAACAAGTATATTCTAATTTATTGATTTGTTGGGCCAATAATCGAGTACCGGTTCCATTTATGAACCCTTGCTGATTTTGAAATATCTACTTCACATCTGTTGAGTTCAATATTTAACCATTTATATGTATTTTAAAAACCAAGTATATTCTAATTAATTGGTTTGTTGGGCCAATAATCAGTACCTGTTCCATTTATGAGTATGGTGCTAATTTTAAAATATCTACTTACCATCTGTTGAGTTCAATATTTAACCAGTTTATATGTATTTTAAAAACAAGTATATTCTTATTAATTGGTTTGTTGGGCCAATAACCGTGCACCTTTTCCATTGATTAGTATGGTGATTTTGAAATATCTACTTCTCATCTTTTGAGTTCAATATTTAACCAGTTTATATGTATTTGAAAAATTAAGTATATTCTTATTTATCAGTTTGTTGGGCCAATAATCGGGTTCCTCTTCCATTGATAAGTCTGGTGATTTTGAAATATATACTTCTCATTTGTTGAGTTCAATATTTAACCAGTTTATGTGTATTTTAAAAAACAAGTATATTCTTATTTATCAATTTGTGGGCCAATAACCGGGCACCTTTTCCACTGATTAGTTTGGAGATTTTGAAATATCTACTTCTCATCTATTGAGTTCAATATTTAAACAGTTTATATGTTTTTTATAATACCAGTATATTCTAATTTATAGGTTTGTTGGGCCAATAATCGGGTACCGGTTCCATTTATGATACCATGGTGATTTTGAAATATCGTATTCTCATCTGTTGATTTCAGTATTTAACCAGTTTATATGTATTTTATAATACCAGTATATTCTAATTTCTTGGTTTGTTGGGCCATTGATAAATTCTTTTCCATTGATTAGTTTGATCATAGTGAATTTTAAATGATCTATATCTCATCTTTTGAGTTCAATCATTTAAACAGTTTATATGTGTTTTATAAATCCAGTATATTCTAATTTCTAGGTTTGTTGCTGTAATCGGGTACTGGTTCCATTTTTGACACCTGTGAATTTGAAATATCTACTTCTCATCTGTGAGTTCAATATTAACCAGTTTATATGTTTTATTATACAAGTATATTCGTATTTATCAGTTTGTTGGGCCAATAACAGTGCAATTTTCCATTGATTAGTTTGACCCTTTTGAAATATCTACTTCTCATCTTTTGAGTTCAATATTTAACCAGTTTATATGTATTTTAAAAAACAAGTATATTCTTATTTATCAGTTTGTTGGGCCAATAACCGGGCACCTTTCCATTGATTAGTCTGGTGATTTTAAAATATCTACTTCTCATCTGTTGAGTTCAATAATTTAGCAGTTTATATGTTTTTTATAATACCAGTATATTCTAATTTATAGGTTTGTTGGGCCAATAATCAGGTACCGGTTCCATTTATGATACCATGGTGATTTTGAAATATCGTATTCTCATCTGTTGATTTCAATATTTAACCAGTTTATATGTATTTTATTAAACCAGTATATTCTAATTTATTGGTTTGTTGGGCCAATAACCGTGTTCCTCTTCCATTGATTAGTTTGTTGATTTTGAATGATCTACTTCTCATCTTTTGAGTTCAATATTTAACCATGTATATGTCTTTTAAAAAACAAGTATATTCTAATTTATTGATATGTTGGGCCAATAACCGGGTACCAGTTCCATTTATGTGACCTTAATGAATTTGAAATATCTACTTCTAGTCTGTTGAGTTCAATATTTAACCATTATATATCTTTTAAAAAACAAGTATATTCTTATTTATTGGTTTGTTGGGCGAATAACATTGTTCGCGTTATATCGTTTATGAGGCATCATTGATTTTGATTATTTCATTCAAAAAAATTATTAAACGATAAAAATCTAGATTTCTAACTCAAACGCTTGAAACAAAATTTACAATTTTTAAATTTTCATTACATACGGCCATGTGTAAAGAACGCACTCAGTGGTTATGACATCAAATATCTTTTTTGATATTATTTATCAATAACTCTTTGTTCGATGTTTGTCTGTCGTGTTTTAATCGTACTCCTCTCTTAATTAACAATTGAGATGTGTTTGAGTAATTTCAAAAATTTTGAAATTTAACTATCTTCAGTTAGAATATTTGTGAATCTAAGTCTTTAACGTGTAAATAAAGCAAAACTAAAATTCATGAGGTCTCGGTTATGGCATTGATTAAATTCTTAAAGTGAAATTTTTTAAATGATCATAGTGAATTAAATTTTCGCCCGTATATAACCTTAAATATTTAAATTAAATTATAATCATCTCACAGGATTTTATGTGAGAGAAAATTTTATAAGTATCGAAGATTATAATGAAGTTCGTGTTTTTTGCTGTAAGTCTTTTCGAACATTTAAATTAAGATCAATTTGGTTCCTTCTGAAGAAAGGAAATACCAAAAAGTGTTGATGATTATAAGGAAGTTTATTTTCTTCCCTGCTTATTACTATTCATAATTTATTATGATATCACTCGTGAATTTTGATGAGGTTAAAACAGCGAAGTGTTTTTCTGATGAGTTTTGCCTGTTTGCATTTCTATTGTATTATTTAAATGTTAAAACAAAAAATGGAAGTATTCGGTTCTAATATAAAAATAATTAACTTAATAGATAGGGTTTAAGGTCGTTTTGACTCCATTCTTCCCAAAATAGCGCATAACTCTATGATGAATTTGAGCAAACTGCCAAAAATAAAAGTGATATTTTGTGTATCTTATGTTCAAAATATTAATTAATTCACAAATTTACAAATAATTTGAATTAGAATTTTCCAACAACACATATTTCATGAGAATTTGAGTTCTTGTGTTTTAAAATATTTTTATGTGAACACGTGAATTTTTCATGTTTTTGTTACTATGCTTCTATTTAAGATTTTTAACTTTCCACGTTTTCTCATATTTTTCAAATTGTAACCTAAATTTTTAATTGAAGACTGAGAACATTGTGAATAATTTCTTAATTTAAACGTGTCACATTTTTTTACCTTTCTGAGTTCCTTTTAAAAATATTAATTGATGATATTTTTAAAAATAACATTTTGCTTTTACAACAAAACCTTTGATTCAAAATGTACTGAGTTTAATAAGAGATCCATTTATTTTTTTCAACATATAATTTTATGAAATTAGGGCCATGTACTGATTTTTATTCGCACACAAACACTAAGTATCAAAATTGTGATGTGTTTTTTGAAAAACGAGAGATGCCGGATTATCTCAAAATATTTTGTATGTATGAATGCAGATCATTTAGATTAATATTTCATACGGATCCTTTTACGATTCTACAAATTTCTAAAAATCCTTTTTTTTGAATTGTAAATTTTCAATATTAGATGATCAATATTATGCGATTGAGTTAAGTATCTGGAGGTTTTGTTTGTAAGATGTGACATTGTGGGTCATCGGTTTATTTTAAACCCCTGAATCCCATAAAATTTAGGTAATAATTTTTTGGATTTATCCGTCTTTGTTAATCATGATGATATTTAGAGGTCGATCTATGTTATCTTCAACGAATATAAGGATTGTTTTTCCAGCATCGTACAACGAATGTTATCAGCAACATGTTCCATCGGATCCTCTTTTGATGGCCAAAGAATTGTTTCAGCTTTTGTTCCTTTCTCACGTATTTCAAATTTACTATTTTGACAGGTGGAAATATCCCTAAAATTTCCATAAATGATCATTGGAGGTAATTTCGAGCACTTTTTTCAGATTTATCAGCATTCATGTCCCTCATTCTATTATTTAGAACAATTCCCTGATATTCTTTTATTTACCTCATTCAAATGGCTTAAGAACGGATCCTCTTAATGCCGAGAGTTTATTAAATTCGATGTCCAATTTCGTTACTCCATCGTCATTATTGCAATTCTTTGACCCATTTATTGAACTTGAATAGAAAGGATTTTAATTTTTACCCATCTATTGATATGCCTTTTAATATTATCCTTCATACACATGATACTGTTCTGAATTCTTAATTTCAACAAACTTTAGTGTATTTACTGCTTTCAAATTTTAATGTTTACTGAGTTATTACATAACCCACTTATATTGTTTCTCACTCTTTTTTAATCAATTTATTTCATAAACAAAAAATACTCTGATCACTTTATAATTTTAGCAGAGTTCTTTTTCAAAGTTATTCTTATCCCATAAGATTTCCACTCGTTGTTTAGTGTCTGTTATCACCGTACAAGAAAAATCTTCAAAATACAGTACGACATTTTTGTAGCTATTAATACTGCAAAAGCATCTTTTTCGTTGAATGAAAAATATTTTTAGCTTCAATTTAGGGATAACGAGAAGTAAGCTGCCTGCTTTTCCTTGTTGTCATGATTAAAATTGAAAAATTTTCCCCATTTCTCTTTATTGAATACTCTTTGACCAAAAACTATCACGATCGTGGAATTAAGATGTGCTTACACGATATTGAGTTTTTTATGATCTTCAAATTTTATTGTATTTTTATTCCTTATTGATAAATTAAACCTTGGTTTTGCAATAATTTTATGGCTCCATAATTGACTTATGATTTTCAATATTTTAGGTATTATAATTTATCATGCCAAAAATGTTCTTTTCAATGATGTTTTTTCAAGTTAGCATTTGCAAAATTGTTTCCATTTTCCTGGAAGGCCAAACTTAACCATTTTCGAATATTTTAGAACTGCATTCTTCAAAAAATTCTCTTCAAAAATTGTATCATTGTTTTTCGACAATTTTCATTATTTGTAACTTGTGTCATGAATTCTTAACAGCTATATGTTTTCTTCATGAGTTTATAATGTCCCTAGAATTTCATGTTGATTTATATCAAGCTGTAATTTCAATATTTTTAAGAATGTTTTCGCTGGCTTTTTGTCAAATCAATACTATTGAGGTCATCTCGAAGGTTAACGATTCATATTAGTTTTAGCGTCGATGCAAATTAAGCTCTTTATACTTTAAATTCTTCTTAATTGAAATGTTTAAATTAAAAAATCTAACCTCTTTGAAAACTCTTTGAAACCTCTTCATCTTCAGTCTTTTTATTGAGGGTATTTTGTTGAAGCAGCCTACTCGATACAATCAATTTTTTGATTATCGACTCAGTTTCAACTTTCTTTATTTCAAAAATAAATACTTTTTTTTCTTCTTAAATATTTTGAGCATTGTCTGCTTTAAAATATGCTTACCTAAAATTTATTTCATAAGGCATAATGCATGAAAATATTTGGCTTTATTTTTGTTTTGTGGTTTCGATTTCTCAATTTTGTTACTGAATATTCCCAAACCAAACTTGATTGAATATCTTTTCTTATCTTCTCTATTTGTTTAAAGTTGTTTTGTCATCTCTTTGTATGAGTTTGCAATACTTTTTGGACATTACGAATAATCGTGGTCTATTAGCATAATATAAATCTAGAATTTAATTGGAAATTTTTTTAATTTATTAAATGAAGACATATTATTTAATTCGAGTCTAACTAACTCAATGGTATTTTTTGATTTCTCCATTGGAATATATATACCACAAGCTGTTTTGATTTTTCACCATTTTTACAACCGTGACATTTGGATTTATTAAAATCACAAATATCTTATGGTTAGTTATTTTTTCAACAGTATTTGCAATATCTAGATGAAGCCTTTCTCAGTTAGCATCGACAACTTAGCTGAAATTTAGCTAACTTCTCAGTTGAGCTTCTTTTAGGGATAATTATATCAAGATAACTTCGTCTTTGAAATTGGCGTAGTTTTCAACTGGCATTGTTCGTCTTATGTTTCGAAACGTGTGTTGATATTTACTAAGTACTTGTTACCACGTTCACACATTAAAATAAACATAAAATAACTATGCTGAGTGTTAAATATCCTCATTCGCCACCTCAAATGTTAAAATATTGTCAAATAGGATTTAATGGTTGTTTTGAGTGATTCTGTAAACTTTACGATAAAACAAATAAAACTGAAAATTATATTAGAAATCTCTTCCATGGTCACAGTCCGTCGCCGTAGATAATTTTAAACAGTATTAATCTTCAGAAGATACTTCAATAACGGTGACTTACAAAGAATAAAATTTCTAATTCCATCAAACGACAACCCGTCTGTGATACACTATCAATTTTGATTTGTTAAAAATAGGAATACGCAAATGTGAATCTTCAATGGCGTCGCACATCATACTAGAACAACGAATATCAGCCATGGATAACAACTAAAAACGAATAAATCGTGGTTGACTGTAATCTAATTCCCAATCATAATTGTAACAAACAGGAAATTTTACCAAGTAATGTTTTTGTTAATATGTAGGATAAATTGACTGATGTTTCGGCAAAGCTAACTGCCATCATTAACTTTGATCCTAAATACCCTGAATAAAGTGTACTAAAAGCCATTCTTAAGAAATTTCTCAGAAGACACTGAAAGGATGTGTTAAAGGCTTCAGTTTTGGGTCTTCTATATCCATTCCATAACCTCTAACAGATATGACCTTTAACATTCAAGGCGAATTTTTGCAAATGATTTGATAAGATTCCGAATGGGGCATGAATGACTGGTTATGACGTGTTATCACGAGCTATTGAATGAATTGGTCTGAGCTAAACTTTAGACAGCAGTCTTGAAATTCAAAATTGTAAAATCGCGATTTTTTCAATTATGCAGTTATATTTCTACCTCTTTCTTAACATAAATCTATCCAGTATTAACCGCCTTATATAAATCAAGAAAATAACTTAATATGATCCAATGATGAATGCAATAAAGCTAATAGTTCCCCTGGCTGCACCTTATAAATTACTTCTTGATTTTAAACGCTATGAAGTAAGGTACGTTTTTGCACCAAATCACACAGCAGTCGATATGGGTTGTTTTTTTATCTCGCTCAAAGTGTTTCAAGAAAAGTTAACGAAATCAGTATGAAAATAGATTTTGTGAATGGATCTTACAAATTGTTTTTCGTTGCTTACTTTCTTTAGATAGGATTCCTTCATCAGATGTTAAAAATACTTCTCTTGTTTAAGCTGAAAACATGCCTGACAATGAGAATATGCCAGAGTTTATTTTATATTCTTAGCAATCGTATATTATAGGCAAGCGGTGGACACGACTCAGTGAGATTTAAAGTCTTGCAACCTTTCAGATCGAAAGAGTAAGTCATTTTCAGACTACATCTTTAAGACTGACAAGAAGTACGAACTCTGTAGAACCCTGGAAATACGCACTGTCGTACCTTTGTGAATTTAGCCATCCCACACAATGAAATTTCATTGGAGAACACGAAAAAGATATGTAGAAGCAATTAGCAACATTTTAACTTTTTATTTCTGGTATGAAACTAAAAATGTAAGAGGTTTATCGGTTACAAAACGTCAGCGTTCATAATGCAGTCCCTTTTACTCTTGTGAAATTCTGCTTTTTTTGAATGGTATTGCACATTTATCACATGGATGCTTAAGTTTATAAATGTTTATTAATGACTCCTGTCTATCGATACTGTTGCCTGAAACAATTTTTTTTATAATGTTCAAAATTTATATCATTTAGTCATTAAATTATTTTATGTAAACGTGACTTAGTATCTCTACGCCATTAAAAAGATATTGGAAGAAAAAGATCGAAATATTTGTTGAATTTTGAAATTTTCAAAACATTTGTACGAATAAAGAATCGCGGTGTGTGTAAAAATAAAAAAATTATTTAAAAGGTAAATAGGTGTTTTGTTGAAATATTATGTTACAAAGAGCATTTATTCTTTCCATTTAATAAACAATTTTTTTTATGAATTCGTTAAAATGTTCAAATCGACAGATTTTCTTATAAACCATTCAATACATTTTATGTAAAATTGTCATCCATATATATCTTTCAAAACTAACTTATTTAATCAATGAAAACAATTAGGTGAGACATTATCTTAAGAGATGTAAATAAATATTCGTAATCGAACATAATACTTTTATTCTTTATCATCTTTTGATGGTATAATTATGATTGCTGTAAATCATTGAATCCTCACACTATATTTAGGTTGAATGAAATTTTATATTCATTTTTTCTTTTTACAGGCTTAATAAATTGAAAAAACACTTTAATTTTCATTGAAATAATCAAACTAATAGCATGTAAATTGCTTGACCACACGGATCTGGGATCAAAAAGCTAAATTAACTTGTATGCTCTGACTCTTTACCATCTTTGGGTAATTTTGAACATTAAAATGAAATCAGCCAAAAATAAAAGAGATTTTCTATCTGTAAACTGCTTCAAGATAATTGTATGAAAATAAATTAAACGCACGTCTCTGATTGTAAAATGTCGAAATTCAGTTAAATTTTAGAAGTCCTTCAATTTTTGTAAAATAGAGTATTTTGTAAATTTATTAAATAATGTTTTTTAAATGTATCCAAAAATCTTAATTTAATACTATCCATACCTTCTCTAAGAGGTTTAATAACAATACATTTAATTATCCTCTTAGGTTCTACTTTTGAAGTGCGGACACAACTGAGAATATTTTAAATCTCCGTCTTTTAACGCCGGACTTCAAAATATCGTTGCTGATTCGTAATAAACTCAAAATTGAAATTAAAGGTGAAATTTTTAAAATTAATACGACGATGTGCTAGTCATTTAAATTTGGATGGTGAATCATAGAAGTTGGTAGACATAAACAAAAAAAACTGAATTTAGTTCATATTTTGGTTTGTTTGATTTGTTTTAACTGTAAATGTTTTCTTTAAGTTAACTTTTTATACGAATAATCGTATTTCCCAATATCTGAGTGAAAATTGATGCTTCGAATAAAATTTTTGTCAAAGTTTGCATTTTTACAATAAAAGCAGAAATTTTTTCATGCCGTTAAACTTTTAGACTTCTAAAAATTGTAACTATCATATTAATTTTTCTTCTATTAATTAAAAAACACACAAAAAAATACTTTTTTTGAATTTCGAAGTCTGTCTTGTTAATACATATCGATTTTTACTTCTACTTTGCATAAAATTTTGGTTAGACCCTTTGAAATTCTTTATCCAGGAGATCTAAAGTCAGGAACTCTGAAGCGAGTCCACTCGCACATGGAATCTGCCATTTCGTCAAGACACAAAATAAATAAGTTATTTTTTTGCCGTTGACTTAAAATATTACATTTTCAATTTGTTTCTCGATCACTCTTTCAAGTCAGCGTGTTATTTTTCTTTGATATTTTGAGTTAATAAAGAAACATAGAATTCATATGTGGAATGGAAAATTTTAAGGGAAATCGTGAGCAAAACTCTTAAAGATAGTTGAATAGGAAATAAACGTGTCTAATTAACTTTAACCTGTGAAAAGTAAAAAGTAATATCTGGTTAACTTCACAATTTTCGTAAATAAATGAAGAATATTTACACAGTTCCAACACATCTTCGTACGCCGTTTAAATTGGGAGAAAAGCTTGAATAAATTATAACTTTAATAATTTTGAATTATTTTAATTTTCTTTGGTTTTTCTTATCTTTATGCGTATTTTAGAAAATTGTATTTTGTTTAATATTGAGCAAAAAACATGACAAAACAATCAGATATTCAGTTTAATTCAAAACAAATTTTGTTTTCCTGTTATTTTTGTTGAATCAAAACTGATCATTATTTTATGAATAAAGATATTTTACTAATTTATAATGTATCTAACACAAATGAGTGCGTATGCTCCTTGCTGGTAAAATTTTAAAACCAATAAAAGAAAGTTTTATCTTTGAAAGGTTACGATGAGAAAAATCTTTCAATTATCTTCATCTTAACAGAACACAAAGCTGCAGGACTAAATATTTCACAATGAAATAAAGATAAAGAATCTTCTATAAGTTCTAGATTTGCAGAAATCTATACAAATTCGAATAAAATATGCAAAATTTACGTATCAATTGTAATAATCGTAAAAATATTATGTTCATTACTGTTCCAATTTTAAATAATAATCATAGGAATCTTTGTGTCTGAACAAATATAATTTGGTGTAAAATACATATTTTAAAAAAAATTAATTATATCATCACTTTTCAGAAAAGTTCAAAAAATGATATCGGAAATATAAATTTGTGAAATACCCAAGCGGGATACAGCACGTGACTCGCGTGAAGAGATTTTTTACCTTTATTATTAAGTCGACAACCTTTCATTGGCGATCCTCATATATCTGTCCTTTAAATAATGATTACTCTCAATAAAATTAAGATTAATCTAACATTTTATATATCAGCCTCACAAATGCTATTCGCCGAGGAGTAGGGAACCACGTTTTCCCCTATGTCCTCTAGATAAAGTTTGATTCTTTTAATGTTGACCCATTTCTTATAGTTCACGAATTTCAGAAAAAGTCAGTTATCATGACGTCGAGCAATCAGAAAAGACTTTTATACCGAAGAAAAAGTTTTCATTTATTTTTTGATCGAACATAAGCCTTAATATTGACTTTAAACTTGTACGTGTTGTTCCTAATTTTAATTATTTTATTTTCATTTATTAAAAATATTTTTAAAATGTTAGTTTTTTGCCTCTCCTAATTTGTTGATCTCTCTCTCTTCAGTGGATCAAGGTTTGAGTTGTTGTTCTTTAGTTAAAATAATGTAGTGCTTAAGATTAAATTAAGTGAATAATTTATCCTGATATTGACCAGCCTCGAGGGAGTTTAAAATATATTGATTTTGGCATCCTTAAAACTGTTGTGATTTAAGAATAAAATTCGTTCACTAATTTCATTCAAAGTCTGGTTTTGAGAAGAATTATAACTTTCTCAGATATTCGATGATTTTTACAGGTTATGGCAATTCTTTGAAATGTATGGTTTGCATTGATCCGAAGTAAAAGTATGGGTTTCGATAAACCTTTTATTTATTCATGCAAAATTATATGGGAAATTTTCTTTGAATTCGGTAACTCAAGAACGTAAGCATTGGAGAATCCTGTGTATATACCATAAAAAGTGAGAGTCTAAAACATGCTACCTCCCAGATCACTTATTGAATTACTTATCTTTTAAGGTCCCACGATCTCGGTGCTTATTTTAGCTTAGGGATTGTCAGAATATATACTTCCAAAAATCGGGTTTAACTCTTACTCTCTAAGCAATCGGTGCAACTTTACGTCAATTTATGATATCTTCTTGAAAGGTCATAAATTACAATATAATATTTCAGGATACCAAAAAAACTTCACTCTTATGGATGTCCAAGGTATAAGTATATTTTCGTTGTGCATAAATCGACGAATTGATCTGGAATTACCATCAGCTTTCTGGGATCAAATTTGGTCTCATAACCCTCAAGATTCCTAACATATTGATTCTGACCATCAAACATTTTTGCCATTCCAATACTTCGTCGTATAGATAATTATACCCTGTTTTTCTATCATGAAATAAACTCTTGATAGGTGGTATGCAATGTAATTATATTGACCTTAGCAGAATTTAATTCGTATTCAAATGATAGGGTTTTTCAATTTCGAACTCTCTTAATGAATTATCTATGGTTTACATAGTTTCTTGTTATCTGTGGAAAATTGGGATTTACCATTTTATATGATATTCTTGAAGTGATACATTGATAAGTAGATTCCAAAACTCCTTTTCGATCATGTTATGTTGTTTTGAATTCTCCGTAATTTTTGAAATTTTTTCACCCATATTTGTTGTCAACGATGGATATCAATTGAGTTTTAATTTAAGTTTCATCAATTATTTTCCCGTTTTAGGAGTTTTTCATGGGAAAAGGTCTTCGACTCTTTTAATGTCTGGCCGAATTTCCTCTTATGAAAAGATCAGTCTGAGATATTTAACTTCATGTTGAAGAAGTTTTGTAAATTGAAAGTCAATTTATACTCCCACGGATCTGAAAAAACTAAGAAAAGACTTAATAGGATCTGGGTGTTCTTTATAGGGTCTCGAAACTATCAATATATCATCTTTAAATATACTTAAACATAAGATAAATTATCTAACACTTTTATCCTGTCTCGTTGCAGAACTGGTGGAACATTTTTCGAACCGAACCATAATTTTGTGAATTCGTACAGCACAAATAGCAGTACAAATGCACTATGTTGAAAAGATCTTCATTAGCGCTCTTTGGAAAAAGCCCATTTTTAAATCTATCTGTGAGAAGTTTTTTAATCCATACAATTCCTGGTAGCAGTCATTCAAATTTGAGAAAAAAAAATTATCACTCACTTTATTCTGGTCTTATTTTCTTGAGTCAACGACAAGTCTCGCCTCTCCAAATTTTTTAAATATACAAAAGGAAGACCTCTAAAACGGGCCTTTACTTTTCCGTATTATACTTGAAGTCAAAAAATTAGCTATTTCCTCTTTTATTTTAAACTGCATCGCGTGTGGTATGTCATACGTTTTGCATGTAGGGACCAGATTTGTGTCTAAAATATATTGTGATTCTTCGTCGTTAGAATCTAGCATATTTCTGGATTATTGCCCGCGTATTCATTGAAAACATTTCTATCTTCCTCAATATTCTGTCGGTTCGTTAAGCTACAGTTTTTTCTTTCTTAGAAGCTTCGCCTTCTCGGTGAAAACCTGTTCTGGTTTAGCAAAGTTGACGTGTGACATTTTTAGAAGGTTTCTTTTATCTCTTTGAATTTAAAGTCAATTTTAAACCTATTATTGTGCACGAAGTTCATTCTAGATATTATCTCAATTGTCAAATTTTTGAAAAGACGAAAATCTTACTTTTTAAAAAATCTAATTCCTGACCCTATAGTTCAATCAAGCCATTTCCAATCTCAAATATTTGGTATTTTTAGAACGTATTATCTCAATATACACTTCTTTCTGAAACAGAGTAGCGTTTTTGAGACAGGAATCTCATGAAATGTAGCTAAACTGTGATCCAATATCGATAAGAGTTACAGAAGAAAGGCTTGCAGCTTAACTTTGCTTTCAAAAGAAAAGAATCTTGATCAATCTTCCATGATAATATATTTATAATTTTCTTGTATTTTTCCTGGTTGTTTTTTCGGATAATCGTTAATTATCCTATTATAATATTCCTTTTTCTTAAAAGCTTGTTTTTTGAAGCAATCGATGGTTTTTCACATGTGAGAGACAAAACGAGCAGAATTTGGATGAAAATTTTAATTGGTTACTCTTCTAGACTCTTTCTGCTCTTTTTGAAATTTATCTCTAACGCCGCTTGCAATGACCGCTTCAGGATCGGCATCTATCTGTCGAATTTCTTTCATGCTCTGAGCTCCTGATTTTCCTATCTCGATTTCGGTGGTTATGTTCACTCCATAAAAAGTCTCCTCGATTCGATTTGCCTTTTTTTCTTGCCCAATTTCTTATCGCTTCAAGCTAGTTCACTGTTCCAACGATTAACTTTTTAAGATCTTCCATGGGGTAATATGAGTTTGGTTAAATAGACTTAAGATTTTTATATGGGTCATTCTCCTTTGACACAGGATATTTTAAAGAACAAAGCGCTTCAAAGTTATCATAAGTTGTGTGGCAGTTAAATCTTTTTCAGGATGATTATATTTTGCACTTACGACCTGCAAAAAAAGCTAAAGTACTCCAGGATCCACCAAAGTTACATCGCACTAATAGAGATCGAAAAGCGTCGATCCACTTGAAAACATATCGTTTCTTAAACTAAACTTCAACGAAAATCGTCTTGTCCGCTTTAATCGCAGAGTTCTTTGATTTTAAACGTGAAAGTGAACGAGACGATTTCCACCTCAAGAATTTTTTTCCTCACTCTAGAAAAGGCTCTCAGAGGAATATCACATTAAGTTCTACCCGCGCAATAGAACCCGTAAACAGTAAACACATGGCTCTGGAGTACGAATTTAAAAACAATTGTTATCTTGCTGGCCTTTCTTCGTTGGCGATTCTTCAAAATTTGTAATTATTATGATCAATAAAATAAGGATTAATTCTAATCTCCTTTAAATCCCTGACTCCACAGCAGCTCGTTGCGGATTATGGCACCACAGTGACAGTTCTAGATTTGTTTCTTTTTAAGATTTTTATATCGTGTTTACATATCTTCAAGACTTATTTAAACATGTAAAAATATTTTAAAAATGAAAAAGGAAATTCTGCGAAATTTATTTCAAAGAATTAAATACGTTGAGTCATTTCAAACCATAAACAGCCATCTTTGTTTGCTTATCGTGCTTAAAAGTAAGATAGTCTGTTGGATATTAAAGACCCAATAATATTTTGTAAAAGCTGAAGGAAATAAAGAAAACAAAAGGTTTCTTTAAATTTTACATACATTTCGATGGATATATATAAAATAAATGCTATTTTTTGATTTAAAGTTTTAAAATTTCAAAGGATAAAATTAAAAACGCTTCAATACTAATTAAAATTATCAGAAGATATATTTTTCCTGTTTGTAGAATGGGATACGTATTTTACTTACAAGTGTCTCTTTATCTAAAAATTTCTGAGCGTTGAACCCAGTAAATCTTTTTTTCATTTTATTTACTTTTTACCTTTAGTGAAAATAAAACTGAAAAAGAGAGTTACATACAAAGATTAATCTACTCAACTATGAATAAGGAAAATGAAGAGGGTATTAATTATTGATATGAATTTTAGTTTGATCAAGATTAAACCACGAACAGATATTGAAGGCGAACTTACTCTCATCTTTCTATTTTCCTTGTTTTCTCTGACATTGTTCATTTAAAAAAACCTGATCAAACAGAATTGTTCCTGAGATTATTTTACAAACTTAGCTTTTTATTCAAAAAAAAAGAAAAAAATCCTCTTATTATGTGTGATTTTTGTTATAGTTTGAATGTACGAATATCATTAAGATATTTTTTGGAATGTACACCTTTTCTTCAAAGTTATAAAGGGAAACAGAATCATAAAAATAACACTTGAGTTTGGAAGCTTTTAACTAGCTTTTTAAGTTTTAATCTGAATCTTTGAAACTAAGATCTAAAATGATATATTACAAGCACAATCTTTGGTAATTGTGTTTCAGAAAATTTGTTGAAGGATATTTTACTGTAATGAATGCACAATATGATTAGCCATCGTTAATACACCGTCTGGCATTGATAAAACTTATGAAAGTAAGTGTATACAAAACATTACGTGCGTATAAGACAAAAAATACACACTTATCAGTATTTTTAGTTATTTTATAAATTATTTTAACGTGAAATATTTTTCATTGATCTCTTCTGAGAAAAATCCAAACATCACTCGCAGTTGTATTTCACAATCGACTCTGTATGAGAATATAACTTTAACTTAAAATTATTAGGATTCTCTGAGTTTTTAATTCAAACGAATTTGATATAATAAAACCATGCTAAGTTATTTATTTCGCCTTTTTTAAGTTTTGAACTGTGTGAATCGAAAAGAGTCTGTGAAGTTAAAAATTTCATGCATCGTATCAGCCATTTAAATGAAAAAACACTAAACACGCTGACTTCAGAAATTATGTATATGTTCGCTTTTTCAATGAAACATCTTAAGTCTGGAAATTTTGAAAGAGTCAAAATTTCATTCAAAATTTAATTTTGGCGAGTTCATTTATGAATTATCTTAAAATTATAGGTTATCATAAGATTCTCTTCTTAACAAGAATGAAGCTCAAATTTTTGACCAATGAGAAGGCCTGATTTGGCTTAGTATTTTTGGTTTTTAAAACTTTTGGTTCATAAAAGGGAAAACCTTTGTAAATTTAGTCGAAACTTAAAATATTTAAAAGCAATTTATTGAAAAATTAGCATTTATTCTACCTGAAAGTAATATTTACATCACACTATGTTTAAACTGAAGTTTTATTCTTTCAAACAATCCACAATATTTTCATTTCGTTTTCGGGTGGCGTAAATATGTGGAAATATCAATCTGATGCAAATCTCATAGAATTAAACTTGACAAATCATGATTGAATATTTTTCATCAAGAATATCTCAAAAGCTTAATTAAAACGAGTAATTGTTTCATCAAATTAATTTTAATAGTTTTGATGACTGACTCCAATAAACTGATGTTCGCAGGTTAACATTTTACATGTAAATGATGAATAAAGATATTTGTCTTTACGATTCTTTATGCACGTAAATGCCTGAATCTTTTACCATTAAATTAAGACAAATTTCCAAAATTAATGTGTTTTAGTTCAAAGAATTATAAGAAAAATTGTTGATTGATGTATATAACGAAATAGTAGGTGTCATCCTTGACGGTTATTACATTTAAATAAGTTCCATCAGTGTAGGTTTAAGAATTTTTCAGGGATTTAGAGATTATACATTTTAAAACTTTAAAAAACAAGTGAATTTGGGCATTTAATATTTGTAAACTCAAAAAAATATGATAAACTAGGCGTAAAATAAGTTTAACGAGATGAGTAAATCTAATATTTGAGTGTGAGAAAATATATGGAGTACAAATTAATTAGCCCAACCAAAGTTAAGTGTGAATCTTAATTTAAAACAGTATAAATTTATTCATATTATCTATAATCAAAAATTAAACCAGCTTTCGGACAAGTAGATAGATATTTGACCCTTTTAAATGTCTAAATTTTATTAATATTAAACAAACTTTCACTCGAAAGATTCAAAAGAAAATAAGCAACTCAAGTCAACTTACCCTCAAAGATAATCAATCGAAACTGAAAGGTAACTCATTGAGCAATCATAAATTGCAGTTCAAAGTGACTATAATATAATTATCATAAAACTATGAGGGTTTTAGAGCACCTTAATATCGAAACTTAGTGAAAGCTCTCAAAAAGTTTGAAAAAATAAACTACAATATTTAAATATCAATAATTACGTTACCTCAAAAATTTGTAAGCATTTTTGAAAAATAGAGCCCAAAACAATATTTAACGAAAAATATCGAAGAAAAGATAGATGTCAGTCTATTTAAACTAGTTAGAAAGAATAAATTGGTGCGATTTGGAAGGTGGTAATTTTGCTTAACAAATCAAAAAATATTTAACAGTTTAAAATACTTTTGTGTTATTACATTTTATTTTTATAATTAAATATTTTTTTCATCGTCGATGCTTTATCTTGCCTCGAAATGGCAAAGGAGGTTGCTTAAAGTTATTCATAGTTTGTTTATCATTATTAACTTGGACATCACTTAATTTTCATAGATTGAAATACAAATTCTCACTCGATACCACCATGCCTTGATGAGGACCTTTTTTCGTTTTTTTCTTTTTGGGTTTATACCCAGATCTCTCATACTTAGGCAGCCACCGCTCTGGGTCAGGGGGGATTGATGGATTGTAAAATCTTGGTAGTTTTTCTAAGTTTAAAGAGAGTTTAAAACTTTTTCGTTTTCGTTTGGTCTCGGAAATAACTTCTTTCTTTTCCTCCGCCACTTGTTTAGATGTGTCAGACGTTTTGGATTTTCTTCTCTGATAAAAGCTTATAGATTTTTCAAGTTCGATCACTCTACGACTGTCGATTTTCAAATCAGCAGGTTTTAACCCAAAATATTGACTATTGATAAGCATTTGTGCAAACCTATAATTCTCTAAACTCAGATATTTCGATAAATTTTCATAAATTTGAAATTTAAAACATTTCTTCTCCAGGCTAAAATAGAAAAGAAAATAACCTTAACAGAATTTTTATGTATTCAAGAGCTGAGGAAACATTTCCTGCCTTTAACAGAAACTTAATTAAAATGCACAGCAAAGAAGGGTATGATCCATGACACTTAAATTTGTCAATTTTTTGAATCAAAGAATCCACCGAATCAAAAAAACTGTTCTCTTCAAAATATTTACAAGCGAATCCAATCTAATTTTAAAAAAACTTGCATACAATAATTGGATATGGATATTTGTCAACAAGCTCTGTCAATATAGACAAGGATAAAGAAGGATCAAAGATTCATGTAAAATTTTACTTTTATTCTTTTTAATTTCAAATATTGTTGCAAGTAATTTAAAATCGGAAAATGTTGACATTAAACCTATCAGTTGATCGGCGTCCTGCTTGCTTCTGCTTGAGCAGTAGAATGCAATAAGAGCCCCTTCTGATGATCCTTGAAGAGCTTTCTGGCATTGAGGATAATACTTTTTCCATTCCCGACCCCTACTATGAGTGAACAAAAAGCGCAATAAAAATGTATTAAATATGACACGTTTTCGTATATTAGATTAAGGTAAGTAAAACAGCATAATCGTTCGATTATTTTTATGTTTCGATAAACTTCAACGCGTTTCCTAATTTGCTGAGATGAAATAGTATTTGTCAAATAAATAATTTCGTTCAACCTATTTTCCCTAATTTTATCAGGCGTCAATACACTATGTGTTTGGACGCGGGCTTATTGTAAAGTTCATGCCTGCAATAATCGATTTGAATCTTAATTCTTTCGGATATGTCTTTAGAATATGAATGAAAATCCTTTAGAGTTTCAAGTATTTTTATGGCCTCCTTTATTTTTGACTCAGCAATTAAATTGCAGCAATGATTGTAAATTGAGTCGACTCCTTTCTCGTTAAATATCGGGATGTTCGTCTCTAAATTTGTTTGATTTTCATATAAAGTTGATTGAATCCGAGCAGCTATGGCATTGAAGTCTTCTGCCTGTAGCCTTCTTATGTCTTCATTTTGCCAACCTTCATGATACTTATAATCAATTAATAGTACAATTTGCACTAGTAAATGTTTCTGAAATGAGGTCAAGTTTGTTTTATCTTTGTAGGTGTTTATGATAATTTCAAAAAAGTTCATTTTATACATTGAGTACATAAAAATGTCTTCAAGCGTTCTAAGTATGAAGGAAGAATAAACGATTCAAATCCTTTAGACGTAATCAAATTAATAGCATCGGTAAATTTTCCAAGTTTGATATTAGCGATCGACTCACATTTTGTTCTTAGTAACAAATACTCATCACCCTTCACTTAAAATAAAATTAAAAAAGTACATTTGTGTGATGTTTTGATAACATTTGAATATTCATTGGTGAGAATAGCGTCCTTTAAATTTTTAAGTTCCTTTTCATTGATATGAGTTATGTCAGCCATTTTGTGGTAATACTCGACGATTTGCGAAACTTTACAAAATTTATACTTTTTAAGTTACCGATGTTAAATAATGAAGAGAGAATTATAAATCTAACTTCAAAATTATGAGTAATTCAAAAAATGGCTTATTCTGACTGACACGTTCACTAAGAAAAATTAAAATTATATTTCCTTTTTCTCCTAATTAAATGTTTGTTCTTTTAGTAATTTAATTTTCAACTCGATTTTTTGTAAAAAACGATAGCTGCGGATCCAAAACGCTTGCGCGTCTTTTCGAAAAAATGGTACGATTATCATCAATTAGTATTTAAATTTATCGTCTCATCAGATTAATTAGAACTAGTGATATTTTGTTACAGTATAACATCTCGTAGGATTTAATAATGTTGAATATATTCATTTTTTGATTATATCTTATCAAACAAAGACCATCGAATCTTTGGCTTAAATTTTCACTTATATATGGACACCTGAACCATACTTTATACAATTACTTATGCCCAAAATACAGCTCCAGTTCATTCTACATCGATGCATCAAAATTTTATATTTTAGATAACTCAATAAAATTATCACCATTATATTTTAAATTTTTCGGTTTTAACTTTTAAAAATATAGGGGATTTACCAAAACTTTTTAATATTGTGGAGTACGTTGAGAAGAGCTGCACCTATATTAACAAGAGTGATCATTTTTGGGCAAAAATTTGCCTCCTAAAGAATCTATGCCTGCTAGCTAAGGTTGTCTTAGCGGGCCGATAGAAAAGAGATTTTCAGTTGGTGCAACTTCTTCACAGACCAAAAGTAATTGTATCTTTAAGACTGTCCCTGACGGGGGAGAGCTGAATTACTTAAACCTATTAAGAGCAACAATATAGTAAGTGAATGCAGGTAAACTCTACCTGAGAAAGAGCTGGGTAGTTTAGCTCTTCCTTTTTCCGCAAAAAATACGCACACTCGTCACAGATTAAAGTGTATATTCAATATACGGATTAGGAGTGTTCTGTTCTCAGATATACTCTGGAAAGTTCACAAATACCATGAACCAAATTCTCAGTTTGGAGCAAGGTTTGGTTGTTGTAACTTGAATGTGAAATCTCGCCTTATTCTTCCGAAATTATCACTTTTATTTTGCATTCGCGAAACCAATTCAATATCGAAACTTTTTAATTATGCAAAATAACTTATAATTTTGAACCTTCAAAATAAACAACTTTATAATGTAAACTTTTTTGACGGCGATTAACTGGCTCTTGTGAATCATGGTATGGTGGGAGAAACGAGTTTGACCTTTTCAAAGTCAGATTTCAATTTATAAATCAGTCATTTTTAAAGCCAATTTTTTTTGATAAAGCTTCTCAAGAATAATACAATACACGTCACAGTTTTGAAATAAATTGTTTTCAGGATAAAAGGTTCTTTATATATTTGTCAAATCGTATGATAAACATACGTAAAAAATAAATTGCCTAAATCTCTTTAACTTTCAGATATGTACACATATATTTCACTTCATATGTAAGTGTGTAAATTTTTTATATTTCCAAAACTGCGACTTATGACATCAAAAATCAGTTTTAAATTTGACTTATATGTTGACCATAAAGAATATAAATAAATTCTGGAAAATTATAACTTATCTACTAAAATACACGTTTTTTATTTTACAAATTTTTCCAAATCATTACAAATCACCGGCCTTATATACGTTATCTAGCCTCTTATTCTAAGATCGTATAAACAAAATCTGGCAAACATTGTTTTCTTGATCATCAAACCTAAAAAACTCGAAAAATTGCAGAAAAAATATTATTTACAATCTAAGGATAATATCTGAAATATATTTTATTTGATGCGGCATGTTTTCAATGAGCTAAACAACGAATAAATTCTAATACTTGTGAGCGAATTTTGGTTTGTAATAAATTCAAAATAAACGAGATTTATCGTTTAACTTAGTCATTTAATGTCAAAATATGATATCTATTATTTAAAAAATAATCTTAACGTCAAAGATCAGACAAAATTTAAGCATTTTAACTATTTTAATCCAGATTTCTAAAAATAAAATTTACTTAAAATATGTCAAATTAAATTTTCAATCTAAATTACTTTTAAACGAAAGACAGGCTTTTAGTGGAAAGTGGTCAGAGGATATTTGATCGTTGGGCATTATTAATGAAAATGTTTCAGGCAAATCAAGATAACCAATGACCATATAACCACGGTTGGCTCGATACTCATCACTGCTTCGTTGACCGTAAAATATATAATCAACGTATGATGTGTTTCCGTCCACGCACGATGTAAACTTTGGAGGCTGTTTGTATTGTTCAAATTCGGAATCTGAGTCTTCTTGGTTAATAGGGTAGACACTCTTGAACTGGAACTGGTTGGTTACTTTAGTCAAAACAATGAAAATTACAGAAATATAACTCATTGAACAAATCCTGGTAAATGTAACTTCCAGAAGAGATCGCAGGAGGCTTTCGTAGAACTAGCGAAACTAGTTCCTGGAGAGGCAAACTATTGAAATCTCCACATAATATCAAAGGCGGGTCATTAAATTCAATAGATATCTCGGTTAGTTTTTTCAGTATAGATTTAAGCTGCAGGAGTCGGACACCTTCTAGATCGGGTCCGTATACGAGATGTAATGTGCATATGACCACCAGATTGTGGCTAAGTTAAAAAAAATAAAACTGATCAGCCACGCATTTTTTCTTGCTTTGCAATATTACAACGGAGGCGACTGAAGTTGCTTCTCGGGGCGAGAACTCGTAGCCAGTAAAATGAATGACATCGGAGTGAACAAGTGTAAAAATTTGAGTTTTTATCATTGTGCAAACGCCGTGTCGATTTTCATCGACTCCTTTGTGATAAACCGTAGCCATTTCTATTGTTTTAAAAGATATACGAGCACTAACTGCGTATGGAGTCAATACAGATTTGAAAACCTCATCATCTACCTCTTGCAAGCATATTATCTATGTTACATTCAAATATTACGTCTGATTTTAGGTGCGAAAGCTCCGTTTTGAGAAGGCTTTGACGGAAATCACTCTTTATGTGTTTAGGGTTACACCTCTCATATAATGGTAAATAGTTCTGCAAAGCTTCTTGACTTAGTATGTTGTATGTTGAAACTTTTAAACCCCAATCATAGGTGTAATTTTTCTTATTTCTAATATTTTGATAAAAACTTACACCCAATCACGTTTAATGTAGTCCATTTTAGAACGTTTCGAGAGTGCGTAGCCAAATAATTTCGTAAAGATAAAAAATCTATTCTTATTCATAAATATCACTTAATACGAACGATTTTTGAAAAAAAATAGTTAATATCTAAATCTTGTAATCCGATGGGGAAAATTGCAAAATTTTATCTATTCAAGCATGCGCTTTAATTATATTTTTGTATAGCGTGAAAAAGAACACGCAAATTATTCCAATTATGACGTCATTTATAGTTTACATGTAAAGTAATGAAATGAATCAAACTTATATTTTTTTCTGAAACAAGAGGAATAGGTCAATGATTCATAAAATTAAATATGGAAGTAGCAGTTTAAATTTAATGTGAAAAATTAAAATCGTCGTTTCTGACGATGCTATTCTCTCGTGTAATCTATTTACGTCACGCTTTTATCTATAGCGCATAGCCATTAAAAAACAGCTAATATTAAATAAACTTTTCTAACAGACTTTTATAAACAAGTAAATCTTAATCAATCTAAGTCTAATTTTTTAAGTTTTTGATAAATACACGTCTTAAACTTAAATTGTGCAAATATTCGCCAAGTATGTATACGATTAAACAAAATAGCTTTGTGTCGAGAGGAGTATAAAGGTAAAGAATTCAAGATAATATGTTGAAAAAGGAAGAGTATAAGTTATGCAAGTCCAAAAAAGCCTTTATAATGTGATCTGTTGACGAGATTAGGTTTCAAAAAGTAACATTAGAGCTTAAGATAGAAACTTGGTAAAATGCGCGTGCACACATTCTTTTTGTAAATTTCCCTCTAATTGATTAATTTTAAATAAACTTGAATTATATCGCATAACTCGGGTGTCTAAATAATTTTTTATCAACAAATTTTTGTCATAAGTAAAGAAAGCTTAACTTCACAATTTCTGGCCATTTTAATCGGAATGAATTTTCACATATTCGTGGCCATTATAATTCATCCATTTTGTTGAAAATCAAGAAAAGCGAAGCCATTCCAGGGATTTTATATCAAAATATATTCAGTTTATATCGACCGCTGTTGATATAATCTTCTCTTTTATTTTTATAATGTCAAATTTTGTTTCCGTTTGAACTCTCATTTGCCAAATTTTAAGCCTGTTCAGTGTGGATTTGAAAAACTTATTCCCAATTAATCCTTATGTGATAATCTAAAGAATCAAAATATACTCCGCCATTTTCTTCACGTCGGAGGAACTTTGATATCTTATTTAGAAAGATATTTTTTCGATATGTTTGAAACTAATTAAACTTGAAACTTAAAAAAAATCCTACTTTATTCATACAATACTCGTTTACTTGTTAATACTTTCAATTTACTACATTTTGCCATTTATATTTCAACTTTTTTCTTTGACGTCGATTAATCTACTCAAATGATATAACAAAATATTGTTAAATAGATATATGAATGGCCAACAAAGTTTAACTTTACCTCAACTTTATTTATAAAAATAGAGGAACACATGAAAAATTTATTGACTTGCTGAATAACGAATACTCAAGGCTATGATACCCCAATATACGACACGAGGAAACCTGTGAATGTACCTTACTCTCATTGCATTTAAGTCCAAACGAGCGTATAACCACCGGAAATCTTGTTTACCATAACATTTAATACGGTATAAAAGGTGTGAATACCTGTATAGATACCACTCTTGTAAACGCGCGTGCGTACAAGAATCTAATCTACTAAATCGATGGAAAGAAATGAACATTAATTCTGATAAACATTAAATCTTATCACGGATAATTTTTAATGATAGCTACATGAATTTCTTCGTGGAAATTAATGATGAATTTATCGTTTTGATTTTTTAATCCGTAGGATGTTTTAAAGTTTCAGCACAAAAATATTACAAAAAATAGAAAAAATTCAAGTAAGATTAAAAGTAAAAAAATCTTAAAATCCTTTGAAATATTAACATCTAACATATTTTTGTTTCATATTGAACTAAAATGAACTTTTTTTGGGGTGCGACTTGTGCCCATACCTCAAGGTAAGAATATTTTCATTGCTAAAATCGTTGATTTTGCGGTGAATTTTCTATGAGAACCGTAAATTTTGTCAGTGAAGTGGTATTAAGTGTTAAATTTAAATTCATAAATCTGTTTTGATAAAATACGCCATTTGAATTTTCTTAAGTGTTATCAAACTATGTTTTCCGTATATGTAAACAGAATAAAGCTTAAGAGACGAAAATATTAGAGAATCTGGATCAATTTTCCTGAGGGAGGTGCATGTTCAAACAGTCATACTTGGGGGTCTGCGCGCCGAAAATTCACATAGTATTAAAAATTGACTTGTAAACACTTGGGTAGATTGGTTGTTTTTTATTTCGTACGATTAAAATAAGAAAGCCTCAGCATTGTATCACTCATCCATATTTCCTGTGACAGTATTGTTTAACACAAGACAGCCTTATTTCATTCACTGTTAAAGTACATAAAAAGACATGAATTAATTAAGGTGATGGTTTTTAAATGCTAAAAAGTGTTTCACTGAATAGCAGGAATCAATTTGGTAATATCATAAAATAATTCGATTTGTTAACCTTTGTAAATTAAAACAGGTATTTCCTTCCATACCCAGACAAAATCGTGAATATAAAATCAAGAATCTAATTTTATACAAATTATAAAAAAAAATTGGCACTTTAAATATAAAGTTAAAATGCCAAAAACTAACACCAAGTACTCAAGCCAATCTTAGCTCGCTACTATTATAGGATGTTATACTTTAAATATAAACCCCACTAATTATAAATAAAGTGGCTAGCTTCATAAGTTATATATCACACTTAAATTTTTCCAGTTAATATTATTATATAGCAGAAAGGAAAATAGCCATTTTATTCTGTAGGATCTTGTTATTTACTTGATAATCATTTTAAGTAATTGATCCCAACCTGTGAAGCGAAAATTTCTAAAATACAAAATAGACTAGATATTATTAACATGTACACAAAACACACACACGCTAGAAATTTCGAAGAAAAAAGTAAAAATCAAGGAGACCGAGAAAGCGAGATTCGAAATGAGGAGAAAATCTAAAATAAATTTTTTTTTAAATGAGTACTTCAAAAAGAAAGAAACTTCGAGCTTACCTTATCAGTCAGAACTATGACTGTCAAATATAATCGGAAAAATCTGATATTGATAAATCTTGTGAGCATGCGGTGTCTCATAATCTCCAAATTTAATGGGAACACATATTAAACAGCCTTTGTAATATCTACTGACTAAATAATATAAAATGTGATATAATTAAAATATTTTTGACATTTTTGATCTGGGACACGTTGACACTTCTATTCCTTCCATCGACATTTAAAAGTATTCTTACAAAAGTCAAAAATAATTGATAGTTGTCGTTTATTTATGTCGTATGGCCGCGCGGCATATCGTAGCAGACCGCCTAGCTTCTGAGTTTTTCGCGGAAATGTGCTCCACCACACCGCATATAGCGAGCATTAGATGAGCTTATGATTTGCATCGTGGTTCACAAAAGTGGTTGAATAAATTTTTTATGTGAAGTTATCAAAGCGTTAATCTTCTGTCGAAATAAGATAAATTAAGAAAGCTTGAGAAATTTTAGAATGTTAAACTGGAAGGTAACAACATTATAGGCGGCTTGGCGAAGATGGATTTGTTCCATTATAATGTTGCCTTAACTCCATAAATTTTTGAATCAAAGTGAAAAACCGAATCTCTTACAGTTTTTCAAGTTATAAAAAATCAGAAGTTATTTTGATATTTTATGGGTAATTTTCTCGGAATAGGAACTATATTCATATTTTGTATTTATCTATGAGTTTAGAATTTTTCACCATAAAGAATAAGAGTATGAAAAACTGTTTCGTCTGTGTTTAACGTTATATGAACAACTTTAAAATCGTGAATTAAGAAACTCAAATACTAAGGTTTATTTGAATCATTATGAATGATATTTGTAAAAATTTTCGAATTTATTTAAAAAAAAAATGTATTAGTTGATCAAAGAAACCTTTTCTTAATAAAATTTATTTATCAATTTTTATTTGTATGTTTTAATAGCTGCTATAGTTGAGCTAAAAAATAATACCCTTGCCTCTGAACTGCCTTTATCTAAAATGGCGTTCTCCAACATTAAGTAAAATGAAACAAATTACACATCAACCAGAAAAAGTAAGATTTCTCTTATATTTATCATTAAGTGGCGAATAATAAAACTTATAATTTTGTTGTTACATTTATCTGTGAGAAAATTTATAAGTTCATACTTGAGGAAATTATATGCATATAAAAGCATTTAAGGTATATAAAGGATAATTTGTCTGGTGCATCAATCTTATTTTTAATTGATATTCGCATTTTTAGTTAACGAAACAATTAAAACTGTTTGACGCTTTGAAAGATAACTATAAAGGAACAAATAAGCAATGGTGACTTTTTCAGGATTTTTGTTTTTATCGGACGATTGCGCACGCTCGCGTATTCAAAATCATATATTACACAATAAAGCTGTGGCTTGATATCTCTTTAAAAAAGTTAAGAAATGATCAACCTTTAATTATTATAAATCAAAGATTTATGAACTATGTGCTTTTAACAAAAAATAGAATCTCAAAAAACAGTCCTGTCATTAATGATAAATGTACACTAGCATAAATTATGCTCATGTTTTATCTAGAAAATCGTGATATCTATTGAAATTTTTATTTTAATTAGGGTGTTCAAATTTTAATATTGATCGTTAATCAAATAAATATTAAAATTATTTTCAAGTGACAATTTAAAAATGATTAATTATTAATGAAAACTCAAAATTGCTCAGATTCTTGGCTCAAAGAATTCGCAGGATTTACAAGTTTTGATGAGAATAAAAAATTAACTTTGAGGAATAATATGACGTATTTGGCAATACAAGTCAATCAAACCCTTTTATGCACTTTGAATGTAAAGTTAGCTTTAGGTTTTCATAATTGAACGTATAAATTATTCAGATTGAAAAATACATAAGTAAATTATTTGATAAAGAAATCATTTTTATTTCATCTTTTTGTCTATTTACTTATAAACGTAAAAAATTATATTTTTCAACTTAAAATGCTCTTTCTGTCAGTTGTCAGGAGGGCGATTACATAAGATATTTACTCTATAAAACTCACATAAAATATATGAATATCTAAAAGTAAAAATGAGTTAACGTGGTAATTTTATGATTGAATTCTGAATAAATTTCTATATCCTTAAATAAATCTAAAAATAATGACGATAACACAAGTTCCGATTATTTGTAGAATTATTGATTGCGTGTTAAGATTGGAATCATCGATAAAATGTCAATTCTATATTTGCACGGCTTCTAATCTCAAATAACATTGCTAAAATATATTCAAATTATTCTGAAATTTCAATGTAGGTCGTTTAATTTCGCTGATTTTCAACTTCTCAAAATGATTCATGTTTTGTTCAGCCATGACTCAAGATTATGAAAACATTAAGTGGAAGTGTAGCTTCCACATATTTTATATTATAAATGATCAAATTCGATGTATCTCACAGTATTTTAATGTATAGCGTATTATATAAATTCGTTTTCAAATAATTATGTTATAATGTTGGGTATTAGCGATTTTTATAGGCGTGTTTTCATGGAAATCGCGAAAATATACGAACATTTTAATGGCTTAGATGGCGAATTCAGTATCTTCTCTATCTAAAATCCAGATACTACAAAAATTATCATTAAATAGAGACATGAATCAAAACACTAATAGCTGCAATATCGCAAATAAAAATGGTACAACCTTCCCATTTTAGGCAAATATATTGTCCTGGCGATGCAAAAAATAGTGCAGGAAAGTTAAAATTAGCATAGCCAAGAAAAAGATGCACGTGTAACAATATTAATTTAGTTATCATCACGCCGTCAACGAATCGGAATATTTATAAAATATCTCGCATTAATAAGTCAAAATTACTGATTTTTAACCTTTTAAGTCAGCGTTTGCTGCCGTGTCTTTTAATGAAATTTATTAAATAACTCGATGCACATGCCAAACAGCAGAATCTAAGGAGAGATTTCTTGGAATGCAAAACATAATTTTAATGGATTCTTCTATGGTAAGTGTATTTACTCGTAACATTTCAAGAGTAAGTAAATTATTTAAACAGTGACAAGATGAGTTCTTTAAGCACCTGTAAAAATTTTTAATGCCACCACATTTCACTTCACTTCATTCATACTTGACTGATGAAGAATATAAGAAAATCTTTTTGAGAATGTTTTAGTTTACCTTCTAGAAAATTATTCTCATCGGTAAATTAGACTCTAACATTGGCACATATACAGCAATAATCAAGAGTAGATGGGGGACCATTTACAGCATTTCCCGGTATGCATTCAAAAAATGAGGAGCGTCCTTTGAATTAAGTTATATCTCCTTGAATAGAAATACCTTACAAACCATAGGAAGAAACACCTTTTCTCAATTTCAAGATTGTTTAAGAACGCAAATTATAACTGGTAAAAAAATTATTATTTTAAGATTTTATCCCATTGCGACTTGCTCTCGAATTATTTGCCATTATAAAAATTAAACATGCGCCAATGTGACTAGTTCGTTAACTATACCTGATTATCTCAAAATATTACGCTCTAATATCGTTCTTCCTAGAAATAGCGTAAAAAAGACGGATTTTGGAAAAATAAGGTATAAAGTATAAGACCTGTTACAACAAATACATTTTCAGATACTTTGAAAATGACGATCACTTTTATACAAGAGATGAAAATAATTGTCAATTTAGGATTATTCGCGAGAATTAATTGAGAAAATATAGTAATTCAAACCCCATCATTTTTTTAAATCTAAGATCTTCTCGGATTTTTACTATGCGAATAGACATGTTTCAAATCATAATAATACCACGCTATACACCCCTCGAATTCTTTCGACCTCTGTTATGGTTCACCATACTTTTTCTACATCCCTTATGAACTGAGAGTTAAACATTCCAAAATACGTTATTTTAACGATATTGAGAAAAATATAAGAGAATTTTATTTTCATCTAAGAAACTGATGAATGAGAGAATTCGTCTCCGTACTAATTTAACAATGAAAAATCATATAAGTACCGGGTACAGCAAAAAAAGGGAATGTGAGACCACTGAACCCTTCCGAAACAGTTAATATATATTTATCATTTACAGCGATAATAATTAAGCTCAAGTAAAATTATTTACGATAATTCGAAAAAACCCACATAAACAACAAATGCATTCTATAATAAGACTAAATACCATTAAAAAAATTGACGGTTGAATAAGTCGCGTGGTAGCAGGAGGTATTTTGCGAAAAGTGCATTAAATTGATAAAATGTGAATAAGTCAAAAAGAAAACTAAAATTATCAAAATCCTGACTGAATTGTTGAGAAAATTCTCAATTTTTGGTTTAAGTATTTTTATGGCTTCACTATTTTATTTATATTCTGACTGAAGAATTTTTTGACAAACTTAGGAACACCAAAAAGACGTATAAAAGAAAATTGTTTCTGGTTCTAAATCATTGTTTAATATTTGAGATGATAAAACAAACGAATACGATTTTCTACGATAGTATTTAAAAACAAAATTTTTCAAGAGGATAATTACTTCTTCTTTTGTTTTTTATAATGCTCTTCCTTAAAAAATTTTCATAATACCATCGATTTTGTTCTGCAATTCAATTATTCTTCGGGCGAGGCTTTTCGCTAACTCTGTTTCAGACATCTTAAAATAAAAACAGGGTTACTTTCTTGGCTAGTTCCTTATTACTTAGAGAGCTAAAATAACTTTACAAATTACTCAGTCAGTTTATCAAGTAACCAACTTATTTTTGACATTAAATTCAATGCGCGTGCCTAAACTAAAACATGGAAATTAATTCGATAAGATTAACGCTAATTAAGCTTTGATTCTTAAAATTGAATAATTAATGAAAAAAATATTTTAAACAAAGAAGTTACTTATGGTATTAGAAAATTCTTTAATCTTGTAGTCTTCGCTAAAATATAATTTTGAAATAAAGAAAAATCTGTTTTAATTTACATGATCAATAAAATTGATGTCCTAATACCAAGTCGTTACGGTTTTACTAATCGTTGCAATTTTAATGAAATTTTAAGGATTTTTATGAAGCATCCAAATTTTCCGAAGAGTGGAAAGTGATTTTATTTAACTAGATGGAGAAAAAAAGATTACACTAACCAATCATGTAAGCTTGAAATAAGCACGGATCCAATGACGCGTGGTTATAAAAATATATTGTAAACATTTTATAGATTGATTTCAAGGTTATCTTTTGTTTTATTTTCCCAGTTATATTTTTATCTCGACTGTTATCAAGGTTACTGGCTGTTTTGTTTAAGAGTTCGATAAAATATACCATATAAGACACTCAAGCTAACAATATGCATACAGTAGAGTCATTACGACCAATATTCTGAAATATATAGAGTAAAAAGGCCTTAGTTTAATAGGTATAAGTGTAGTGATGTATCAAATAAAAAATAAGATGTTTGTTTTCAATCATTTAGTAGAATAGATATTCTTTTCTGATACTATCTGTGAATCATCAAATAACTAATCGAGCTTGTTGTATGTAACTTTTGTCATGAATTTATATCCGGTGAGGAAGTAGAATAAATTCATTTTCATGTCGTCGTGGTTATTTTTATTTAAATTTTTGGTTGATTTTATGTTTTTCTTGCTTTCTTCAAGATATAATTATATTTTAAAATTAAACTGTCATTCTGGCTTTTCTCATTCCTCTTAAATTTATCTGGAGATAATGAATTTTAAGAGGAGAGCTTTACAATAGCAGAATTTTATTTTTACTTCGAAATTCCATCTCCAACTTAAAAATATTTTTGATATTTTCTTATATGATCGTCTTCTAGCGAATAGAATTATATGTAAGTATTTTAAGGAGTTGTTTTCCCTTAAAATAGGTCTAAACGTTTATTTATTTGTTCGATTTTCACTTTTCACATCACCGTTGGTGTTCGGATTATAGAAAGTTATCCAATATTGGTTTTCGCAAAAGCTTTGCACATAATGTTGAAAAATTCAAACTCGAATTGACTTGCTGTCAAACATGCTAGTTTGTGTGGAGTATAAAATTTTTAAACCTCACAATCCAAGAACTAGTGTGAAGTTAAATGAGCAGATTGATCATGCTAGCGATATATCAATTCCCCTAAATATGAGCTACTCCTTAAATTTGTTTCCCTCAAACCCTATTCCCATTACTGAATTCCGTGTAGTTTAAATAGAGTTTTCATGCTTGCTTTTTTGGTGAAATTTTAATTTTGATTATAAGACGTTCATAATATTAAATGATATCATTTTTCCTTTTGGCCACTATCGATAACTTTATTGATTCCAACATGTAAAGAGATTACGATTCAGTGTAAAAAAGATCAGATCGAAGATATAAATGGATTATCAGACGAAATCATATTCGGGGTTGATAAACGAGTCTAAATTGAGATAAAAGGATCCAAAATTTACTGAAATGAAATTAGTTTTTCACTTCGTCAAAATTTTAAGAGAGTAGTTTGAGGTTGATATAATTTAGTATCTTTGATACACTTTTTTCTGCTTATCTGCCCCATTTAACTAACTTGTGATTTTGATTGCAGTAAGAAATCTAAATAGCCCTTCAGTTACCTAATTTTTTCGGTCATACAGTGAACATCGAGTTTAATTCTTTCTTTTCTTAAATATAATCATTTCATTTTTATTTTAAATTTTTTACCGATCCCAGATATAAAAATGAACCCATGATCGGTTTGAGAGTGAAAGTTATTTCCATCAAGATAGAACCAAAAATTTCAAATTGTTGAACCAATAGCCATGTATTCAGTTTATCAGGTGTTAAATTATTCCCTTTAGCAGAATATAACGAGTTTTGAAAATAAGAAAATCGGCAATAATCCTCCATCATAAATTTATGAGATTAATGCATCGATAGTCGCATCAGATGCGTCACAGCGTAAGTGAATGTGAGATTCCAGCTTGAACAATTAAAATGATGAGAATTCAATCAGTTTGTGGGATTTTCTGAAAGTGATTTATCACATACACAACTTTAGAGACACGTCCTTGAGTTTTTCAGTGATTGGTATGGCAGAGAAACAATATCTTATATGTTCAAGTTAAACGTCTTTTAAAGTCACAAAATTCAAAAAATACTTGAGTGGCTTTTATGAATTTGTGTCTTTCCATCCTTTAATTTGGGGTTTCTTGTTTGTATATACTTAAACCCCATGAAAAGATACAAATAAAACATAGTTAATTTACTTCCAGTGGTAGCAATTTTAATAAAATTATTCTTAGTTAAAAATAGCCAGTAAGAGTTCTGAAGACGTCGTCCAGTTGTGAAAGGGAGAATTGACCTCTTCTAGGAATGCAGAATAGTAATTGCCTTGACCTAAAACATTATTCATCAACCAACTAGAATGCTTCTGGAGCATTGGTGAGGCCAAAAGGTATAAAATTGAAATCATGAATAGTAAGCACTGTCATTGACATAAATTATTTTATTCCTCGTCATTTTCTTTCAAGGTGCGTTGTCAAAAACCACCCTCAAAGTCGATAATGGAAAAGATATTCTCTCCTGAGAGGAAATCGACTAATTAGTAAATTACCGGTAGACTGAATCGATCTTTTATTGTGATTGTTTCTTGTTGCAAATCATCGATAATACAAGATTACTTTCACCTTTCTTCTTTTCGAGAAATGCAAGAGAAAACCATGGGCTTTGGCTCTCATATACAGCCTTGCTTTAATTTAGATCTACTGTCATTGAGCTCATCATAATTCTTTGAGATTTTGACACTTTTATGATCGAATCCTGATGAGTGGATGGTTTAATGTATTTATTTGATGCAAAAGGAACCTTGTGAAGCCACCATCTGGCTCACGCTTCAAGAAGATGTTACTCTGTTAATTACTTTCAAGCTAATTTTGTTTCGAGAAGGGAGAAAGTTTTTTTCTTTTGATTACTTTTTGAGAGCATTTAATGGAAGTTTAGATGAATGAAAATGCTGTTGCCTTTGATAAAGTCTAATCTAATAATCAGTCGCAGTTACAATATTGCAGGAAAATAAAATGTCTTTTAAAATATTTATATCAAACCTGAAATGAATCAACGTTGTACTAAGTGGTTTATTTTGTTAGGTCACTTATTGGGACCAATTCGAGCTGATTTTAACTTATGATTTTTTCAAGAAACGCAGACTCTCGTATCAAAAACGGGTTTGGTGCTCATTTTTAAAGTTTTTCTAGTTATTTTGATATAATTTTCGTCTTTTATTCCAAACATCAGAATGAGACGAAATAAAATTACTTCGTTGCATTGGATGATTTGGATCAAGTTATTTTCTTAAATGATGTTCCTATCGTCTAAAATTCTTTCAAGGAGTAACTTTTGGACGTTAGTCTGTTTTTAGCCAAAGTTAATTGCATTTTGAAAAGCCTTATTTTCTCGGTTGAAGAATTTTATTTTGTTTGAAACTTTAAAAGACAATAAGACTCTGTCCATCCTCTATCTTGATTGATAAATCTTCTTTTCTCAATTCTACGATATTTAAGTTATCTGAACAAGATTTTGTTACGTTTTGAAAATTTTATGAAAGTTACGTTGAATAGGTATTTTCTTATTAGTTCATGGATCAGTATGAGATTGTCAAGCAACTAAAAACTAACATTTGATTTTAAAATCTCTTCAAATTGTTAGATATCGCTGTTGTTTTTTTGAGAGAATAATTTTGAAACTTCCCTGCGAGACATACTCAACCACGCTCTTGTTATGTAGAAGGTGAGTTTTCAAAAAAGAGTCGAAATGGCCTCTTTATGGATTTTGGCTTCCAAATATTTTACATAAACTGACTTTGCTCCAAAAAGTTTATTTTTAAGGTCTTAAGATCACAACGACCTAATTTATGCTTATGAGTTTTTCCGGTCTTGTCAGAGCAAAATACTTAGAGCTGCATGTAACTTAAGAATTTAGCAATCGCTTTCATTTACAATTTGCCTCTTTGGTTTACCGGTATCGATATAATCTGAAAATTTGCGTCCATGGTTTCCTCGGCTCTGATATAAGATATTTACAAAATGAATCTAACCGAATCTTTAACATCACAATGCAATAATATTATATCTAAGAGAAAATATTTTTGCACATAAGTTGTCTAATTAAAAGTAAACACAGAAAATGTGATTGTTTTAGAAAATTTATATATTTTTATGAATAAAAGGTAAGATTTAGCCATGAATTGTTAAGTGTCTGTACAGATTCGCCAAAAAACATAGAAAACAAAAATACAACTTGTCCGTTAATTAAAAGACATAAAATTAATTTGAAAATGGGTCTGTGAGACAGATCATTGAGCCAACTTCAAAAGTAATTGTTCACCGTATTATCTTTTTTTTTCTTTGAATTAATAAAATATGATAATGGTTAAAATTTAACGTTAAACTATTTTTTGCGAATAATTTTTTAAACTTTCTGATAAGATAGTATGTTTTATTCTATAATGTAAAAATTTGAAAAGATATTGAGCTTTTATTTAGATCTTAAAACACAAGAGGCCAAAACAGGAAGTAAATTTTCAAATTTAAAAGTTATCTTCGTAAGTATTGAGTTGTAATAAATATTTGAATTACTCAAGTTAGTTAGAATTTTGGAATCTGCTGATTTGAGATGGTAAGGTTTATAGCTGGATACAGATGATTCTGAGCATTACAACAGAGAACACACACAAGTGCTCTTATTCCCTTTCTTAAAACTTAAGAAACAGCTGTGAAAATTCCTAGTTTTGAAACTGTTTTCAATTTTTCTCCTTCATTTTTTTCTTCGCAACCTATCCTTTATGTTTCCGAAGAGCGGTATTTTTTGTAGTTGGGAGGGTTAAAAGGATAAAAGTTGAGTGATATAAGGGTAAAATTTGTTAAAAAGCCGATTGCGCTCTCATTTGTTACATAGCATTGCTAATGAGTACAACACAGATAAATCGATTGTCACGGTCATCCTGAAAGAAAAGAGAGTTACTTAATCAGTCAATGTGGTTAAAAGACGTGACTAATACACAGAAGAAAAACATAGAATTTTCATTAAATACGAAAATCTTCTCTGAATATAGATAAATTAACGTAAATTGCAGAAGACAGACCAAGTGAGATTGTAATATGTTAAAAAGCTAAACTATTTTAAAATAACTTATAATATAAATTTCTGTGTTAAAAGCGCAAAATAATCAGGATATAGTTAAGGTTATTTAGAAAGTTCACAAAATATATTTGCTTCACTGTGTATTTTGGCACGAAGTGATTCTCTGTTGTGATTAGAAAAAAAATAAGCGTTGAAAATAAAATGACCAAATCATACAAGAAAAAGACCCTGCTTCACAGTCAGTCTTTAATTTTTATGAAACGGACCTCATATGGAAGAAACTGTAAAATAGGATCTTTTTATGCCAAAAATGAAAAAGGCTGTCTGTGCAAAAAATAATGAAGAATCGAAAATTATGCTGAACTGTTCCGATTATAATAAGGACTGAAATATTTACCAGTGTTATTCTACCACTCAGAAAATATCCTTGTCATAAACGCCACGATGCGCATTAAAGCAAATCCAACGTAATATGGAAGAGAATTGATTTGGCAAAGATGAAGAAAATCATATTTATGGAATGATGACTGAAGTTTTTGCTCCACGCACCATTTAATATTTTTAAGAAAACAGTATGATCAGTCCATATCTGCTGTTAAAGCCAATGCTATAACCCCAAGATTTTCAGAAGATTATGGGGGGATCACAGCAGAGTATCTGACTCCCCACCTTACCCTTCGGTTTCAACTTATGGGCCAGTATGCTACATCAATATTTCTCGAATTTTTCACGATGAAAATCTTCTTAGGTATAGATAATAACATCGAGTTCACTTTTCGACAATTGTGGTAAGGCAACTTTATTCTGAAACACAACGTCAAGAAGAAAGTTCTTGTCATTATATATACCAGGGAGAATGGATTTGGAAGGTTTGGAGGCAGATGCAGCAGCTGTAATGAATAAGACTATGTCGTTAGGAATCATATGGACCTGGAAGAAGATGCTAATTGGTTTGAAGACCTGGTCGAGGACAACATTTGAGAGTTGATTAAAGAGTTGTTAGTGGTCGTAAGTGTGAACAGCTTGATACATTTTCAGAAAATTAGTCATCCAATTATGATCAGGTAACAATTAAAGTTGCCAGGATTTTAGAAATTTCCAGCGAAGAGGCAACAAATTTAAATTTAAAACTTATTGTATAAGAAAGATATCCAATTGATATACCAAGAAAAATGGACACTAAATCCCAAAACTTATGATTGAGAAAAGTAAGCAAATGAGAAAATTTCCAGGAAGCTTTAAAATGTAAAAAATAATGATTGTATCCTTTTTAGATCATACTAGTTTTAAATTGATGGTTTTCCTCTTTAGTTATTTTATTTGTATGTAAACTTCATTATGCTTCGTCAGATAAACGACCAGATGTGAATAAAAGAACGATTATTACACCTCGAAACTGATCTTTTTCAATTGTATCTCATTCAAAGTTTGGTTTATGAGGGGAGCTCTTAAACTCATTAAGTTTGTAACGTGAGACATTCATTCTTCTAATAGGAGGAAATTACAAAATTATGAACGAATTTATGTTTAAAAATGAGAAAAATCTTTATTATATATTAGGTGTTTACGATAAATCTAATTATATTTAATTCATAAAAAACTCAAAGAGAGCTTTGAGAACTATCACAGGGATTGGTACCACGAGATGAATTTAGATGCTTTTTAACACTAAATTTAGAAATTTTCTTCACTATTTTAGCATACTATGGTAATTTCTTCTTGTATTTCGATTTACATTATTTTTTTCAAGATTTGTTTTATAAATATCTTCCAAGGAAGATTTAATAAATTCCTGTTTGTAAATAAATATTACTAGGGAAGAAGCCGGGTTGATAGAATTTAATAGTTCGATGAAGGCCCCATTTAGTTTAGGGATTAAGTATTTTCTAACAATTACTTTAAAAATACTCAGAATAGAAAGTCAAGGTAAATAAATCTTTAAGAAAATATAGAATATATTTATTCGGGTGTATGTCCGATAATTTTTCTTTGCCAAGATACTCTGGAAATTGTTCGAAAAAGTGCACTTGAAGTTCTTTCGGAATCTGTGTTCAAAAATATTACTTTTAAAACTTTATACGGTTCAGAAGATTTATCATTCCATGCAGCATACAAGATCTTCATGTTACTTAAAGAGTGAAATAAATAAAAGTATTCTCTATTCACACGGTCGAATAACTAAAATAAGTGGGAAAAATAACAAGAAGAAATTTGTCCCTTCGAAAACGATCAATTCCGTACCACTCTCGTGTTAATGTTTCCAAGAAACATTTGTAAAATATTGAAACTGATTCGAAAATGTCTTACTATTTATCAAACTAGTTTTTGATTTGAGTAAACCGGAAATTTTTATTGATACAATTTCCTTGATTGTAGTTAATAAGTTACTTGGTTAGCAGGTTTATCACAGAGCCAGAACAAGTAAAATAACCCTTTCCATATTCTCATCATTGATTTTTCTTTTAATACTTGGCTAGTATTCGAAAACCATGTTTTAAACAAGGTCAATGTAACATCTCTCATCTTTTCATCCACATTTGCTAATCCTAAAGCATAAGAAGAAGTTTCATCGTCAGACATGTTGAGTTCCGCGCGCATGCGTGGATCATTTAACTTAAGAATCCTCAACTTTCATCAGTAAAAGTACTGTTTAAAAATAAAAAGAAGTTGTCTAAGATTTTCAATATTGTAAGTTGAATATGTATTTTACGCCACCTCGTGCATTCAACGTGAAAAATGTCAAAATCATTTTTTGTTTAAAATTGAATGAATCAAACAGGTGAGGATTTTCGCTCAATTTTTGTTTTTAATAAATTTTGTGTGGTCCCACATTTACACTAATTTAGAAATTTTGACCTTTCATATTTTTGAATGTCTTAAGTGTTTAAAACGTGATGCGAATTACAAATATTGACTTCATAAAAGCAGTAGAGTGTGAAACTGATGAATATTTGAAAGGTTTGTTATATGTATGTATTTTAGGCACTTAAAATTTTAAAAAAGCAGTGATAAAGATTCAAAAAATTGTTGTTATATGCACGAATTTTTTTCTATTTGACAAATTTAACAGTAATTTAGAGAGTGTAGTTATGTGTTCCGACGATTAGTAAAAAATAACAAAGTAATGGCCGCTAAACTTGTCAATCGGTAGCATAATTTATTGATTTGAACTCGTTTTATTTGTAATCTTTAATTCAACAAAGAATAAAAGTTTGAAAAATTTGTTATGAAAATAATCTTTCTTTGTTGTTCAAAATTAACAAACATTTCTGAATGCTGAGTGACAGTCTCACCATACTGGATAACTTGCAATTACAAAACGAAAGGGCACCGAAAAGAGTTTTATGTAAGGGCGTTCGTGTACGGAGACTTTCTTCGAAAAAAACCCTTTTAGGCTTTCCTTATAGTTGATTTACTACAAAAATAAAAAATACTGATGTGTTTTGAATTTAAAGTTTGAGTAAGGATTGATGGAAAACTCTTCATCAATTTGATTTAAAAAATGAATTAATTTCTTATTTGAATTTCGTGGGTATTTTAATATATTCATTCGCATTGGATATCATTGAAGAGGTAGCGATAAGAGCTCAATTTATCATTCTTTTTTGATAAGACTTAGTTTTAATATTGATCATGAATTATTGTCTGCATTGTATAACGATAACGAGAGGCTATTTGAAGGAATAAAGACAAAAATATTTCTCAACAATAAATCGGTTGAGATGAACAAGTTTATTCCACAAGAGTAAATAAATTAAATTAAAGCGAAGGTTAATATTGTTCAAGCTAGATATGAGATGAGATCTCGATAAAATTTATTTGGCATGAATCCAGAAGTTGCGACATATATTAATTTCGTTTAATTCCGATATTTTAACCAAAAGATAAATTATAAATCAAATAGAAATAATACAGGAGAGATTTTTCATAGAAAAGGTAAATATACGATTTATTTTTGAATAGTAAGAATGAAGCAAACCTATCAGGCTTATTTCGAAGAAAGTTTACTTCTTTACGGGCCGTTAAGTAATGTGCTGCTTGCTAGGTTCTGCCTTACAGTGTTTTACCAATGTTTATCACCCTTTCAAAGTTCAAACACGAGAAGTCGAGTAGTGTAGGACTCTAACCCTCTCCTGGGCCACTATGATAACCAAACCTCTGCGACATGAGTTCGTTGGGAATAGAATAAGTCATGTTCCACACATTTAGCTTTTCGAAAAAAGCAATTAAAACATATCATAAGTTAAAGTTCGAGCACATTCGTTTTTTATTCTATCCCACACTTGGGGAGACATGTTAATTAATAGACTATGTAAAATAAAATATTTGATAATTATTTTATATTCTTGATAATTTTGTCCTCTTTTAATGTTTAAAGATTGGATTGAGACTATTTTCATTGGGAGAATTTATGTTAGCTCGCTTTTGTAAATAGGAAAACTCAACTTCCGTGCTGTGATGAAAATCACATCCCAAAAATATTCAATGAATAAGCTCCAATTTTATGATGAGGAATAAGAACTTAAAACTGTTTGATTTAATCCATGAAATTAAAGATATAAATTCTGTTTTATTCGTCCTAAAATAAATGCCAAAAAGAGGTCCGGATATCTTTAATATATACTCATCGCTTCCAAAGTTGACCGTTTGGTTAAATTTGCCACTCCTCATTAAGTGTTTTACACGTATTAAGTTTAAAAGATACACATGGCCTTAGATTTTTCAAAAGAAATATGCATTATTATTTCATGATTCAACTTAATTTATCACGTAACAAAAATAATTTTCATGGAACTGCAACATCTTTAGAATTTATTTACATCTTATCTACAGATATAATTTTGGCAATCTATCTACGATTATTCTTTAGTAGATCTATATTAATCCAAATAGTGTAAATATTTTTTAGATTAAGTCAGCGTGTACCTTTTTCATGCAATAAAGCTGTGTCTTTTAAACATTCGAGTGCTTTTGGGCTTCGTTTACTGTTAGAACCATTGACCAGACTAATTTGGTAAATGGTAGGGTGAGAAATTTGCTCACTGAAACCCTTTAATGAACGATGGTTTTGGGGGTAGATTAACCTTTGTTTCAACAGTTTTTAAAGGTTAAATTTTGAAGACTCTTTTTTCTTGAGGCGTTGGTGTTGACAATATTAATTCTCTGACAATAGTAAATGAAAGATCTTTACACAGTCGGTTGTTTCGAATCGATCAGGTCTGCACAAACATAGGTTTATTTTTAAATAGTAAAATCAAGGTAAATTGCGAGATAACAAAATTAAAAATTGAATCGTTTGAGTGAGTGAGTGGTGAGTACTCAGAGGTCTCTCTTAATAAAATATTCCATGATAAATGAACTGATCAATAATTGAGGAGTTGTATAAGTGCAAAGGTAGCCTGAAAACTCTAAAACTACGATCTGAGATATACCGCGATAACGGTTTCCTACGGTTTAAAATATTTCACAGTTTGTTTATTTTCGTTCCTTTGATAAATATTTTGTTTTAAGCTCAATGAATGTTAGAAGCGTTGAAACAAATGAGAACATTAAACCTTTTTTAAAAAGATAATTAAAATTAGTGTTTAACTTTAAGTTTTCTTGTTCGTATATTCATAAAATTAGTCAAAACTGGACCTTGTATAGAATCTTAAATATGTACATTCAGGATAGACAAGAATCTATTCATGAAGATAAACTGCTTTGATATGACTCAAATGAACATCAAAAATTCTAAAAAATGGAAGAAAATCTATTTAACTCATATTGACTTTTAAAAATCACTCATATTGCACCTTCAATTTTAAAACTTGAAGTCTAACAAATTTCGATTCAAAATTTTTGATCTGTTAAGAAACACTCCCTTAACTTACCTTATAAATTCTTATAGTCGGTAAAATTAACCCAAAAAACTTCTGGCACATCTATCTGAAAAGCCTTAAAATCTTGTCCTTAATGGATTTGATTTATATAGTCTCGAAATAACATTACAAGAATTTTCTTAAATAGTTAATATCCACCAATTCTCATCAATCCTAGATTACAACTTTTTGTAGAATTTATTTCTATTGAAGAAGAACCAAACTTAAAAAGTCGATGTCTCAAAAATCTAACCAACGAAAAACGGTTCTTGGCTTTTGTAATTTTGTTCATAACAATTAATCCAGCATATCAGTGAATAAACATTCTTAACTTAGGGAGAAGTTTTCTCTTTGAAAATATTCAACGTTTATATAAAATTTACTCTTAAAATTTAAAAATGAACATTTGGCTTTAATGTCGAAAATAATTAACTTATTTTTATGAGAATCATTTTTGTCTGCATATGATTTTAAAATAATTTATATTTTTCTCAACTTAAATATTGTTAAAAGTTCGAAAGAGGAAAAATTTAATTTAAAAACAACACGATTTTTCGATTTTACATCTTGTTGAGAAATATATGTACCAAGGATATACTTTGAATTAGTTAAGGGGCTGATACAAAGTTTACATTCACCTGACTGGTGGAAATGAAATTAAAACCTTGTTAAATGTGAAATTATCTTTGATTATTGATGTTTCACTCTGCAAGGCTTTTAGATTTTTACATCTCCATTCTGAATACTGTTGAAATTATACCTATGCGTACCACTAGTTGATATTACATATTGTATTTTTTGACTATTTTGTGTTTATGAATTTTACTAATTACGTTCATTTTCATATTTAAAAGAGAGGTCATTTGGAATCCTTGCAAAACCAAAATCTTACTTCTTGGAGTTCTAAAGGCATGACCTAACACCATGTGAGAAGGTTTCGAAAAATATCAAACCAATTATATTCGCAATTAAAGAAATAAAAGACCAGGAATTTCATAAGAGATCAATCATTTTAAAATATTAATCTAAATAAACATCTTTGCTAGATTCGCCAATTAAAATCCGTAAAGCTTGTGGATTATAACAAGTCAAACAAATAGCTCGTGTTTGATGATTTTGAAGATATTATGTAAAAAATTTGTTGTCAAGCTATTTTTCTACAAAATACCATTTAAAATATTAGCTGTTTTCACTTCTCAATCTAAGAACGTAAATAAAGATGCACAAATATTTTTTATCAACTTAATTAAAAAGCGTGTTCACCTAACCTTGTGGAACAATTTACAAATAAAACCGCTTAATTTTCCTCTTTTTTTATCAATATACTTTGAAGAGCTAATCTAGTAATATATGATTCCATCTTTCAACGAATTTAGCATGCGCACAAGCGGCGAAAATCAACTTTATATTACATCAATAAACATTGCGACTAGTCACACAATATTTTTTCTTAAAATCTTATCCTGCTATTTTAATTTTATACGCTAGCATTATTTTTCTAAAAAACGAAACGTTGAAAAAATTTTTAAATTTAATATCTTCAAAATCCCACGATATCCCCCCTTCAAGCCAATCTTAATTAACCGAAATGGTTATTTTAATCAATAAAAATATCAAAAGAGATGATAATTTCAAGATGATTTATCTTGTTAAATATCTTCATTTCATAAAAATTGAAATTTATTTCTTAAATTTATTTTTCCACTTTTAGGTTTTATCAGTTTCTTTCTTTGTCGAATTTAAAAACAAAAAGGGAGGAAATAAACTTTTAATTTTTTATTGAATTTTAAAAATATATATTAATTTATACACAGCAATTTCGCGTAGCTTTCAACTTATTATCTTCAAGGCGATAGGCACCATACAAGTTCATCATCCTAAACACTTTACCCCCATAAAACTACTTTTTAATTTTTTAAATTGTAATTTTTAGTCATGAAAATGAATATTATAAATGAATTGAAAATTTTTGTTTAACTTTCTTGTTAGCATGGCGCGACACTACATGATCAAAACCATGCACACAAAACTTTAAAAACCACGAATAAAATTTTAAATAAAACAGATTATCATGTGTGAAATTTAAAAAATTGAAAAATATAACCTGTTAACATAAACCCATTTTTAAAAAAACTCGGTAAGTTAATGACAAATCTTCAATGAAAATACGAGACAATCAATCTTACACTCGTATGTTTATTCAGTAGTGTAATGAACACATAATTCTATTTGTCGTATTATATCAACCTATAAACTTTTTTTAAAAGTAGACATCTTATTTACATGGGTACAAACCAAAAAAGTTCTTAAAGTTGCATCAATATTAGGTTAGATCGTTTATCTGACAAGTATAATCATAAAAGTATTTTCGAGAAAACCAAAAATAATATCTCATTTAATTAATAATTAATAAATTTCAAAAATTATATGCTTATTGTAAGACTATAAAAGTGCAACCTTTGTGACTTACAACACTGAATAGATTTAAAAAAAAATGTTTTTAGGTTTTGATAAACTTATGCACGAGACATTATTCATATTTGTTGCAATATATCTAAATTTGTTTACCTAAAGATCGATTTTGACATTTTGCAAACTCATTATCTGTTGGAAATAAAGATGGCTCGTTTATATTTAAATAACTTTATTGAGCCTCATTTTTGTGGAAAAATTAAATCACATATGAAAAGTGTTCAACTATATTCATCAAAAATAAAAACCATAAAAAACTGATAACGATGGATTTTTGAATAAAGCTAGTCTATTTTAATACAAGCATAAATTTAAGATAAAGTTTTTTAAAGTTTTGCTAATCGATTAAACTCAATGACAAAAACTAAATACTCACTTGCGACTTAAGAAGAATATCCGTAACTAGCCCATTATATCAATATTTTTGGAGCAAGAAAAAATAAAAAAAAGACCATCTTCCCAAAATATCATACATACACATGCGTAGTAAAATTTTAATTTATACAGATGCACTTTTAATCATCTTTGGGATATTAATTTATCTTAAAGACAAAAATTGGTAGAAAGTTAATTCTTAAAATAAAAAATAATTTTTATTTTCTGTTATATATCATTGTAACATGCTAATATAATGATTAGGTTTAACTCATTTTATTTGAGTATTAAAACACTCGTGTCTTGAAAGATATTTAAAATTTTCATATAACCGAATATAGACGATGATTATTCCCATCGCTCACATAAAAGTTTGATTCTATGAAAATGGTAGTTATTCTAAAATTTTAGAAGAAAAATCTGATAATTTAGAAATTAATATTAAAACTTTTATAACACGAAAATTTGGGTTAGGTTGGATCTTGAGACTAAGAAAAGAATAAATTTTCAAGCCACACGTAAGATTAACCAATAAAAAGAACTAAAAATCAGAGCGACAAATATACAATGCCTCGTCAATTCATCTCAAAATATTCTTTCAATAAAGATGGTAAGTATTTTAACAAAATATTAAATTCTAACGTTTTATTCATAGATGCTGTTTTAAACATATCCCATAAGCGACATTATTTCACACTACATTTTTCAATATTAATGTATGTAAAATGTGTAAATAATTTTGACAAAAATATCATAATTTTTTGAAAAGTAAAATGGGAATTTTTGAATACTTTGATGGATTTATGCATGTGCTCAAATAAAAACATGAGATTGCGCATTTAATAAAACATTCTTATCAGCTTGTTGTTCAGAATTCAGTTTTTCATGATTTAAGAATGCTCGATGAATCTTCAAATAGTTGAAATTTAAACATGACCAATAGTTTAAGGGATTTATCTCTTTATTACAGGTTATTTTTTGTGTAATGGGCCACATATCACAATATATTAGTATGACTGATTTTTTTATGCATAATTAAACCATGAGAACCAATATTTTTTATTTCTCAGAAATCCTGTGTGACTTTGTTTTCGGCTATCTTGAGTTAGAGTGTGTTTATGAAACAAGATTTTGAGTGAAGTAAATAGTTGAAATTCTGAATTATTAAGGGTATTAGAAACCATTATTTAGTTATCCTTTAAACTCAACTTGATATACAGAAATAACGAAAAAAATTTTAGCGAAAGACTTAGAAGCACGCATTTTGTTCGAAATTATTTTCTTTAAAATATTTATGACTCATTTTAACATCAAGATATTATATTTCATAACCTTAGCTTCAAACTTTAAAGTGTCTTTATAGAAGAACCTATGAGAAGATTTCTGACCGGTTTGATACATTAAATTTTGTTTCTTGAATGTAAAGGTAAGCTTTTTATACGTATGCATGCATGAGTTACCGAGCTTTATTCTTTATAATTTTATGAAAAAATCTCCAGCTAATATTCAAAGATAATTTAACTGATTTCCTATTTTCAAATCAACTATAAATTCTAAACTCGACATAATATGAGAATCTAAAACGCTTTCAAGAATGAAGGAAATGCCACTATCTTTCATCATGTACAAAAGTATGATGTGTATAATTATTAATACGCACGCGCAAACAATAACCATCTTGTTAAAGTAATAAATTAAGAGACAATTTTGATCACTGAAATAAAAAAAGTAAAATAAAATTTTACTTATGATTCGATTGCGGAAATAAAAAAAATTAATTATGTGAATTCTACATGAAATTTAATGTGAAATTCCAGACATTTATATTTATCTAATAATGAGACATTTTAGACACATAAACCACATTATATCAGTTTCGCAAATCTTCTAAACATAAAATTTGGTTATTTGTCGACGTAACCAGGATAAATGGAGATATCAAATTCAGTTTCAAGAAATTTTCATCGACTAACCACAAGAGAGAAAATTCTAAACTCGTATGAAAAACTGCTGTTTTACCCTAATACGTCGATCGAATGGATATACCATTTAACGCTGTAATTTGCTTAATTATTGGAGTGTACTGTTGATGGTGGTCGGGTTTTCGCTTAACGCTTTCCGAAGCATGAGTTATCGCAACGTCCACAATATTTACATAAACTTTATTTATTATCAGATTGTAAACTTTTTATATGTAAAAGGAAACCATTATTCTGATATGGGTTTTGACAGAATTAATTATGAGATATTTGATGAGGAAAAAAGGAATGAAGAAAAATTCGGTTACTTTTCACACTTTAATTGGTATTTTTTGCGTGAAATAGATATTTTTATAATTTCGACTCTTTCGTTTTCTATCACTCATTTTTATTACTTTCCAGAATTTTACAAGTTGTAGGCCGGCCATTTTTATTCAGTTACGCAGAAGTGATAGAAACTCTTCAGTTCATACAAATATTTCATTTCGACTATATTTTCAAAACCTTCGATACACTGAGGGAAGTTATTAAGAATAACCACAAAGTGGGATATTCTCACCTATAGGAACTATTTAGATCCCTGATTTTGATACTGAGTCTGTTTTTCTGTCTTTCTTCAATCATTTATCTACTTGAGCGAGATATATCCGAAAGCAAGATCAAAAACATTCCGCAGAGCATTTATTTCATCATAGTTTTCTGGTTGTTAATCAAGGTCACTTATTTAACTATTGGGTATGGGGACATTGTTCCTGTTACATTCTTGGGTAAATTGCTAATATCCATCTCTGCTATCGTTGTTGTTTCTCTCATCATTTATCCTGGTGTATTTTGACATTTGTGAATTAAGACAATCTTGGTCGTTGGATCTGTCAAAGTTATAAAACAAAGAGAATTAAAAATGAATTCGTTTTTGATCAAGCACAAGGCTGCATGCGTCATAGCGGTATTTCTATTTTTAAAAGTCAAGTATATTTTTATTTAATTCAAAAAAGTTAAAAAAAACTGAAATTAATTTAAATGAGTGAAGCTTTAGCTTGAAATCTTACAATAGTCTTACCCGACCACATAGTGTAAGAAATATTTATCACCTTTGAAAAAATATTGATTCCAAGTTTTAAAAATTATAAAGATTAAAAATATTCAACTTGAGAATCAGGCGATGAATTAAAATTGTACTAACACGCGTAATTAAAGACATAGATAACGACACAACTGAATAAAATTTTGTTTTAAAGTTCTCAACCTTTTAAAATATGTTTATATTCTTTATTTTTTGATTCAAGATTTAAAAAAAAATAAATCAGATACATAATAAATTAACGTCTCGCAAACTTTTGTTCTTCCTCAACGAGTGTCTTCATCTTCCCATAAACACGTATGAATTATGAAAAACCATCTCCATGAATAAACCAGAGAGCCAAAATATAAAATGCTAAATCCACGATAAAAATAATTAATTTACGTTAAAAATCATTTGAGGATCCACAGTTCGAAGGCAAAAATTTCTCAACTAAAATATTATACTTGAGTACTAAAGGCTTCAACCACCGAAATATTAATAAGAATGATAATTAATACATATAAATGTATTTAGTTCAAAAAATTCTTACTAGGGACTCCTTTGATCTCCAGAATGTTAACGTCCCCACATATTTTTTGCGACGTCAAGCGCATAAGCATGTTGAAGCAAACCATTAATATTTCAAAGACCAATAAGGTTCGATGCATTAAACTTCATATTTCAATGATTAACCTTCATATTTTCCGGCAAATATACCATAAAATTGCTTCCTTGACTTTCATAACACTGATATTCAGATCTGATTTTAAATTGGATATATAAAGCCAGAATGAAAACATATTTTCATCTTTGATTAATCGAATTCCATCGAATATTTACGAAAATACATAATTATATTTTTAAATATCAACTGTAAAAATTAAGAAAATTATCCTTAATTCAGAAGGTTTAGGTATTGAGGAGCTTTATTGGGAATAACAGAATAAAAATGATATTCTTAAAAATAGCGACATTGAATAGCCAAACTTTATGAGATACTTTCCATTTTAAGCATATTATTTTGTTTCTTATTATCGTTGGTAAATAAATTTTTCATACTTGTCGTAAGAAATCGTTCCTTCGAACGTTTTTATGACTTATGGAGGATTTTTTAACTGCATATTTTTAAAAGTTGTGTTAATTTTTTCTTTAAAAACAACGAATATCGTTAAAAAATAGAGGAGCTATTTTTTGATCAAAATGCGAGAAAGCATTCAAAAAAAAGTTTCACTGAGTACTCTCCAAGTAGTTTATTGCTTTATTAAATAGACGTTTTCACAAGATTCATCAGCCTCTACACAAATCGGTCAAACCTAAAACATAATAAGTTTCACTCTATCTCTATATTAAGATTTGAGTTATTTTTTGATAATTGTTCTTCAAATCGAAAAATAACCAGAAAAACACTGTTCAAGTTTGATAGGTAGATTATTTTAAAATAACTCAGCGAGAACGTAATGGAAAGAATTGCAGTGATCTTTATTCTCGAGGCCATGCTTTCCACTTCGATAAATGATTTTCAGGAATATTTTTTATTAACCTAGATACTGAGAAATTCTCTCAAAAAACACAATCAATTGAATCAAATTGAAATGGAAATTAAGAAAATAAAAAACCTACAAGATGGTAAAAATCAAATGTTTGATAGTTTTTTGAGTTAAGACACGAGTTCACCCTTAAAAATATTGGTAAGTTTAACGTATGAATTTTATAAAATTATTGTGTCATTTATTTGCCAAAAACACAAGAATACATTAAGTGTCGACCCGGACATTTACTTAAGTATTGTTAATAGGAATGAACACTTTAAATCCATTCTTTTGTTTTGAATTTGGTAATATATAAGATACCATTTCGCGAGACGTCGGCACTAATGAATTTTTAAAGTTTTTAAAATTAGAGGTTTAAAACTTATTAAAAAAATTCTGAATTTAGTGGAAATTTATTTATGTAAAATTCTTTGATATTTTGATTTTACTGTGGAACAATGTCTAAGATTCACGTGAAAGGTATTGCATCGCATTATTCAAAAGGAAGCTAGATATTTGGACCTCATATTAAAACTTTTTTTGAATAAATATTCTGATCATGAGCCGAATTTCTATTCTATACTTTCTATGATTAGGAATTATACTTAAAATTATCTAAATCTAACAAATGATAAAAGTATTGAAACACTTTCGATAATTGGTATTGGCAATTCGAATATCGAATTCATGATAAAAATGTTGTGAAGATTTGTCCACTTAAAACAAGTTTTGCAATTTATGCATTAACGTATGTAAATTTACCATTTATACTCGGGATCAATCGATTGTCTTGAAATATGAAGACTCTATTTAAAATGTTATGGTATTCGATTGCAAAAATTTAAGTAACCAGCGACAATTTGAATTTTTGTTTCAAGTTTTTTTTAAATTTATCAAAAATTGGCCTATTTTTGTCATGTCAGATAAATAGGCAATTATTTAATATTTAAGTGGGTGATAGCAGATACGGGTATACAATAATATATATAACATGAATTAAATTAAGTTTTACCATGCTCGATTTTTATTTAAGATTTTTAAAATAGGGTCAGAGTTAATAATTTTTATCTTAATAATTTAAATGTCTTTGCCTTTTGTAATTTTTAGATGAACATGTTGCAAAAATTGAAAAAATACTTCGAGAAGCCTCTTTCAACGAACGGAATTATCATTCTTAAAAATAATCTTTCCAATTTAGTTTGAAATTTTATCCCATAACATTTCCATTCGTTATTTCTTCTGATAAAATCATATTTAAATATTGTTCAAAGTTTAGTTGATTCATATTGATTTATTTTTACACGATAGTTTGAGCGTAATCGTAAGTTGACAAGTTAAATTCATGTTTTATTTTACTTTTTCAACGTCAAAGGGCTATTTTAACTATCTCTGATAAAACAGGAAGCGGTTCTGTTGTCATGTATCAAAAGTTGATTTGGATATATTCCTGAAATGTGATGAAATTTTGAGGATATCGAGTATAGAATTAGATTAAATTAACTAATACCATGTTTGAAATTCGCTAGAACTTCAACTTGATAGGTTGACAAAGAACAAAATTTTTACATATTTAACTCTAGATAAAATAATTTCAAGATATATTTACTTTTTTAATTGATATTGTAGTCGTTATTGTTTTATAGTTGCCATATATATACAAAGGAAGATTCGCATTCAACGAGTTTGAGAATTAAAACACATAGACTTGGAGAATTTTAAAAAATACCCAAATTATACTGTGTTGAGATTGATCAATATACATCGAGATTTCTCGGCGGTTTGATATGTAAAATGGCGAAAATTGCAAAATTGCACTTATTTAAAAGAAAATAATATTTTTAACTTTCAGTTTATTCATCTTGTTCTCAAGTATTACAAAGCTTCAAAATTAAGATATAATAAAAATTTATGAGATAGTCTGAAAATAGTCGCACCAAACATTATTCTCTCTTTGAATTTACCTTTGAAAAAATTATCATTCTCAATTATAAGTATATTTAAGTCTGGTTAAAATGCTTTCAAGGTCACTCCAAAAGATAACTACCTGATACTGACCTTTTGATTGATGTTTACGATGAAGTTTTTAATGATTTAAAAATGACATGATTAGTTTTTAGAATCATCTTCAAAAATATCATTATATGAAACATAATTTGATGTTATGTTTATTACGAGGCCACGATTAAAAACTACCCGTCAGAATTTTATTATAGGAGTAAATTAATTCAAAAGTACGAGAAGAGTTGATCTTATAGTCGTATGAAATGATGTAAGAATTGTTTAAAACCGCAAAAATTCCGAAAACGCTGTTACGAATGATTTATGGATGTAAGATTTCAAGCTTATGGTAATTTAGTAAATTTTTAACAAGTTAATGATTTAAAAATTTTAGATACTGTACTTTAAACAGAATAATGGTACACTCGTCTTTAATAGATGGAAGAACATTTAAGAAGATCAATTTTGCAAAATGGAAGGACGTTTTATTATGAAGGCGTCCCATACCAACTTTCAAGAAAATCAACAAAAAATAATTTAACCGTTTAAGTAATTTAAATCCACAATGGGACATACCAGATTTTTATCCAGTGGTTCTTGAATACAAAAGGTGCTCATACCTTCAATTTCATTAGTATTTTGAAGAAATGTATAAAATCAGCGTGAATCCGCAATATCTAATGATTCTTTAATTAGCTAATTTTTGAATGCAAAGAAAAATTATGATTCTATTTATATAGTACCTTCAAAAGCTAAATATCTGGCAGGATAACGGAAAGAAAAAGGATCGTGTGCAGCGAAAGCATAAATATTCTACTATTTCAAATCACAAGAAATTTGTAGAAAACGGGTCTCCTTTTATGAGACGGTATTGGGTCGGGTGATTATCAAAGTGACTATTATTAGATTATTATATGGGAAGTCGATGAACTAAGAACATTTCTCAATTAAGGGCAATCCTTCGTCGATGAAACCTACAGATCAGTTCATGCCGAACTCTCGAATTTTATGATAATCATTACATTTAAGATTGAAATAATTGAATATGTTCATTCTATATCTTTTCAGATGACTGGAAAAGCAAGTATCATTATTGCAGAGTTAGATATGAAATTCAATCATTGATTAATTTTTCTTGGCCTTTTTCATTTCTAACTATTGATTTTTAATTCACCCTCAAAATGCGAGAAAAAAGAGTTTCCCGAAAGAAATATCGTTGACAGTTTTTTCATTTCAAACAGCCTATTTATCTAAAAATAATTCAATTAATCTAATAAAAGTTAATAATCACTAAAATAAACCTTTTGAAAATTGTTTCCATCGAAGAAATTGCTATTAGAGTTAGTTTAATTCACAATCTAGTTGATGAAATTGATAAAAGACAGGTTCTCGACGTATTTAAAAAAATACTTGGATTACACTCAACCCGAACCAAGGAAAATTCATAGACAAACCTCCTAAAAATATTGCAATGGTCTGGAAAGATTTAAAAAGATTTGGAGAGCACTTTATGAAAGCTCATCAAAATTTATTAAACTTTTAGTTTATTGTTTAAAAGAAATTCCAATTTTATGAAGAAAAACATAAATCTACCAGATCATAAGTTCCAACTTTTAACTCATAAAATATTTATAAAACTTGTGTGATTCCTAAAGAATATACAACGAGGAATACGGAACAAAAAATTCTTTTTTTTCCGTTATTTTCGTTTACTTAAACATATCTTTTTGGTGCAAGCGCACGATTTTTTCTTTATCCTTTTATCAATAAATCAACTCTGATAGAACCATATGAACAAATGGAGTTAATTTTAATTAAATATGCTTTTGATTTTTTCCTTAAAAATTAGAAATGGAATTAGGATAACTTCTTTAACTTCTCGGGCCTCGGATCGTATAGATTCTCATGCTATTTATTGATCGAAAATTTATCATATGAGATAATATCTCATTTACGAGAAAAATAGGCAGCCTCAAATGTTTTCTTTCATTTTTTCATTAAAAAATTAAAAAAAGCGTTTGAATTTTAGTCTGAGTTTTCACAGAATCTTCGATAAAACACATTCTCTCAATCATAAAAATTTGCAAATCTAAACGGTCTAATATAGCATACAGTATAATTTATTTTAATTTAAAAAATTACAAACATCAGAACAGCTTAACGATTTTACACGGAGGAACAAAAGTGATCCAAAGGTAAATGTCTTTTGTTTCTTGTGCCACCCTCTATTGAAGAATGATAAGAGTAAGAATTTAGAAACGTTTGCGCAGAAGCAAAAAAAGGTCAAGCAACGAAAGGACAAAAAGCGTATTTTAAACACGTAAAATTTATTAAATTATTTATTTTGTTTAAAGTTTTTATGATGTGGTTTATTTGGCGATTGAAAATATTTTTCAATATGATTCAAGGGTGAGTTTATGAATTGAAAATTTGACATGCGTAAATACCATTTTTGATTGTCTATTTATGGAACTCAAGGCTCGAATTGCTTTCTGCGAAATATAATTTATGACTTTCAATGAAAAATAAAAATTCATATTTTAATGATAAAATCTCTATATAAGATAAAATTTGAATTAAACAGTGCTGCAATTAAGTAGTAATTTTGAAAATTGACACTAATTATGTTAGTTCAACCACATTTTGAATTTATTGTATTAATTAAGCATGTTTATCTCTATGATTTGTTACAAAAACAACTATAATCAAATATTTAACAGAATAAATCTTGATAGAGATATAGAGTAAATGAATTCGATTCTAAGATTAATATGCGAAAACGACTTATTTTTTTCTGCTTATAATTCCGTGTATTTTTTAAAATTAGCTGAAAAATATTTATACCTTTTCGGACTCGTTAGACAGATTACCGATGAGTTAGTTTCAAAATTACGCTTCAAGAGTGAGACAGGCCAAAAATAATGGGGAATTTTTATTTTTACGATAATATAGCAATATTAAAGAAAAAGTCTTACAGTTAAATTATCCACGTTTATGTAACAAAACAGCCGAAATTTGAAACGAAACACGTTTTTTTCATATAAGTCGGACGATAAGAATAAAAAGTTAACACAATAGATTGCGTACCTGATGAGATTTTAATTATTTGAACTTTTCAATTAGCTTGAGCTTTATTCGATGTTAAAACAAAATTTACGAAATATAGCGAAGAATCGAAACGATTTTAACTCATTTTAAGATTCGGTTATAACACATCCACCCCAAATGAACATACATCGATGTAGTTTTAAATTTGTTTGTGGCTACACGTGAAGATAAATAATTTTCCAATTTGTCTTATTTCAAATTTTGTGAATTAAGCCAACCCAACCATCACCCAGTCTTCAGGTGAGATATTAAATTCGCACTATCAGGTCATTATACTCAATTAAATACATTTCAGCTCTTAAGAAGATACATTGTTATAAAGGACGTATATTCATAAAAATACGCGCCTTGGTATGTATTGAACAGCTTTTAACTGACTGTGGATAAGATTTCAGAAAAAGTATTGCTTGAAGAAAAGCCTGTCTTGAGAAATTTTGAAATAAATTCTGCGAGCGAACTAGAAAAAAATCATGACTAAGAGGGGAAAATTTTTGAAATAGTCACGGATATCAACATAAAATCTATCTTTTTAAAAATTAATTTTAAAATGAAACATAATACCAAACTGTAAACGAAAATTGATTCGACACAAAATTCTAAATCAAGTAATCATAGCATTCCTTGATAACTGTTCATCGAATCTCTAAACTGATTTAAATTTAACTAGAACCTCTTATGTATTTTTAATTTTTTGCAGATATGTAAATGAAATGCATAAAGTCCTATTTGCACATAATAGCGATTCACGTCGTTCAAAAACGTGAATGTAGTCGTAGATTATCGTTTTCAATGAAAAAGTTGAGTTAAAACTGTAAATTAATATCATGCGCCTGATTAAAAATTCACAAACAAAGAATAAATCGAATATTTATAACATTAAGCTTCAAACTTGAACGGATAAGTTTAAAGTTTGATTTGATGGACCAAAAACTCAATAAGAATTTCTCCCTGATATAAAAACAGATTTAAAAAAGTAGTATATTGAATTTTTGCAGTTTAATTAACTTATTTCGAAAATGTGACGAATTTATAGCTTAAAACTTAAAATAAGGTGATAATTTCCCTTTTGTCATGGTTAGTGATAAATACTTACACTTCAAACAGAACATTTATTTTACACTCAAAAAAACATTAAAAAAATATAACATTTATACAAAACAATATCATTAGGTTGTGTACAACTTGGATTTTGGTTTTCAAACCCTTTGTTTGTATTTTGATTAAAAATTAAAAAAGTCCAAATGGATAAACTTTTCGACTTACACGACAAAGGTAGATTTTTACTGACATACGAATCTTAAATTATCTATTCTTATAAAATAATTCAACATTACTTTTAAAATGATTTACTTTAAGTGCCTTGTACTTAGATTTGTTACTATTAAAATAAAAAATCACTAATTTCAAGAGAATAAATGCGAAAATCGAAGGAGGTTAAAGTTTTATGAATTCCTCGGCGGGGATTTCTCCAATTCTATTTAGTTGTTTTACGCCAACTATATCAACTAAATTTATTCAGTTCTTAGCATTAATGGAATTATAGAGAGAAGCTGACTTGACCAAAGATTTCGATATGGGAATAAATATCCATGCTTTCAGTTGTGTCGCCGCAACCGCATTAAAGGGTTTTCAAATACAATGTTGTCAGCATTGCTTAATTCACTTAATTCTTCAATAAATTTTAAAATAATTCCTATGAATGATTATTTATTCAACGGCATTCTTTAAATGTTGTAAGATAAATATTAAATCAATTATAACACTTTAGACTATCATTCCTAAGAAAGTGTTTATGTTTGTGAAAAAGGCAAGATACTACAGAACTCGGAAAAACGACGCACTTAATGTCTCGTTCTGTTTTTATAACCACTCGTTTATCCTCATCGCTCTGAGTGATAAAACACGAGAGATACAACAAATATAACTTTATATTTTAGATAAGTTTCAGGTTTGGTGCGAGACTCAGGATCCTTTATCATAAAAAACCACCTTCTAACGCACGTGGTAGGTCTAAATTATACAACTAATTTAAATAAAAAATACCTCGATTTGTATTTTTGCATTAGGAATATTAATGTATAGTAATACAGATCAAAGTGAGTTAGAGCATTTAATTTTACACGGAGAAACATGAAATGGTTATATTTCTATTAAAATATATAAGGGGCAGTTTAGAATTGTGGATTCAATTAAAGAACTAAACCCTATAACAATGAAAGAGGAGTACGCATGCATAATGTTTCGAGATGCTTCGTAAATTTAAATTTGAAAGAGGACAAGTTCGAAGACTTTCTTAACATGAAAACTGACATAATTTCATATAATTAATCAGTTAAAAAGGAACTCAGATAAGAGATAAAGACAAAACTTGCAGCCTACTAGGAAGCTTATACCGGTAAAAATAAAAATTAAATCTCATTTTTAATATTCTTCAGAGTAAGGCGTTCTTCGAGTTTTTATTCCTATATCGCAAGGTGACAAGAAAAATTTAATATGTGACATATTTTCGCATTGGGTTAAGAAAAAATGAAAAAAGCAAAACAATTGAATTTGAAAATTAGTAAAAACAGATAAAGGAAAGTAGTGAGGTTCTTTAACAACAGAATAAAATTTTTAAAATAATGTAATTCAGCCTTTAAGATCTCTTATTAAGCTTTTCCAGCTGTTCCTCGTACCATTTTTCACCTCGATCTACACGCCTACGTTGTAAAAAACAATACCTTTCGAATTCTTTTTCACCGTAATACTCTTTGAAGAATTCAAATTCTTTATCCAAATTTTTAGGAGGCGTAAAAGGAACTGTTAAGAAAATATTTTGATACTATTATATCCCTTGAAAATAAGAACCACTGTCAAAACATTCCTAAACCCAACATAAAATTGTTTCTAATTAATATATTTATAATACCGAAATTTAATAAAAGTGTAAAACTTTGAATTATATCTTCCAAAAAATCTTCTTATTAGCATCTTAATTCGCAAGTCGCCGGAACGCCGAACACAAACGTCAAGTTGACGTTTTCATGTTTTAATTAACTTTTCTAAATAAATTTTAATTGTTTACACTCGAAACATTTTTAAAACTAAAACTAATCCAGTTTGTTCGATAAAAATATTGCCTATTTTTCCGATTGAAACCGGCGTAAATTTCCATTCATGTATTATATATGATCGAAATTCTCATAAAACAGTTTGGTAAAATTCTATTCTAAAATAAGCTTTTAACTTAGCATAACTCTTTATGATACGAAAAATTTATGGTGTACAAATTAGTTATTAATTTCACAAGAAAAAGGAGGATATAACCATACATATACGCTAAAAATCTTAACGTTTGATGTAAAAAATGAATAAGACGGGTAATTTTGAAGTTTAAACCGAATAAAATTAGTGTTGTTAGTTTAAGCTTATAATTGTTGCATATCATGATACTAATTGCTGTTTTAGTTGAAATTGTGCGACCATTCACGATCACGTAGCAAAAATAACAAGTAAAATGTTTATTTATTTTTAAATTAGCGAGAAACATTAATAGACTCGTTATGTCAACATATTAAAAAAATCATTTAAGATTTATAAAGATTATTGAACGATTTCTGTTGAAAAAGAATATACCAGTTCCTTAAATATATTGTATAATTTTCGGCATAAATGGAACAGAAACAACTTGATTTTATATTCAAGTTAAAAAGATTTAAAAAATAAAATTATTAAAATTTTTGCGACTTCGAAGTATGATGACTGTAATATTGAAGAAGAAAGGCTAGAAAAGTCGAAGTCAACCAAAAATACATCTATTCTCACCAGAGGTTCTCAATAGATCACTAATAGCTACACAACACTACATACTTTTTTGTGCCAAAAAAGTTTCGATAATATCTATTGTGATAAGAATCATTCACGGGTTTTACTTATTTGACACTTTACCACTTGAAAACCCAGAAATTCCTTTGACAAATATAACATTTAGTTGATGATATGTTCAGAATATTGCAAAAACCATTAAATTACAAAAATGAATCAAAAGTTTCCACCATTTAAAATTGACAGAAGATTTATGTTTTTTGCAAAAACCTTTGAAATAATAAAAAAAGTTAGCTTTAATAAGCTCTTATTTAACATTTTATCTTTTGTAAATTAGAGTGTTTTTGAAGTATTACTTGGATAAAATCTGTCCCTAAGATCTATTTGTTTTCTATATACCACCTGTAATGATAAAAATATATAATATATCAAAAAGTTTCTGTTTGTGGAATACGATGACAATAGAAATAAAATTTCGCGTTTTCTTAACAAATATAAAAGTAAAAAGTATTAAAATTTATTTATCGAAAACTGTTTTACATAAAATCTATCGATTACATTTTCAACAAACTTTACATGGTTAACCGATCTAATCTCCTGTGTTTTGACCTTTAATGACGGTTTTTATCAACGTGTTGACAATTCGAGTTATTGCAAACTCTATATTTTGAATAAAACAAAATATGTTTCACCTTCACGATCAGCATTCTTATCTCAGGATTATAAGATGGAATTTTAAATCAAATTCAATTCGGTTCAAAATTTACAAAATAAAACGAATAAAAATTAAATTGACTGATCATAAAATATTTCATTTAACTGTTTACGAAAGAATTAGATGTGCTGTGAGAAGTATCCGAGAGATCGACATTTTTTTCAAAAACGCAGTTGAAAGTAGTTATCTCTAAATTAAAAGCAGCTTTCTGAAAGGTTTTGAGTCTCTTCCAATAATATTGAAAAAATTCACTCAAATTCTGATTAAATTGTTATTGGATTATTTTCTTCATTGTTATAATTTTTTTAAATATAAAAAAACATATTTTTTAAAACTACGATGTTGAAAAATGGTATTTGAGTAGCCTTATCAACTTTTGGATCGCTAAATTTTTCATCCAAAAATCTTATTCGTTCAAATGAGTTCGCATTATGCGACAAAAAATAAGGAGTTCCTTTTATCAAATATCTTAAAAATACTAAATAAAACATGGACTCAACTATGATACGGTAATAATCCTTGTAAACTAAGGTTCAAGCGGTGAAAATTCAATTGTTATGCTCCATTCATTCTAATGAGTTGGTGTTTGATGTAAATTTCACTCTTTTCCTTTATGCTTAAAATGTGTGGGGAAAAAACGCAATTCTTCTTTTTACAAACACTGTTGGGGTTTTACTATTTGTGATGATTTCAAATGTTCGAAATTAGTACTTCCAGGAAAATTTTAGTGTTTGGTGTTGGTGACACTTAATTATTGTGAAACTTAAAAACTTAAAAAAAATGTAAAATAAATCAAATGGATATCTTAAACGACATATACCCTCAGTCGAGGAAGAAATATTTATATATCATCATATCGATGTTCTTAGCCATTCTGTGACTTTGATGATTGAACAGATAAAACCTTTAAAATGACGTTAGATAAATTTCTTCATGATTCACGGTCTGTCTTTGCGGGTAACTAATAAAAATATTAATCTTCAGCAAATATTAATATCACAATAACTGAAAGAAAAATAACATTTGGGATTTTGTCAAAAAACAACCCCTCCATGTAACACAAGTAATTTGGATTTGTGAAAGATAGGAAATGCGTGAATGAGAATATTCAATGGCTTTGCAAATTATACCAGAAAAAAACAAGAAACGATGAAATCTTCGAGGACTGTAACCCTATACAGAACCATAATGGTAACAATGAGAAAAATTTAGCTCAACAAACTGCTGCTAAAATTAAGTACAGAAAAGCCGAAAGTTCCGCAACTCTAACTGCTGTCATAGGCTCTGGAAGTACACCCCTTGAGTCAAGCATATTCATGGGCATACCAAAAAAGGGTATTATGACATTGCACATGAAGCAGCGAAAGCTTCACACTGAATCATCGATATGACTTCCTTCGCTTCTAACAAAATGACGTTCGATATTTCAGACTATTTTCAGCACATGATCTTATATGAGTTCTTATCTGGCATTGATCATTTGGTTATGATGGGAAATTTAGAGCTATTGGACGGGTTATCTTAAGCTAAACGTCGGATAGCAGAAGCAGAATTAAGGGTGGTACCAACGACTTTTCTTCAATTTTCAGCATTCATCTGACTCGTGCCTGGCATAAACTCTGCCGCCACTCTCAGCTTTATAAAAACAAAAACAAGAGCAATATAATATCGCCACATGGGTGCAGTTAAGAGGATAGTTCCTCTGGCGGCACTCGAAGTAATACTTATTGGTTTGGAGAGTACGGCGATAAGTGCAATCAGAACAGCATATCCAACCGCAACTGCTTTGGGATGTTATTTTCACTCCTTTCAAAGTATCATTCACAAAGTCAACGAAATCTGCATGAAAATAGGTCATAGGAATTCTGACAGCTTTCGAATGGTTGTTCGTTACTTACCTACTTGACCTTTTGTTCCTTCATCAGATTTTCGAAGTAATTTTCTTACATTAGCTGACAATATGTCTAAGCGTGAGAGGATTGAAGAGGTTCTGTCTTATTATGAACATACCCGTATGAGAGGCAGAAGTTGGGAAGAATGCAGCGAGAATTGTGGTTTGGAAATCTATCAGATCGAATATTTTTTATATTGCCTCTGAAGAAGTAGCAAGAATAATGAACTCTATCGAAGGGTGGCATTACGCACTACAGTCACCTTTTCAATGTCCCAATACTACACAATGAACATTCATGAAGGGACTCCAAACATATTCAGATAAAAAAATAAGAATTTTACACGTTATTTATAATTTTCAACCATCTGCTCCAAAGTTAAACCAGATACGGAAACTAGGAGTGCAGAATTCAGTCGCATGATAATCCAATTCATTTGCATAGAATACTCATTTTTTCACACTGTTAAAAAGTTTCACAAACATTTATCTCAAACAATTTTTTTTTGTTTTTCAATAAATAATGCACAAAACTAACTTTATTCAATGTGATTAAGTGTCTTGACACGGTTTTAAGAAGCCCAAAACGAAATTGTAAATTAGCTAAGTTAGTAAATCCATTCTGGACGATGTACATGCATCTCTACTTTTGAAGATGTCATCTCAGGTTTGACTCATCCTGATCTAAAAAAAGAAACCAAAGAAAGGATATAATATTATGTGGCAAAATCGAAAAAAATATCTGTTTTTATAGAATTAAATCAAGTCTAGCTTCAATATTTCATAGTTAAGCACACAAAAAATTTCTCTCATAATGTCGTTTTTCATCATTTATGGATATTAAAATTGATAAAACTGTTCTTTTTATTGAGATCTTTAAAAACTTTAAAATTTTACAATTCTACTATTTTATCAATTAACTGTTGAATTTTGTTCCACGATTTTATGGCATAAAATTTTATGTTTATTAATGCATAAAAGTAAACGAATCATGAAAGTTTTTGACTTTCCAAAAATAACTATCTACGTTATGATTATTGACGATGAATGTGATTTTACTTTTCAAATATATGAAATTTTGAGGCTATTACTGTGTTTGAGTTTTTGAACCACAGAAATTTGTCAAAACAGAGTTGACATTTTTCAAAAGTAATAGATCAAATTTTTGATTTAAAGCTAATATCTGTTCTTAGCCACTGTTTGGGAAAGGAAAAACTGTCAAGATTGCTCTTGCTTCAGATATGTTAAGAGCTACTCATAAAAACTCTCTTCTTGTTCTCTGCAGTTTCGGACATCTGTCAAAGGATGAAACAGGTACATAGGGAAGCTTGCGTTTGTTTAATGTTCCATATTTAAATTTATAGATAACTCATAATCTCAAAAAATACATCTATAATTTTGAATTTTAAAAAATGTTTATAAAAAGTCATTGTCTTGAAATGTTTTACATTCTTGATATCCTCAAGCATATGACTTTTATAAAAGATAAAATTCAAATATTCAGACCATTTTGTGTAAATAAATGTCCTGAACGAGCTTTTAGGCCGATTTATTTGATAAAATATGTCTTTACATGAGAAACATGTATTAACTGAAAAATTTTAATGAATAAAAGAATATTTTTCAACATATATCAAGTTAAAAATATTGTTTCATCGACATGATATGCAAGCAAAAAGCTTTTTTTATCGTAGGATCTTTGAATTTTAATTTATAAATTAATTTATTTGTTTCAAGGTTAATTAATTTTATTTAATTCTAATTGTCTACATCATTTTCATATTTTTTTAATTGAAATCAAATATTTGTATTATTGTGAAATAATATGAACGAATAATTATATATTCTCACATTTGACATTGATAAAACAAAACTTTATTTTAAGAAAATTTTTAAAGTTTATACTTTGTTATAATATAGAGCTATTTTCTGAAATGATATATTTAGTTTAAATTCATATTCAAAGGATTAAATTTTTGTTTCAAACTTTTAATTTATTTACAATACATAAAATTGATCTCATGATTAAAAATAGATACATTTTTCAAAAAAACTAAATTTTGCAAACTATAAAAAATTATAATTTAAAAATTTGCAAATTTTATTATTCTGTGAATAATAAATATTTATTTTGAATAAACTTTTTAACGAAGTCTCATCAAAATATTCAGTTACTCTTAAAAGGTATGAAAGTTTTCTTCATTTTTATTTTTCACATGTTTTTAACGATAAAATATTTAAATAAGAAATAAGATTTTGAAAAATATTCACTTTTTAAACAAGCCTAAATATATTTTCTCGAATAAGAATAATATATAACACCTCAAATGTCTAAAAAATCGAGTACGAAATAAAACAAAAACAATATTATTTGAATCACAATCAAATAAAAGATAAAGATGGTAACTACAATGTTAACTGGTTAATAAAAAAGTGATCCAAAATTTCTCCGACATAAAATTAGAAATTTTCGAAATTCTTGAAAATTTAATTGAATAATTCAACAAATAAATTCGTTAAAACTGAAAAATTTTAACAAAATTCTTATGCATCAGGTATGCTTGTTTTTTATAAACTTATCTTTGATGTTATGCTTTTAAACTAATTTTCAAAATATCTTGTAATTAACGGATAAAATATCAAAGGATTACAATTAAAGTTTTGAAATATAAACAGTTATTAAGTTCCATAAGGTCGGCGAAAGATTTTTTAACACTATTGCAATATTTTACAAATGAATAACTAAATTAATGATCATTTAGATTTACGCCTGCACACGATCATTAATACTTAAGAAGAACATCGTAACTTCTAGTGTTTAAATAATTTTTGCCAGAATTTACAATATAAAATACACGCTTCAATTATTTTTGATTAAAAATTGAAAATGAAGTGTAATAAACTTATTTATACATTACAAATTAAATATTTTGTTTAATCAATGCTTTTCGTGTGGTTTTAGTTAAAAATTTGGCGTTTTTTGGTTATTCTTGGTTCTCAGCCAAAATTATTGATTATTCTATGAATTCAAAAATCTTCTCAGAGATATTACATTCAACACATATTTTAACCAAGTTTAATGTCGAGCCTTTCAACCAACAAGAATATAATAACTTTTTAAAAAAATATGAGCAAAGAAAAAATTTTATGTTGATGTAATAACATCTTAGTTTATATTTTAGTCATGTATATTGTTAAATGCATTCAAAAACAACATATAATATTTTGAGGGAATGCATATAATTCACATATTACTGACTTTCAAATTTAAAATTTACTCTCAAACTAATAAAGAAGAATTTTTCAACGTTTTTTAAATTAGAAGAATTCTTTTATGAATTTTTTTTATTTTTTGTTTTGTTTTGATATCTTTGTTTGGGATGGATTTTACAAATATTTTAAAATTTTTAAAATTTTCTCGAAATCATTATAATCTAAGAAATGTGATTCTATTTAAATAAATAGGCTACCTCACCCTGTACATTTAAAAATTATGTAAAACTATTGTTTTATTGTCAAAATTATCATATACTTCTTCGGATTGCAATTAATTAATCTTGTTAAAACCAATTAATCTTATCAAAATCCAGGAAAGGAAAAAGCTTTGAAGTGTTTAAATTTAAAATCAAAAACATGTAAATGTATTTATTATCATTCGATTTTCAAATATTGTTTAAAAGCACAAGATCATTATTCATTGGTAAATATGATATTTATCGATCAAATTAAAAAAGAACATAATTTGTTCTCTAAGTTGCCTTAAGATTAATTCTCTCTAGCTTTTAAAATTATACTTGATTAACTTGATTTGCTTACTTCTTAAAATAGCATCCAAAAAATATTAAAAATACACTGAAGCTGATATTTTAGATAAAAATAATAAATAATTAAAATTTAAAGATCAGAGAATATCAATGATAAAATCTTTTACACTTTTTAATGTAAACATACTTTAAAATCCCTTTTCAAAACTTTAATTTTATTATTTTTATCATTATAGGTTCTATAAACGGGAGATGCTTTTTTACTCCAACTTTATTCTTAAAATGACAATCCATTGACATTGTTTCCTGTTTGATATATTTAACCTGACAAAAGATTGGATCAATTTAAGGATTATCTAAAAAGAATTTATTTAACATTTATTTCTGCAAAAGACAAGAAATTCAACTTAATTACTTATAAAACGCGAGAATAGCAATTAATTAAGGCATAATATTGATAATAAAGTTTATATTAGAATACGAAAATTACCATTGACCCTAATCAGAGAAAAATATGAAAAAGATGGCCTTATCCGTTTTAAAATAATAAATAACATCGTATTGTAAATAATCAAACTGAAAACGATAAAAAAAGATTTGAATAATCTAACAAAGTTGTCATACCGTTCATAACGGTTAAAATACTATTTTCGCAACGTTATAATAAAAAATCTCATTAAATTTTTTCTAAAGTCAAAATACCATTTGAATAAATTTAGGTTTTTTAAATCAATTTTAACAAAAAATATAATTCTGAACCTTCATCTAACTTTGGAGTCTCCTGATCATTATTTAAATATGCCATAGTTAATAGTCTCAAGATATTATAATATCATATAAAGAAAGAATTTTAAAAGTATAAAAATTTTTCAAAAACACCTTATTCAAAATTTAATATATTGAAGTTTAAAATTTATTCTAGATTTATAAAATAAAAGGAAAACATTTTTCTTGTTTAGAAAGTTTCAATTATTCACTTTTTTAAATCTAAAAATATTGAATCAAGAGTTTGAATTGCGAATATATAAATATGTTTATCAATGATAATTTAAAAATTAAAAATTATCAAAAATTAATAACTTTTTGTTCATCAAGTTAAGAAATATCACAAAAGGATTTTTAAGAGTATTAAAACAAGATTTACGTCTTTTTCGAGTCGACATTCTAATGGCCGCTTTCTTTTCAAGATTAATTTTCTTGACTTTTCTTCTCATCTTAAAATATATTTAATTCTAAAGTCAAAAAATTTATCATTTTAAATATTTGAAAACGGAAAATAAAACATTTGACAAGTTATTTTACATGCTAAAGTTTAGACCAGATTTAAAACAAAAAATCCCAAAATGAAATAAATAACATCCATTTTTGATATTTTAAATAAAGTTTAACATCTTATCTGAAAAAATTTAAATTGAATTATTCTACATTCATAATATCCTCCATCAGAGTATGATTTTGTATCTCCATTTCAGAAATATGACGTCTCTATTTATAAGAATTTTTGAAAAAATTTAGTTTCTTGTTTTTAAACTGAGAGTTTGAACCCTTGATCAAATAGTATGAAAATTAAAATACAAGATAATAAAATTCGCTCATAAAATCTTTCAACTATATCAGATACATCAATATTTTACGCAAATAAAACAGCCAAATCATTATAATTTAGATTTTTAAATAATATGAAAACTGCGATTTTAAAAATTTATTTTAATAATGAGAGCTATAAACTACGAGTTCTGATTCATGGCTCGGCCAATCTTTAAACTTTTCTTTTAGGCCCGGCTTAAAATTATAATCATTAAAAATTGATTCGCTTATAAACTAGATTAAAATATTTTATCGTTAAAAAATGATAATTTATTCTCCTATTTTGATTCTTAAAAGAACTTATGAGGAAGAAACTGAAAATTAGAAGAATAGTTTTAAAAATCCGCTTTAAAATATTTAAATATAATTTGAAAATTTTACCACATTATCGACCATTTTTCTTATAAATTCTCTTTTATACTCACTTTCGGCCTCCTAGAATTTAAATATAATTTATGAGATGATTATAAATTGTTAAAATTGTTTCTTTAAATCACATAAAGTTGGATGTGAAGGAAGATACAAGTTAAAAACGACTATAAATATAACATCAAACCTATACTGAGATTTGGATGTATTTTTATTTAAATTTATTTTAATATTATCAATAAAAATTCTCAAATATTTATTTGCATTTAATTGAGTTTATATTACATGTTTTTGAAGTACTTTAACAATATCTATATGCCTTTTCGTTCTCTCAATCTCGTCACTCTAATTGTTAGATCGTAAATTAAAAAAATAATTCTGAAAATTAAAAAAATTAATGATTTTTTGTCTCAGTGCGTCCTCATCAAAACAAACCTAAACCGGAACATAATGAAAAGAAATACTTTTAAATAGTTCAAAAAAAGACAAAAACTGTCATTTTGAAATCATGATCATATGAAATATTCAATTAGTTATTTAAAAAAATAAAAATATTTATAAAATTAAGAAATCAGAAATAAATGTTGATCAAAATATATTAAGAATTTACATTTATAATATTCAATAATATTTTGATATTAAACAAAAATTATCAACTTATTTTTTGACATACCATTTTTTGTAGAGGTCCCTGATCTGTTTCAATATGAGTCGGAACCACAGATGAAGAAATAAAACTCTAATAGTGAAGATTTAATATTAAATTGATATTTAAATGTAAAAAAAATTTAAATAAATATAATCTAAGATTAAAAATACATCATATTTGATGAATAAATAAAAAAATAAAGTTAAAATATGATTATGAAATGTCCTATCATTAAAATTCATCTGCGATATTTAATGAGTTATAATTTCGTTAAATTAAAATTCCACCACGGTATAATCCTACCTAGATATGAGACTGTCAATCTTAAAATGTTATAACTATTTTTCATTTGATTACGAAAAAAAAACAAATCAAAAATGTATTTTCAAAATTTCTAAACATACTTAAAACTTGAGTTTTGATACATCTCGTTGTGATTCTGTAGACGAATTGAAATTTACAAATTTATAAGCTTTTTCGTTCACATTAGATTTTAAAAAATGTTTCAAAAATTACACTCGTATTATTTTTTGCGCGCCTACAATATTTTTACTCGGCAAACTTAGATGTTTTGAAAAAAAATTTTTGATCAAGGCTGATAACCTTCAAATGTTTTAATCAAAAATCGATTCAAATTGATTTGAATCTGAAAATGTCTCAAACATAAGAAACAATAAAAACTGATCAAGTGACGTATATTTATTGCTTATAACGATTTTAAATATTAAAAAGATTAAATTAATCATTGCAATATAAAACGGCGGCTCGTAATAGATTGTGAAATATTTTGATGTTAAACTTGGATCATTATTGAGCATTATTTCATCAGAAAAAAAACATAATTAATTAAAATTAATCTAAACTTAACACTTACTCTGTTCAAGAATCCAAAGATAGCAAAGAGCAAAAGCAATAACATGTTTCTTTTTATTACTCCGAAAAAAAGCCGCCTTTAAGATAATATTATAATTATAATGTTGAAGTATTTTTATTCAAGAAAAATGATATTATAAAAATAAAAAATGAATAAATGTATTAGTTGACAAAAATTTTTGTGTAATTAATTATAAATCAAATAATTACCGTAAAATTGGTTAACTCCAACAAACGATCGTAAAATTAATTAACATAAAATTTCACCATTAAGAATAATTAATAAATTTTTAACGACGAACTGCTAAAATTTTTTGATTCATTTTTTGAATTTAATGGGAATGAGATATTTTTATAGTGTAAAATGTATTTTTAATGGCTGAGCGAGTAAGCGCAATTCACAATAATTTCACATGGTCTCGTTTTTAACGATATTTTTGATATAATTAAAGAATTTTTTTGTCAAATTATAATTTTTGAGAAGATTCCTGTTTCTTACCCCCTGTTTATTTACATATTAATTAATTTATTCATTTCGACGATGATAAAAATGTAGCTGGTATGTTTCTCTCATTCGCATAATGTTTTCAAGGGAGCTTACACATTATAACTTTACACAAGCGCAAACTGTTATTTCTATTTATTTTTTGGCGAAATTTTCATTTTGGCGGTTATTTCGCTCCAGACACTAATTTTTATACTTTTATAACTAATCTATATTAAACATATTACCATTTATATATCGTTTTTACACGAATTCGGATGGTTGTTGGAAACTAAATGTTGGTCAATATATCTTAATAATCAAGATACAAATTTTCTTGTAAACCATATTGCGACTTATTTTAATCACTGTCATTCAAGAAATAACTCAAGAAGATATTTATGGAAATTTTAATAAAGAAACACGTAAAAAATACGATATATAAATGAAAAATTAACATCATTATTTTAAAATGCATCAAAACGAAAACAATAAAAAAGACATTCTAAAAAGTTTTCGAATGAACTAACAATTTTTGGATCAACTATTCTTTTCTATTTATATTTCCACAAGTGTTGATGGAGCCCTTCACCTCTTGTATGCGTGTAAGACTATTGCAGTTTGATTTGCAACCAGGTTGATTCTATTGTTTGCGAGTGAGCACCAGTTTCAGGGTTCACAAAATAAAGGCTATGATTAACTGTTCGATGGTTGAACTCATGAAGTGATAAAGAACTATAAGACCTTGAACAATCTATCATAACTCTCGTTACAGGCATGATATTTTCTGTGATTGTTGGCATGAGAGTATTTTCATCTGGAGATTGAATCTGTACAATGAAAATTTTTTTATTTCACCTCAAATACCAACTCAGATCCAAAACCTTCAGGGATCCTTCCACGCTTATATTTTCGCTTGCCGAATTTAGCCTCTTCTATATCATCCGTTAGCCCAGAAACCCAGATGGATTTAGATGTTGGTATCATTATTGCCAAGCATATTTCCATGCAAATTGTGTATTAATTGACAATTGATTAAGAGCTGGTTCATTCGTAATCAATAGAGGTCTCGATCATTGTGTCAGTATAAATAGTTTCATGTTAGACAACGGATAATTTTTACAAGTTATACTCGAAAGATTTTTGAACCTTTTAGATCGGCATTTTACTACTTTCGAACCAGGAATCACTCCATATCCGTATAGTGTGTTTGTAATTTGTGCATCCTGTGTCAGGGGAGATCCACCGCCGCAGACAAGCGATGAACGTCGACTAATGACATTTCCTATTTTCTATGTGTTAAGCATTGATTTTACTTACAAAATCGGAGTTTCTTCGATGTTGGGAGAAGGCCATGTTCAATTCAAATATTTTAAGATGCACTTTTATACCCTAAAATATAGGAGAGCCTGTAAAAATCATACCAACCGTACACACTGTTCTGGAATAATAATTTTAAAGGATTAATCTTTAATTTAGATGGTTATAACTATTGATGTACGAATGAGAGAGAAATTCAAACCACATTTATGCGATCATTTAAAAATACATATTTAGATTGTTTAAAAACAAGGTGTAGGACACTGAAATCTTCCCGTTAAATATAATTATTCAAAAATAACCCTTGCTATGAATTTATTTTTGATTTTTGATTCTTTCATTGGTTGTTAGAAATATATTTAAGATAATATTAAAAAATTACCATTTAAAAGTATCGTCACAATTTCCCGGTTTATTTAGATCTGATTTGATGATATAATTTTCAAAGTTTGAGTAAGTATTCATCTTTATTTTTAATAAAAAAATATTGTTTGAAAATAAGTTGAATTCACCATAAAAACTAAATTCAATTTTTGAAATGCTTTTATCTGATTATCTTTTGTATGTGATTGAACTGCGTGTAAAACATAAAAATTTTGATTTGAATGTTATATATACTTGTTAAATTTTTATAAAGTTTAGAATTATCGTAAGTTAATTAAATAATTGATACAAGAGATTATACCTCAACTGGTAGTGATAAAATCTAGGTTATAATAATACGCATGCTAGTTAATACGTGAATTCAATGCATGCCACATATAAATCATAAGCCTCATTTTCAAATAAAGTTAACTATTTTCGCCTTGGATGATAACTCAGGACTACGTCTAGAATTTTTATTGTTTACAAGAGCTGATATTGATATCATAGAAGTGGTTCGTTCAATAATCGTTTGAGGAACAGAATTCTTCTTCAAAATCGACCAATGAATAGTTTTTCCTTAATTTTTTAGAGCCCATAAAAACCTGTAGAGCACTTAGACGTTTAATATGATTTAAAAGCTACAAAGTCGTTAATTTTTACCTAAGGTTCATTCATCTGTTTATCGTATCAAAATTGTCAGTTAAGTTAATTTCAACGTGTTCGAAGAGATTTTATTCGAAAATTTCAGAAAATGTCATTTGATAATTCTGATACTATGGTGCATCCTTTGGATATGATTAAAATATATTGAACTATTGTGTTGGTATAACTAAATGAATAAAAATAATGAATTAAAAGTCATTCAGAAAATTTGTTTTGTTCAAAAAAGCTAAAAAATTATTTAGTTGTTTATCCCATTATGTATGGACTCCTTAAATTCTTTTTTTTAATTTTCACTTGGTTGACGAAGGAGTTAGCTCATCCAGTTCAGTTTCTGCGCTCTAAAATTCAATGAATAAAAGTTGTTTAATGTCAATGAATGAACATAGCATGTGAAATTTAAGGACACAAAGGTGCTACACTAATCTTAAATGTTCGTCTTTTAGTTCAAATATAAGTGTAATTACGTTAGATAAAATATATTTGAAACAGTTTTAGTCAGGATATTCTTTGTTGAAGTTTTTTCGATCTTATTCAAGGAGGGATCAAAACATTTTTTTTATCTATTACCGTTATAAGTTGTAAAAATAAATCAAGAAAGTTTAAATCTCACAAGTTACAATTGTTTTTTCTTTAAAGAAACTTAATTAATAATTGTGAGTGGAATTATAAGATTAATATCCAATGCAGAAGTGCGAGAACTGAAATGTTCTTACATTTGAAGTAATATCTGAGTTGTCTATCAAGGAAATAGATAAATGTTTTAAAATGTAGAGGTCTAAATTATTTTAAATTTTTAACTTTTATGATAATATCGTCTTTATATTCTTGAAATATTATTTAATGTGTGCTTAAAAATGCACTTTAAGATACAAATTTCAAAATATTACATCTCTCGTAACTCCTTAAACTCATTACTGATTTATTTGAAGTTAAATTACTCTGTCTATCAGATTTTTAAAGTCAATTTTCATATCAGTTCTTCTCCTCGTTGCCAATATCGACATAAAGTCTAATGTTAGTTTTAATTCGATAAAAATCTCTGACAAAATGAATTTTTCCCTAAAACTGCAAAAATGTTAATCTTTTCAATTTTATGATCCATCGAGTAAATTTCCATCTTACATCATTCTTCTAATTGAGTTAAGAAAAGGAATTTTTATCTGTCGATATTTTTAACTATGCCCATTATATATATATAACTCTTAGATGAAGGAACGTCAAAATTTAGACACATTATTTCTTTATCAACTGTATTACACTTATTCTGTGTTTGACTTAAAATCTTACTTCAGTAAACTATTTTAAACAGAAAATCAAGCTTCTACTTATTATAAGAGCTTTCATTATGATCTAGTTAAGTTCAGAAGATTTTTATACTTTTTAAAAGATATTCTCAAAATGTTTAAGATTTTCCAGATTGTGTTTTTACACGTTTAAATACATATTGGTCACTTTATCCTAAAAATGTAGTTTATTCAAAGAAGGAATCAAAAGTGTTATGAACACATAATAATCCAAAATAAAAAGTAAATAAAATCAAATTAACCTCCAAAATGACTTTTAATTAGATTAATCCCAAAGTTTGTCTTGATTTGATAAATAGTCGGTCTCTTATAATCATAATTAGTAAACAGTATAACTCTTGTAAACAGAACAGTTGTTTTCCAATTTCAGTTTTCTAAATAAAAGCTGTTGATTTTGTTTGTGCTATTTTGGATATAATAAAAAATATATATCAAAAGAATACAAATAGATAAATTTATTGTCAAGATATGGTTGATAAAACTGCTCATATTTTAATATATTTTCACAGATCTTACTGCAGTGCCACCGCTACAGCCGCTGCGAAGATATATGCTGAGATTGACATTTGAATGTTCTTTCTAATTAATTTTCTTAAACTTGGTGTCTATACTCTATTTTGGAGTACAGAACTAATAAATTTTCTAAAATTATTATTTTAACTTACGACGGTAAGTTTAATTATTCAAGCTCCTATTAAAGTATCTGTAAAATAGGGAGTTATTTAGCTGCTTTCATCATATAGAGAGCACTGGTAACAGCTAGATCGCTGGTATAAACAGTACTATGAATCTCTAAACTCTCATTCAGATCTAATTCGTAAGATATTAGAAAGTTAGAATTGTCTTTAAGTAAAAAATTTCATTTTGTATACATACAAAAAACAATTTTACAGTTATTTTCAACACAGATGTCTCTGAACAAAGAATCATTTTACTTGCTATTTTATAAATATTTACATAAATTTGACATTAAGTTGATAGTTTGTATGAGAATTTAAAATACAGGAGATGGGTTTTTGATACTTAACATAAAGTTCCAAAATGACTCCAATTCAAAAAATTCAAATGTTTACCTAGAATAAAATCTTTATTTTACTCTGACAATCTCGCGATTGATAGCTTTTTATGAGTGTTTAAAAATTCGATGAACGAAATTTAAGTGCTATTTTGTAAAAATGAACAAACAAAGATGAAAAATTAATTTTAATAAATATCAAGATGAAAGTGTTGAAAATTTTAGTTTTCACCCATAAGCTGGTTAACTATTTATTATTCGAAAAGCGATTAAATAATTATTTACAAAGATAATTTCGGTTATTTGATTCATTTTTATTGTGTTATCTTTATGAACATCAGAAACTCCAACTATATTAAAAGATCAGGAAATAAATTTATGACGAATAACTAACTTAAAGTTGATCATGGAAACACATGGACGGTTAATCAATCAAATAAATTTTTTCAAAAATATTTTTAGCCTTCAACACTGATAAATTTAAGAAGAAAAAGAAATACCAGAGCGCGTGAATATGTAAATTTAAGATTTAATCATATGGAGGGTATTTATTGTGATGCCGAATTTAACATATTTTGAATTTCACTGAGTTTTTAACAAATTGTTTTGTTCGAAAAAGTATTTTAAATACTAAAATTCGACATGGAGAATGCGATAATCTAATAAAAGGGGTTAAAATTCTCACTCAAAAACAAAAGATTATACAGATGTAAAAAAATAGCATCACCTTTTCGTTATATATTTCGATAAAAACAGAATATTTTTAAAATTAGTAATCTGCTATTGTCTAAAGTTATAAACGCTTTTTGAAGAGTGGTTTAATAATCATCTTTTGATGGATATCACTTTGAAAATAATTTTGAAAAGATTAATTTTTTAAAAGAACGTTTAATATTTTATAAAAATTCCGTTCGGAATATTTTTCAAAAATTATGTGGAACCGAGGTGGCATTTAAAATTAATTCATGTTTAGCAAGACACAAACCAAAAAATCATAGATGAAGAGAAACTCAACATTATTTTGAAGGTTTTTGGTATTTTTGATACATTTTCTAGTCCTGCAAATATTTCTCAACAGTTTGTGCTGAACCATTAAACCGCTACTAATATTCCAATTTTCAAGAAAGTTGTTAAGTTGGGACAATTATAAACAGTGATGAATGCCGCTTATATTGTCAACTCAAAAGCCTACGATCATTTCAAAAGACATAAAACCATAGTTTTTATTTTGTTGATTTTAATACTCAAGTTAATATTCAACTGATCGAATCAACGCTTGGAGACTCATACCTGCTAAATTCTTATAAAATCTACTGAATGTGCAGTCGTGTTACAAAAAAATTTGTCACTGAATAAATATGAAGACTCGATATTTCAAAGAACAACTTCACTGAAAATTTTAACTTAGTTGAATTATACCCTAAATTAATACGAACTTTGTACCAAAGTTTGAAATACTTTATCAGGTGTTCTGAACCTTTTGAAAATTGCTCATAAGCTGATTTAATTTGAATTTTATATAAATTTTGGGTTTTCTAAAACTATTATGTTTCAAAAATAATATAACTGCACTCTAGATTGAATTATTTCAACAATAAAAAAATATTTAATTTAAATATTCGATTATGATTTCAATATTGATGGTATTGTTTTTCTATTCTATGGTATTTTAAAAATATTTTATCAAAACTTGTCATCAAAATTTACATATTTTTTGTTATAAAATAAAGAATCCAAAATATCAACCGTTAATTATTAAATCTAAGGCTAACCGTTCAATAAATCTCAGCAGGAATCAACTAATATAATTTAATGTTTATGTTGGAAAAAATATCGAGATTGTTTCGTTTTATCCTTGAAATAACGATACTAGTCAAATTACAAAAATATTAAATTTTCCTTTTTGTTAAATACTATAAGTTTTAAGTTTAAAAAAAGGTTGAAAATATTTCAAAAAATTTATCAAAGGTTGTCTGCCAGGCATTTTAATATGTAAACATTGAAAAATGATCTTAACCACAAAAAATAAACCATCTAAAACATTAAAAATTGATTGATCACAAGAATTTTTATTTTATTTTAAAAAATTAAAATTTTAAATTATTTGATAATAATATTATACGATGTAGAATTTTTATCCCTAATTTCAAACAGTAATAAGATTAGATTTAATTTCAAAATCCTTATTTCAATTAATAATTACGTGTTTCAAAAGTTTGTGAATAAAATCAATATTTATAAACTATATCATCTATAGAATAGTTACAAAGTATTTTTTTTAAACTAAAAAATGTTTTGTGAATTCGGGGATTTAAAAATAATACAAGATATTCTTTAAAACAAACATTTTGATAATTTAAAGTCTAAATTAAACAGCCTGATAAAAAATTGAAATGAAAAATGTTATGATTGACCTGAAAAAAATATTTATTTAATATATATTTGATTTCTTATTTCTTTATGTTAAAGATATTTAAAGATTTTCAAAGAAGTGGCGATAAACTAAAAAGATTTTTTCTTAAAATCCAATTTTCTGGTTAAATAACAATTCGGTGAAAAGTAGAAAAAATGTCAATTTGATTTCAAAAATTTCTGAACACAATTTATTCTTTTCAAAAACTTTCACAATTTAAAAATAAATTTTCGGTTCTTGTTTGATCTATAAAATAGAAATTATGATTGCAAAAATTTATTTTTTATCATCAATAAATGATCCAAAATTATTAAACATCAATGAAAGAAAACCATTTTGTTGGAGTTACATTGATGAAACTTTACATTGTCGTTCAAACACAGAAATGAGTTTTCAAATGTGTTTTATTCAACATAATTTCATATAATCTAAAAATTATCCATTTTTCAAAGTTCATTCTCATATTTTGTTGTGACCTGTACCATGTATTGTAAAAATTGAACCGTTTGAAATATTTCTCAATCTAGTTTAAGTTTGATATAAAACCGTATTTGTATAAATGGGCAAATAGTCTTTATTTATTAAAATTAGCATCATAAATTCGGTTTCACATTTAAATAGCGAACGGTTAATGTATCGTAGCCGTTTTGCAAATATTTTCATAACTTAAAACTAATAATGTATTTTTTATCTCCACAGATTTACAGAAATGATACCTTTCAGACTGAATAACATCACCATATTGTCACACCAAATAAGATCAATTTTTATCTTCATTCAAACTTGAAAAAATTAAAAATAGAGGATTATCTTATCTCGAAGATTTTAAGTTCCTTTTGCAGCAATTCTGTGAGGTAATGCTGTATTTGCTTAATTTTCGAGCCCTTCGTTCACGCTTTCTACTGAAAGGTTGTTGGCATTTAACTTAGTTATACGCTTTTTAAAATTATTAAAAGTTATTTTTATAAAAGGTAGTTTTTATTAGAACAGTTTATTTTAAAGATTTGGTCCATCAATTCTGTTAAACATTTTGAAATCTTTATGTCATGAAATGATAAAATATTTATTAAGAATATTATACACACAAAGAAAAAATTAGCTGATTTTCTTCAAAGGATAAATATAACGAACTTGAATTATTTACTAATCAACTCAATTTTACTTAGCGGTTTTTTTGATAGAATTTATAGTTGTCAAAACTAGCAGAGAAATACTCTGATAGTTATGCTATTAATATTTGAGGCGTGTTTGAAACGATGATCAAAATTTACATCAAAATTATTTAAATTATTTTTTTTTAAGATTTATAATGTTATTTTGGCTTATTAATTAACTAGAAGGTGAGCTTATTAAATTGCTTAAAACGTATGCGATATCACAAAAATCGATGAAAATGTTTTAATTCTCAACAAATCGAGAAAATTTAAAATATTAAAAAAAGGTCACATAAACTGTGCAATTTAAATTATTAAATGATTTTGGATGATAATTTTTGAAGTTGAGAATTTTTACATTTTACTTCAAATAATATTTAACTGTTGATAAAATTTTACATATAATCTTTAAAATTAATGAATTAAAAATTTAGAGGTTATTTAATTGACACTTGATCTTTAATTTTTCATTATTTAAATCAAAATTATCAACCTTACAACCAGTTAATTCATCATTGGTATACTCATCCATTTAATATAAATCAAAATTTATCATATTTGGAAATATTATAAATTTAATTCACATAATCTCTAATTCAGAATCCTTGATTTATCAACATAATGTTTTGAGTATTTTTATTCATGATTTGGAAAGAGTGAATAGATAATATTTTTTATCAATGAATAATTAATTTTTGAGGTAAATTTAATTACCTTATACTTTTCGTATCTCGAAGTCACGTTTAGCTGATACCTATAAAAGAGTTTAAATTAGAGCTTGCACGAATACGTTACGGAAATATCCATGTCAATAAATCATGGAATTAATATTTTATTCTGTTTAAAAAAGATGAGATACACCAATTCCTCTTTGAAGTATGTATAAGTGTATTTAAGTTTACTATCATACTTTTTTTGAGATTTTCCTTTAATGTACCAAATTTCTGTTTGGCACATTTTTCAGACGTTTTTTTATTATGTCATGTGTCGCATAATGAAGAACTTTCATCCATTAAAAACCCAAATCTCTCTTCCAGTCAGAGCGATTGAAACTATGCGCGATTTTATTTTTTGACATAGACTTATTGAAAGGGTGAGATCTTTTTATCGTTATATTTAAACTCCATAAGGTTTTTGATATCATACGTTGATTTATCGTCCGATTTTCAAAGACAAACTGCTTGTTTAATCAACATATTTGGCTCAAATTTAAATCATTATTGAGATTTAATCTATAGCTATGACAAATTTTCATATTTTAAGCCAATTTTTATTTACTTTTTTGTTTGAAAATAAAAGTTAAATTTAAGATAAAAATAAAATCTTACAATAAGGTAATAAAATTATCCTTTGGATTGTTATTCAATGAAGGTACAAACATTTAGATTATAAAAGATATTAATTATGTTAATGGAAAGGAAATTAAAATACAACATAGTTTCTTCTCATTTTAACTATCAAGTATCTTTAACAGGTGAGATAGTCGATTTTGACAATTATAAAATGGATTTAAACGGTTAAGTAGATTTATTACTGGTCAAACTATGACCCAAATTATTTATATCCTCTTCCTTATAATCCCTGTTTAAAATTATACTTTCTTGTTTACTTTAATAAATAATTTTGATTAAATAGAAATCAGATAAATATTTTTCTTTCTAAATGTATAAATCATAGGTTTTTTGCTCACGTATAATCAGATAATTGACAGTAAATTTTCTTTTATGAATATTCCCTTTCATATTTAAAGAATTCATGATTTCATAAAATTTTTTTTAGTTTTATAAAAAATACGTTATACTTGTTTTTAAAAGTTTTTTATGGTGATAAGAAACCTTTTAATATGGAATTTGAAAACAGATTACTTCAAAAAAATAAACCGGTCATGATGAATATTATTCAAGAAAATTCTTTGATTAAAATATATATTTTTTATGTTTTGAGATTTACATGGTTTTAATTTCGTTTTGTAAATATCTGTAAAAACAGTCAAAACAAATATGCAGAAAATTCAATTCATTTTTGAATCTATATCGAAATAAAAAAGCTTCTTTTGTTTGATGTTTAACCATCAATTTATGTTTCTAAGAATAGATTTATGGTGAGATTTTCACATCATATATAATTTAAATGATATTTTCTGTTAAGGATTTCATAAAAGTTCATTTATAAATCTATGATATAAATACGATCAGAAATTCATTTACAGAAATAGACTTAAAAGGAAGGCTATCCACTCTTATGGAAAAAATCATGAATATCGCATCCATGATTCAATCAGCAACTAATGAATTTTATTACATCAAATAAATTGTTAGAAAATTTAAAACTAACGTAGAATTATTATTTTTTTTCATGTTCTGTCATAAATAAAATTTATTTTTTGATTCTAATACTTATGAGTGTGAAGCTAAATCCATGAGATCTAATTTAAATTAAAATTATATAGTTTCTCAGCCCGATATTCTTTGTTAGCGAACCCATGAGTTTCAATCCATGTTTCTTTTAATGATGAGAAATATTCTTCAACTTCTTTAGCGTGACATATTGTATCATTCTCTAACGTAAACAAATCGAGAAAAAGTTGAATTATTAGATGGAATTTTTCAGGCGATATGATCGATCATCCAAGAAAATGCGCCTCCGATACCGCATGACATTTAATCACTCTTACGAATTCGTATTGCTTGTTTAATCTCTTATATTGAGAAAGCAGAAAAAATATAAATATATTTTACGAATGGATTTGAAGTTTAGAAATGATGAAAAGACGGAATTTCAGACGGTGGAAATAGAAAATAGAGTGATTCTGAAGAAATAGATGAATGCCAAAATTTTAGCTAAAATCGCGTTAGCAATGAAAGAATATCTTAGATTGGAGTTTCGTCATAGATTTTCTTGACTGACCTCTTCAAAGTCTTCCTATGAAGAACCTGAAAGATTTAAATATTAAATGCGAGTTAGTACAAGACGGTTGGGGAATGAACCCCCTATGGTAAAGCTCGCAATAGGACGTTGTAGGCTTGATTAGAATTTAACCAGAGTGGCTTACTAACTGAAATTAGCCATCTGGAGCCTTCGGTCAACTATTCCGGATGACAATGTTCACCTTCCTGCTAAATTTCATATCTTAATTTTCATTCAAAGGGAAATCAAAATGCATATCAAAGCTAATACAGACATTCCATTGAATGAAATCGCGAGAAGTGCACAAGCTGTAAATCTGGAAGTCTTCAGTTATACATCTTCGATCGCCTCAATCTTTAATGGAAATCAAGAAGGGAAACTGGATGAAGGTTTACAGAATCATTTAAGATTAGGCTGTTTGAAACCTCCCCAAACGAATCTAACAACGCCCGTCTTATTTTAGAGATCCTTTTAGTTGCTACACTCGTGGCATCGTTGATCAAATGGCTATAGTATGCTTAACCTGGTCACAAAAATATTATAGATATAAAACTCAGAAAACCAGGTTGAAAACCAACTCACAACGAAAGTCGATCTTGAAAATGATCAAAGAAGAAAACAAAATGATTGACCTGTCGAAACTAAAGCATATAAAACACTCATAAACTCTAAATTTATAAATAAGTTTCAGAGTCATAACCCTGACTTTCTATCAGAAGCTATCGGTCTAAAAATTTTATCGATACAATACTCAGAAAAGTTTTGATTAGGAAGCAGTGTCAAAAATACCCTGCCTAGGTAGTCACGGATTTATTATATGATGCGATAATTGGGAGTTAGTATTTAAAGTGAAAAGGATCACTTGTTAATTTTTTTGGAAATAATCTTTGTAGGTGCTGCAAAATCAGAACCGAAAATCGGGAACACCCTCAGGCACTTATCAATTCATCCAATGTCGCCAAAAGTAAAATTTTCATAAATTGAAGCGATTATCTATGAGCATCATCTGGTTTTTGCTTCCTCGAAATATGAAAACAGATATTATGATGGAGGCTGTCGTTTCATACCAATTAAAACATCCGTGTCTATTACATCGAAAAGCTATTGGCTTCTAGTAGTTTTACAGGAATCCATGAAAGAAGAAACAAAAAAGAAAATTGAGTAATCAGCAAAAGTCTTAGTTCATTCTGAACCCAAGAATAAATTGTCAAAAAACGAGAATTCGAAACTTTTTGTCATCGACTATTGGAAACTGAATAAAAATATAATCAAAGATAATTACAGAGAAAAACATGAGGAAGCTGATAGATAGCATAAGTGGAGCCTCATATTTCTCACATCTCGATTTTAGAAATGCCAATTGGTAGATCCTAATTTTTGCAAGCGACAAACACAAAAAGGGATTATTGTGCTGGTCAATGATGGGGCATATACAAATTCAATTTCATACCTTTCGGTTCAATAACGCACCGACAAAGTTCCAAAAGGTTATATACAAAACCTGTCAGGAATTTCCATTTAGATATGCCTACCACGATGAAGTAATAATTTTTGATAATTATTTTGATGAACATAAAATTCACACATAAAATGCTACAAAGATTCAAATTATTTAACCCGAAGCTATTCCCCAACAAATACACGTTTAGGTTCGAAAAAATTGGTTTTCTCTGATATCAAATTGATAAAAATAGAATCACAGTATCTCACCAAAGAATAGAACGAGTATCAAATGTCCAGAGATAAAATGACGTCAAGGTTCAACAAAGATTCCTCGACATGTATGCATACTATCTTAATTTCATCATGAATTTATTTTAATTACTTTCCCTATGTACCAACTCCCTTTAAATAAAAATAATTTTTTTAAACTGAGTCTCATAAAGTTACATTCAATTTAATGAAAGAGCGAACTTACAACTATGTCTACTTTAGCCCATTTAAAACCACACTCAGAATCGAGAGTTCGTTACGATGCTTCAGGTAATGCTGTTGGTTGAGTGCTTGGCAAAATTACTGCTCGAAAAGAATATCCTGTCTCATTCACGAGCTGTGTCATATCGAGTGCAGAAGAATAAATGGACTGCCAAAAGAGAGATCCTTGCAATTGCTTTCTGTTTGAGAAAATTCTGAGTATATGTGCAAGGAAGAAGTTTCACAATCGAAACAGACTGCAATCCTTTAAAATGCATCATGAGGTTCAAGGATGTACACAACAGGAAATATAGAAGACTGGTGAAATTATACGATTATAAATTCAAAATATAATCTATTTATGTGATGCATAATCTTGTCTCTGACACCCTCTCAAGACCAATCAACACCTCGACAAATTCAAAACATGCTGAATTTGGGTCGAATTAAAAAGCTGGTGATTTAATCAAATATATTTTAGATAAGTTGAATAATCAGGATTTCTCGTTGAGAAAGAACATCAAAGATCTTTGGAAGAAGCAAAAAAGACAAGGTGATAATCAAAGGAATCATTTAATAAAGGACAAGGAAGACTGGGAAGATAGTCCGAATTTTCTTAAAACCCAAAAGATTGGAGTATCAAACCGTATCATGTTGCAGATGCTAACCATTGGAAAAATTTTAAAATTCAAAGGGTAAACACAAAGCTGAGTTTGATTAAAAATTGATCCAACAATGCCATTCTATATATGGAATATGGACTTTCTCGGACAGTTACAGTTGTCAGGGATAGAGAATTGTTTAGTTCTATTACACGTCGACAGATTTACTAAGTGGTTGGAAGCCTTTTCCCTACCTATTCAAACAGCTGTGTCCGTTTACAAATGTATTCTACAAGCGATATCAAGATTCAGTGTATCATCTGGAAGGTAACGAGTTAGCCAAAAAAACATTGAAACAAAGAATCAAACAAGCCCAGACAACAACTATAAATGAAGAGCCGATGTGTACCAGAAATACTCTTTTAATTGCTTAACGCTGTATCAAAATCTACAGGATTTACGTTATCGTCCCTCGTAGATAGACGAAAACTAGGATCTAAGATCGATGGAAAATTTAAGGTAGAAAAAATATGATCTGATAACGCAAAGATTACTTATTATGACAGCCCAGGTCGAAAAAACAAATTGAGAAAGGGGTTCATATATGTAGAAGAAGCTCAATACAATGAGAAAAAATGTCTGAGACAATGGTTTTAGTTCAGTCAAATTCGATATCGGTGACAATATTATGGTTAAAAAACCCCATACTGAGGGTTTATTGCATCCAAAAGTGGGACTATATGAATATTTTGAGAGAAAAAGTTATATATTTAGAATCCTCATTCCCAAATATGGTCCATACAAGGTAAATCACAACAGAAAACAATCTTTCAGGATGAATCAAGATTTGGAGGCAACTTGCCATTTTTAGAAGATGACGAAAACATTGAAGATGATCTTACATTACAAAGAAGCTCAAGGCATTAAAGAATGCAAAGCATGAACATCGACGTTGTCAGTCAACAACTACCTAGCTTCTAAAATATGTACGTGTTTCAGGCGATATTATAGAACATTCTAGAACATGCTCTACTTGATGGCGCCTGGAATATAAATACAACATAAATTCGTATCTCTAGCCAAGTTCTTTTTTAATATTGAAAATATGTAGCGTAGGGTATGTGCGCTTCCTCAAAAATGCCATTACTGGCTAGTATAATGATTTTTGAAAATTTTAAAGTTATTTTCAAATAAAATAGCAAAGATGTAAATTAATCCAGTTTTCAAATATAATCAAAATTATCTCTGTTTTTATAACTATCGCAAATTTTAAATGGGCTTTGCGATATTTTTTAAACAGATATAATGAAAATCTATTTTAGAGAAAGTAAATTATTAGCTATATTGTTAAAAATGAATAATATCATGTTGATTCCTATGATTTAAGATGTTAAAACTATCAATCGAAAGATAGTTTGAAAATTATTTTGTGCACATAGACAATTTTTTCAAATAATTTTCTCAACATTATTCATATTTATATATTGTGATTCTCAAAAATATTTTTGTATTTCAAATTTTATCATTAAACAGAAGAAATAAAATTTTAAAACGTTTTCGCTTCAACGTATTATATATTTTCAAGAATTTTCTACTCTTCAATGTAAAAAATTATTAAACACATTTAAATTTGTAACAAAAAAAGTCGAACAAATTTATTCTATAAGTCTACTCTATTTTGATGATAATTTATGAAATATTATTCTTAAAAAGCTAAATCTGTTTGCCAATCTAAAAAAAGAGTTAAATTTGAATTTAAATGGAATTATATGTATGAAGTTTCATATTTATTTAAGATTTTTTAACACCGTATTTCTGGTTAAATTAAGCAAAGGAAACGTGTTCATCACTAATGTCAAGGAAAAAAGATAAATATATCTCTATTCATTTTTTGACAAAAAGTTAAATTTGTGTTTATTTTTCATAATTGTTTCGGTTAAGAGTGTATTTTCCCAATATTTCAAGAGTAAAACTTTGAGAAAATTTAATTTTAAATTGTTTTAGAATAAAAAATATTTTGGCTTTTATCAAATGACAAAAAATAATTGCTCGTTAATTTAATTTAAATTTGTTTTCATGTTAAAAAATTATAAACTGACATTAATATGGATAAAATTGCTACTTCGAAGCTTCTGCATGATCTTTTTTTTCAGCAATTGTCTCCCTAATATCATTAAACTTTTTATTATCTGGTATTTCAAACATTGTATTAAATTTTCGTCTTTCAGTAATGTTAATCAATCATTAAGAAAAATTAAAGGAATTTATTTGTTCCTTTGATGTGATTTAGGTTCGCTTAGTCTTTAATACTTTAAAAACGGAACAAAATATTCTCTAAAGATCGTTTATTTGAAATATTAAAAGACATAAAATTTTTAAAAACGAAAAAATTTGCCTAATTTAGTCACTTCTCAATTTTTAACGATCACAAATTGTCAGAATAATTTTTTGGGGTTGACTCTTTAATTTAATCTAAAAAATAAAAATTTCATCATTATTTATGATAATTAGACATTATTAATTTCAAAGATACAATGTAAATTTATAAAAATTTTCTGATTATCTGGTATTTAGTTGAATATAACTTTTAATAAATTGTTTTTCCTTGAAAATTATAAAGATACGCCTTTTTTTAAGAAAATGAAAAGCAACAATGGTTTTATTACCCTTAATTGAATAGTAAAGAATAAAGTAACAGAAAAGTAAGCATTAAAAATCTTGATAAGTATGAATTAGAACAATTTAATCATAAAAAGCAATAATTTTGGATAATGAGAAATTATTTTAATATTGATTAAAAATAAATGTAACACACAATTCATAAAAACAATTATAATTTGGCGATATAGCGCATGACTCATTAAATTGTTTGTTTGATAAAATCTTCAACATTCTCTTTATTTATCATATCAAATACAAACTCGTTTGTTAATTTAAATACTATCTCCCAATTTCGATAAATTGAGGTATTTTTAACAATTAAATGTGGTGTCGTATCGACATTTTTGTATGTAGCAATTTTTTTAATACTGATATTTTAATGAGATTATCCAATCAAGATAAAATTCAGGAAAAATATTTTTTCAATT
>JALDNG010000426.1:0-158182 GCA_024349245.1 Neodontobutis hainanensis | reverse complement strand
CTCATAACAGAGGTCACACTCTGGACCTGGTCATTACAAAGGGTGTTCATATTTCAAACGTCCCTGTGATTGATGTTGCTCTGTCTGATCATTCTTGTGTCTTCTTCCATCTGTCCATAATTAAAAAAGCTGCTGCTGGAGCTACAGTTGTTCAGAAGAGGCACATTTATGATAAACACCAGGACACAGTTTATGGAGGCAATCAGGTTTGAAAATGCCTCATCAGGTCAAGTTGATGATTTGTTGAATTATTATACTTCAGGTGTTTTAAATGTTATGGACGCCATTGCTCCTGTTAAGGTTAAAATGATGAGGAAGAGGCAGAAGGCTTCGTGGAGCAATGTTCCTTCTGTCAGGGCACAGAAAAGGGAATGCCGAAAAGCCGAAAGAAAATGGCGTAAATTGAATTGATTCATTATGAGGTATACAAAGAAAATCTGCATGTTTTCAATCAAACTTTGCAAAAAGCAAGAGAAATATTCTTCTCAGAGCTCATCAACAACAGCAGTAACAACTCACGTGTCCTGTTTGCTACAGTGAACAGATTAACAAACCCTCCAGCTCCATTTCCTCCAGAATTAGTTTCCAACACTAAATGCAATGAGTTTGCATTGTTTTTTAATGACAAGGTTCAAGGCATTAAACATGTGATACAGTCCAAAGGGCAAACAACAACACTGCAGCCACATAGGAGACCTTTGGTTGAGTTTACACATTTTACACCCATTAATGACAGAACAATTGAAAAAACTGTCTCCAGCCTGAGTTCATCCACCTGCTGCCTCGATGTTCTACCCACTAGATTTCTAAAATCATTAGTTTGTTACCACAACTCACTAATATAGTCAATAATTCCTTACAGTCTGGAACATTTCCAAGGGCCTTAAAAACTGTTGTCATCAACCCTCTCCTAAAGAAGAGCAGTCTTGATGCTACAGTGCTCAACTGCTATGGGCCCATATCAAACCTGCCATTTTTAGGGAAAGTCATCAAAAAAGTTGTATATCAGCAACTTAGTGACTTTCTATTGCTTAACAACTGCTTTGATCCTTTTCAGTCAGGTTTTAGACCCCATCACAGACTGAGACTGCACTTATCAAAGTCACAAATGACATCCGTCTGAACACTGACGCGGGCAGAGTTTCTGTCTTAGTTCTGTTGGACTTGAGTGCTGCGTTTGATACAGTGGAACATGAAATCCTGTCACAAAGATTAGAGGAATGGATAGGTATCTCTGGAACTGCTCTTAAATGGTTTCAGTTATATCTTGAAGACAGGAAGTACTTTTTTTTGGTTGGTAACTGTGTATCAGATCAAATGGCCCTGACATGTGGGGTCCCACAGGGGTCTTTCTTAGGACCACTATTATTCAATCTTTACATGCTTCCTTTAGGCCAGTTAATACACAGCTGTGGCGTATCCTACCATAATTATCCAGATGACACTCAAATTTACATTTCACTCACAGCAGGTGAAAATGGACCAATCCATTCACTGTCACTGCATCGAACAGATTGATGTGTGGATGCAAAATAATTTTCTCCAACTGAACAGAAACAAGACTGAACCAATTATCTTTGGGCCTCAAAAAACAAAGAGAAAGTGTCAGCAGTCACCTCGAGCCTTTTCTCTAAAATCTAAAAAAACGGTTAGAAATCTAGGGGTCATCATGAACTCAGACTTAAATTTCCACAGTCACATTAAGTCACTTACATCATCTGCATTTTATCACCCTAAAAACATTCCCAGAGTCAAAGGGATAATGTCTCAACCAGACTTAGAGAAACTTATTCATGCTTTTATCTCAAGCAGGTTAGATTACTGTAATGGCCTGCTCACTGGTCTCTCAAAACGAGGGTTAAGACAGCTTCAGCTTATTCAGAACGCTGCTGCTCGGGTTCTAACTAACACCAGGAAGTACAACCACATCAGTCCAGTTTTAAAATCTCTGCACTGGCGTCCTGTTGCTCAGAGAATAGACTTTAAAACAGCACTGCTGGTTTACAAGTCTCTAAATGGTTTAGCACCAGAATATATTTCTGAAATGCTAGTAGCTTATGAGCCTTCTCGGACTCTGAGAACATCTGGGACAGGCCTTCTGCTCGTGCCCAGAGTTAGAACTAAACAGGGTGAAGCAGCGTTTAAGTTTCATGCAGCAAAAACCTGGAACAACCTCCCAGATGAAGTAAAACAAGCCTCAACTTTGACAATGTTCAAGGGGAGGTTAAAAACCTTCCTCTTTAGCTCTGCCTACACCACAACTTAATTTATTTTTTTTATCTGCACTCTTCTTTTATAATGATTTTGATGATCTAAAACTTGTTAATTGTCTTTTATTTCTGTAAAGCACTTTGAGTTACCCAGTGTATGAATTGTGCTATATAAATAAAATTGCCTTGCCTAATGCAGTCAGATGAAATCGCTGAAGAGGTAGTCCAGTTTATCAACAAGACTACTACATCTAAACTGCCTACTGATGAAGAGTTATTAAATATTGTCACTTCAGTCCAGCAACATTTAAAGTGTCATTCCAAAACATAGCGAGAAAATAAATAAATAAATAAATAAACATACAGAGTGCAAAAAAAAAAAAAAAAAAGTTAATGGAAAACACCCTGAGCCATTGATTGATCCAAAAATAAATAACACGTTAGCCAATCATCCATCCAATCACTTGATTGATTTACAGGGCAGCCAGTCAGGTGACGTCTGAATTCTTCTGACGCTTAGGTCACTGCGCATGCGCAACAACGGCGCCAAACAATCTAACAAGCTTCAGCAAGTTACCTCAAATTTTAAACATCGTTTTTTTCTCTTTAACTTAAGAAAAGTATCCTACTTGTATTAAAAAAAAATTAAAATAAATTTGTGGGGGAGCTGGACTAAACAAAAAACAAAACGTATCGTGGCTACTAACAGAAGTGAGTTTGCCTCATCTGTCAGTAGCTACTGTCTGGACTATGCATTCTTGGCTGATTCAGTTCAAGTCATAAGAGTAACCTCAGTAATGACAATAAATGTACATAGTTAATTATGTTGTTGTTATAGGAATATTTTATATCCATATATTTAACCAGAGACACGGAGACCGATTTAACAAGCAATGGTCAGGTTTTAATCCTTGCAAGGATGAGCAAAGCAGACACAGCATCAAGGGTACAGCAAAAGGTTTGTCAGTCTAAGTCCCAGTAATAATAAACATTAAAATTCTTATAACAGTTGTGCAATATTGGCTCATACGGTTATGCAAAGGTACAGCAACATACATTGTACATATAAAGAATCCTCACTATTTTTGTAGTGGGTAGATAATTTCGACTTAGCTTGCATCCTGAAAAAGTGTGAGCACCCCTGTGCGAGAGTAATGCTAATCAAAAATATAGATTATGACGATGGTCTTGTCAGTGGGGTATGTAACAGACTCTTCTAAAATTGGACTTCCTGAAGCCGTTTGTCCACTTTGATGACAACAAGGTTGGAACACAGATACGGAGAAAATGTCTACCACCTTTGCCAAATTTAATCCAGTCAACCTGAAGAGGAAATGGCCATGACTAAGGGTCAAAAACAGCACAATTTTCCCCTCTCACTTGCATGGGCCTGTACGGTTCATGAAAACACAGGGCATAACTGTAGATAAAGCTGTTGTGTCACTAAAGTGTTTGCAGCAGGACATGCATATGTGGCCTTGAGCCTTGTAAGAAGTATACAAGGACTAATTAGGCAGGCCTTTCACCAAAAGGACATATACTGTAATTATTGTGTTACAAGTGCAATGCAGAACATTACCTTCCATCTTTATACAAAAAGGTGACAACTATCAAAACCTACGGAGGTATTACATGTTTGTTCAAGGTTTTTTTTCAAGATGTCAGGTTCATGTACCCAACCTTTACAGCTTGACTGTATAGCTGTAACAGAAACCTGGTTAACTAGAGTTTCAGAACCTCATACACTTGAAATGGACAGATATAACTTTCACACTCTTGCTCGACGCCTTTCATACACACATAGTAAGCACACAGCCCTTGCTACACTGCAAAGGCAACAACATGGGGGAGTTGGAATGTATTGTGTGAAAAACCCAAATCATCAAATCTCAGTTACTGATTTCAGTTTGTAGTTTACAACAGCACAGCACACAGTCATACATCATCCCCCATGCCTCTGTTCAAATAAAACTTACAAAAAGGTTGATAAATTAACTACATTCTCAGATTGACATAATTGTTATGGGAGATTTAATGACATTCTTAAAAACTTCCACAGTGTGCAAACTAATGATTAATAACGGCTTTGTTCAGCGTGTCACAAGCCCCAATACAGAGAATTGTACATTAAGCGACCATTTCTTGACCATGTCTGTTAAATCCACACACTTTGAAATAGCTCTGGTAGTTGTGCCTATACTATACAATGAACTAGCCTAAAATAGATATTGTCATCAAATATACATACAAACATGCCCAGACATACAACAATCAATCGAATCGCCATATGTCTGTCTATGGTTACTGTAAAAAGATGCCTAGGCCCAATTTAATATTAGCACTATGCAATCATGTTTTAGCTCCACAGTTCATACTCCCATTTAACACAATCACATATGAAAGTAACTAGCGCAAAAGTGAACAGAAATGAGGGGGAAAGGAGGTGCTGACACAGCAGTAAAAGAGAACTTCATGGAAGAAGTGGGCAACTAATGTTTGACAATGGCAAGTTTTATACAGCAGTTAGAGCCAACTTTGTATGATATAGCGACTGCATGTAATGTCTGTCTAAAACAGCTAACGTTACCCGAGCATGTAGGGATGTAGTTGTAGTCTTTGACCTGTGTGTGTGTGTGTGTGTGTGTGTGTGTGTGTGTGTGTGTGTGTGTGTGTGTGTGTGTGTGTGTGTGTGTGTGTGTGTGTGTGTGTGTGTGTGTGTGTGTGTGTGTGTGTGTGTGTGTGTCACAGTGACACTAATGACTCCGAGCCTTTAACCACCATCACGAGCCACACAGTTTTTCAAAGCCAACAACTGAGACCAGAACAGCCTGGACCAGTCATGTTTAGTTTCAGGTCAAACCCATCCCTCTAGAGATATAAGCTCAGCTGTTACCAGTTGATCTCAGAATTGATAAAGTCTTGGAATTTGAGACAAACATCTTCACCATGTAAATGAGATCAGATGCTTTTGCATTAACCTTTTCTACTGGATGGACAACATTGAGGCAATGTGTACCTTGTGCGATTGTAGTGGCCAGCCAGATAGTGTAGCAGAAAAAAGTTAGAAGACAAGATCTTGAAAAACACTGCACCTTCTCTCGATGAGAAACTCTGACAGGGCTTTTATCCAAAGACTGACAAGGATATTCCCAGATATGGAATTGAGTAATGCAGGTGGGTGGTTTGTCGTGCCAAAACCTGACTTTTGCATAAACAGGGCAAAAGATACATTTTTTTACATCTTTGACAGATTCATGCAAGTCTGTTACAGCATCTTGTCCTGGATCTCTGCATAACTGTAGTCTACACAGTACCTCTGCTTAAACAATATACTGAAACAGTCCCTATAGAGGCCAATATCAAGGTCTATAGCATTCATCTAACCCATCACAACTCAAGTTCTTTAAATCACCATCACTGTCTAGTTCCATTTCTAGGTCAATGAAATCACACCAAACCATTATCATTTCTAAAATAAAAATGTCATGATCTCAAATTTCTATTCTCTTCAAATAATTATTAAAGCCAGACACTGCCAAGACTTGGTTCTTAAGTATACACAGTAGATTATGAATTACTGGACTGCAACTGCATCAAGTAAAATGGCAGAGAGTGGACTTCAAATAGACCAAGAGAACCTCATCTGTTCCATCTGCTTGGATTTACTGAAGGATCCAGTCACTATTCCCTGTGGACACAGCTACTGCATGAGCTGTGTTAAAGCCCACTGGGATGGAAAGGTCCGGAAGGAAAGCTACAGCTGCCCTCAGTGCAGACAGAGTGTCACTCAGAGGCCTCGACTGGTGAAAATCATAATTTTGGCCAATATAATGGAAGGACTGAAGAAGACTGCACTCCCTGCTGCTCCAGCTCATCACAAACATGCAGGACCTGGAACTGTGGCCTGTGACATGAGCTCTGGGAGGAAGAAGAAAGCTATTAAAGCCTGTCTACAGTGTCTGGTTTCCTACTCTTAAAAGAAAAAAAAAAAAAACGCATCTTTCAGCCTCATTATGAAGTTGCTGCATTGAAGACAAAAGCTGAAGGACCCCACTTAGAACCTCTAAGACAACATCTACTCTCAACATGATGAGGTAATGAATATAGGTTACCAATAAGAACATTAAGATATGTGCAAGGCTTTAAAGTTATTGGTTTGACCAGTTTGAATTTTATTCTGAAGAGCCATTGTTGTGAGAAGTGCCCAGTTTAAAAAAAAAATAAAAAAAAAAATCACGATTTACTTTACAGTTGTTGGCCAGTCATCAATGAGATAACTGCATTGTCTGGAAGTATGGCTATTCCTTGACTAACCACCAAAAAAGAATGCGCGTTACTGAAAACTGAACCAGATACCATGCTGTTTATTGCGCACCTTTACAGTCTAATAGATTTGTCATCTGATGGTGGCAGCAGTCGTCATGTTTGAACATCTTATCTACTGCTCTCAAGCATAGATCTTAGTGTCACACTTCTTCCATATGTCTAATGTTTTGTGACAAAGAGGGGCAAACTGTTTGAGAAATGGGTTATTAACATCATTTAACAGAAGTTTCACCATCAGTGTTATGAAGTGCAAGTAGACTATCCACAAACAATGAAAAGCTTTTATTTTTGCAGTGCAGAATACCCTAGTTAAACATCCTTGGACATTTAACAATCCAGCCCGCTTTCAAAAGAGTTTTTTGCCAGTACAAGTCGATGGTCCCTTCGTTTTTAGTTGGGACTTGCCAAGACCAGAATCTTTCTGTCCATGTTCCCTCCGGACTTTAATATGGACTCAGTCCAGCTTTGGCTTTGTGTGTGATTTTAACCAAAACAAGTTACCCTTTTATTATAAGCACATCCATTTTTTAAAAGTCTCTCCCTACACAAGTTTAATCTGTTTGTCTGCTTTACAAATAATGGGGTAGTAAGGTTTTAGCTAGTGGACTTTAAATGCATAGGCAGCGCTCTGTTTATTGGAAACTTGAAGATTGGGGGCAACGAGCTGGCAGGTACACTGTGCAAGACACAAGACCGTTCTGCGCAAACAGTCCAGCAAGTATGTAGTGGCAAGTTCCAAAAAAGCAGGCTTTTATAAAGAGGTATTGAGGCGAGTGGATACAGGTGTGTCTTGTCTTCAGTCTTGAGAGAAAAAACACAGCCACACCCCCTGACACACACCTGCCCTTTAAAAGAAAAAGATTAAGGAAACAGGGAGGGGAGAACACAACCCAAAACACAAAAACCACAGATGGATCTCTAGACTAACTATTATAACTTGTAGGGCCATCTTTAAAAAAAAAAAAAAAAAAGAAAAGGCTGTAAGTGAGTTTTGCATGTCAACCCCCAAATTTCTACACAGTACGTTAAATATAGCACAATCATAGAATTGTACATATTGAGATTAATTTAGATTTTTTTTTGCCTTATATTTATTTGGTTATTTTTCCTTTTGTGTAATTTATAAGCATTCCAACTGAAGTCTTTATCAATACTGCTAAACTTGTGGTTTGCTTTACCCTTTGAAAATCAGTCCCATCTATTTTTATTGATCTATCAAGATTTTTCCCTTTTTCATTGAATAAAATGTTTTATATTGAGTTTATTTATTTCAAGCCATGGTTTTACTTTTTCAAGCTCTTCATTTACCACCTTTTGTTACTACTTGTCTGTTTTTCCAGAAAACTTGTATCTGAAGTTTTATCTTTAAGGATTTATTGCATCAAATGCCTTTTTAAGTCTATAAAAATACTAACAAGATATTTATTTAGTTCTGTGGCATTTTTTTTTGTTTTATGATTGCCATTGCTGTGGAATGCTTTGTCCTAAACCCATATTAACTATCGTTTAAAAATGTTTTTTCAATGAATCTAACCTTGTTACAAACCAATTGCCAATATTAAAAAAAAATGGTGGAAACAACAAGACTGGCCTGTAATTTGAGAAATTTTGTTCATCAGCATTTGTTTAAAAAAAAAAAATAGGATCTATGCTACATTTACATCATCAACAAACTGCATCCCACTTCAGTTTTTAATCTTCGTTTAGTGCCTTCAGGGCTTTTATTGACTTGTTATTGACTTTACAGCACTGTTTTTGCTTTATTGTGAGGGTTAGGGTTTGTTTTTTCTTTGTTCAGCAGGGCAGGTGTGTGGCAGGAGGCGTGGCTGGCTTCTCTCAGGACGAGACACACCAGTTTCCACTCGCCTCATCACCTCAGTTTAAAGGCTGCTCTACTCACCTCCACACTGCCAGATAATTTGGTTCTGTTGGGTAGAAGGAGGTGTTAGGTTTGGGCTACATGGCAATGGGCTGGTTTGTGGAATAGTTGAGAATGACAAACTCACTCAATTACCCAAATGATTCCATTTAATATTAAAAGCCCCACATCCCCTGCAGCTTAATTTAGTTATTTATTTTTTCTCTCTGACACAGGAGCCTGTTGCGCTGTAAACACAACTGCTTTAAGACATTGGTTGTTGTTTTCACTGTCTACATCTAAAATTGTTCAAATTTGACTCTATATACATAAACATGTCTGAAGGTTGTCGGTACTCCAGGACATCTTGAAGAAAGGGTTTAAGTAAAAGCATCTGGATTGTTTTCAAGGTGAAGACATTTCATCTCTAATTCAAAGAGACTTTATCAATTTCTGTATAAACAATGCCTCCACCACTTTGTTTGTCCTATTTGCATAATGGATCTCATCGCCGCTCATTTGAATGCTCCCTGCCTTCTTTAATTTTTAAATATTATTGACGCTTTATCAGGGATTAGGTTCAGAAAAGCAAAGTGTAAAAACCTAAAACAGAATTATCAAACACCCAGAAAGATTCCCTTGTTTTATTCAGACCATAAGCAAAAAAGTTCTGACCGGTCACTGTTACTGGGAAATGTCCAGTGTATAACAGTAGGAGATGTCTTGAAGGAAATGCAGAGAGAGGTTGACTGTCCATAGGGTTGTGTCGTAACGCATTTTCCAAACGAGGGGCATGACAACAAGACGTTTTGGATTGAAAGTTTAAAGGTTTTATACTTAAAATAACTCTCTTGTTCAATGTTGTATACCTGTTCCAGTACTTGTAAACACACATCAGTTATATTGTGGAATTCATACATAGAAAATGCATTTTTATTGCATATCATGGAAACATATTAATTACATTTTTTTCTTAACACTGCAAGCTGAGAGGGTGATGAAAGGACTATTTTTATCTCGTTATAACTCGGTGACCTGTAATGAGCAGTATGAAGATCAACACATTTAATACAATTTCTTTAATGTCATAAACGCGACATTCTTTGAGAAAAGTCAGTTGTTAGTCCGTTTGACCAACAGAGGGCAGTGTTTGATCATTCTAGGGGACTACGATTAAAGACATTCTAAGTATCTTTTACCACTGAGGGAAGAGAGAACCTTTTGTATCCTTATCTGGAAAGATTTACGGGTTTTTGCGGCTCCAATGTTCTGTCCTGGTCATGAGTCACCTTTTTGACCTGGTGCTGGTTGGACCTAGATCTACCTTCTTTGTGAACGCAAAAACAAAGTCATTAATTACACTTCTGGCCTTAAAAAAACACTTTGGCTGTCTTCTATCTGGAAGGAAACAATGTTAATCAAATCTTCATCAGGACTCTTGAGCTTCAGAGACGAGCTTGTCCCAGAAGCATCTGGCAATAATGAAAGCGATTTTTAGTGTAGAATTGTGACTTTAGATCACTACAAATGGCAGGTAAAACAAATCCATAGCTGACTTCATGCTGGTTTTAACAATCACGGCATATTACATTGTGTGTTACAAATATGAAGGTATTTTTCAGAAATGCATTTTTTCAGCTGCTAATGCCGTTTGTGGCGGGGTTTTATATTTGTCTTTTTTATACAAACTAAAACTTGTTTTTACACATTGCGCAAATGCATTCTGGACTCTCTTGTACTGTATTAAGGAAGCTCTCCATAAAGAAAACTGCTCTGCCTGTTTTTGTAATGGTTGCCTATTTAAACAGTAGCCCTCTAATTTACTGTTGGTGTTGTATTTTATGTGCAGTGGATATTTTAAGTTTGTCTTGATACACCAGGTTTATTTATTTTTCTCAATCTTTTACTTTCTGTCTATGCGCCCCGTTGAAGTGTATTAATCTTGACTTTCGGCTGTTTTGTGTTTTTTTTTTTTTTTTTTTTTTCTGTGCAATGTTCTGTATTTATCTTTTATTTGATATTCTGTCTAATTCAGTTTAATTGAAATGGTTTAAAATGTGTTGCATTTACATAAAATAAGGTTCAAACAGACTTGAAACTTGCAGCGTTCAATGTCAGGTCTTTGTTAAACAAATTATTTTAATATTTTTTATAACTTAAATAAGCAAGGGTGGGGTGTTTTATTTTTATTTTGTTTTTTATTATTATTTTTTAAAAAACAAACAGGGCCATTTTGTATCCAAAATGCGTGACAACAAAAAGGGTGGTGGTGTATGTGCTATTCTTAGGAATAATAATCTTATCCAGAAATCATTTTCATTTGAGTATGTACAGTATCATTCAAAATGGAGTTAAGTTTTTTTTTTTCCATCTATTTTATATGTTGCTTTTGGTCTTTGTCAGCATGTTAATGAGCTGACCCACAAGAGCAGTTCCAGAGAACCTATCCATTCCTTTAATCTTTGACAGGATTTCATGGTCCACTGTATCAAACGCAGCACTGAATTCCAACAGAACCAAGACTTTGCCCACGTCTGTGTTCAGACAGATGTCGTTTGTGACTTTGATAAGTGCAGTCTCAGTCTGTGACGGGGCCTGAATCCTGACTGAAAAGGATCAAAGCAGTTGCTGAGTAATAGAAAGTCAATCATTTGCTGCAATCATTAATGTGCCGCTTCTGGAAAAACTGTAGGTCCTGGAGCAACTTTTGGAATTGTGGACAGACGGAAGAAGACGCAATGATCAGACCGAGCAACATCAATCACAGTGACGTCTGAAATATGAACACCCTTAGTAATCCAGGTCCAGAGTGTGACCTCTGTTAAATCTGAGCCTGTTTTTTGGTGTATGTCCACAGTAAATTGACTGCATCTCTGTAACTGCAAGGTGTATTTTAATTCTGGTGTCAAATGAAGGGGACACTTGTGAAATTTCCCAGAATGGAGAGTTTTCAATGTGAATGTTAGTTTCAGAATAAATCAAGATGAAAAACGGCAAAATGACTATAAAAACCTTACTGCCTTTAAAAAACAAAAAAAAAAACAGTATTTGAATTAATATTCCCTTTTTTTTTTTTTAGATTAAGGCAGTTGCAGCTCACACACTTTTTAAATTGCAGTCACATGTCAACATTACCTGCACCAAATATAGTTCTTATGTGAAACAAGTCATTGTTCATATTTATGAAACGGTTAGGTGGATTCTCTATTATAAAGAATAGGGCATATTTTGTTTGCTTGCAGTTAGGTCTGTGTTTGGGGAAAAATGTAAATGGCTTATGTGTTGAGCTGTTCAATTGGATGTGCTGCTTTGCCATCAAATGCTGAATGTGTCTTGCCCTATAGGGCCCACATTGGGGGACATGTGAAAAGCTTTCAGTGTTAAAAGTTTAAAAGGGTTTTATTTAATAAAAAATGTTTTCAAAATTGACAGCTGTTCAAAAAAAATTTAAAATAATTCTAACTCATACATTCACCGCTAATGTGCAGAATGATCTGTGGTTGCCTCTTTAAGCTTTTACAGTCAATATTATATTTATTCACACTTTCGTAAGGATTAATCCCTTGAGATGAATTGTCTTGTTTTCGAAGGGGTCCTCTTACTCACATTCACAATGGATACTTTAGAGTTGTAAATTAACCTATACAAGCATGTCTTTGGACAGTGGGAGGAAGCCGGAGTACCCGACGAGAACCAACGGTAACACGTGGAGGACATTGTACGTGGACTTTGATAATCTTAATGATTTTCGTCCCATCTCTAATCTTCCATTCCTCGCAAAAATTTTAGAACAAACAGTGGCTTCTCAACTACTTTCTCATCTTCACTCTAACAATCTTTTTGAGCCACTTCAGTCTGGTTTCCGTAAGTTTCGCAGCACTGAAACAGCGTTAGTGTTGTCACGCAGAGAATCAAGAATTGTTGCAAAGCCGATAGGTTGGATCACACTCAGGTTTATTTCAGATCTGGGATCAGTGGCTGCCAAGCAGAGACTGAACCCCGTACATAAAAAGCACTGCCTTTATATACCTTTCAACAAACAACATCTGGTTTACATTTAACTGTCTTCCTATATGGTGAGACATCGACATATCTTTGGTTCACATGACATCTTGACCTCTCTCCACATGACATCTTGACCTCTCTCCACATGACATCTTGACCTCTCTCCACATGACATCTTAATTCATTTAAGGGAGGGCTAATACAGGAAATGAGCCCTAAACTCAGTTAGCCTGGGGTCAGCCTTTATGACCCATGTCTGTTCCTAACATTCCAGTCAATTAGCCTAAATACATCCTGTAGAGTTACATTCCACAGTCAGACAGAAAAAGCATACACTGAAATAAACTTACTTGATATCAGTTAGTTAAGGTCACTAATGACTTGTTAATGGCTTCTGATTCTGGAAATCTATCTATACTGATCCTTCTTGATCTTAGTGCCGCCTTTGACACTATAGATCACTCCATTTTAATAACCCGTTTAGAGACTGTTTTTGGAGTTTCTGATTCTGCATTAAAGTGGTTTAAATCTTACCTCTCTGAACGCATGCAGTTTGTTGTGATGGGTGATTGTAAATCTGAGGTCAGTGGGGTGCATTCTGGAGTCCCTCAAGGATCAATTCTGGGACCCTTACTTTTTAATATTTATATTTTTCCACTTGGCCAACTTTTAAGAACTCTTGGAGTTAACTTCCACTTTTATGCTGATGACACTCAGATTTACATACATTCAAAACCTGATGACAATATGCCTGTGTCTCTTCTTTCACAATGTTTTACTGAGATTAAAAAAATGGATGTCTGAAAATTTTCTCTGTCTTAACAGTGACAAAACTGAAGTGATGCTTATTGGCTCACCTCATCAACTACGTAAAGCAGAGTCCATATCTTTGAGTGTGGATGGCTCTGCTTTACTATTCCAAACTAAAAAATCTGGGGGTGATATTTGATGCCAACTTAACATTCGACCTTCATGTCCGTAACACTGTCAAAGCATAATTTTTTCATCTTAGAAACATTGCCAGACTACGCCCCATGTTGACTTGCTCTGTGGCTGAGAAGTTAATCAACACCTTTGTGTTTTCACGCATTGATTATTGTAAGGCATTGCTGGCTGGAGTCTCTAAAGCTACCCTAAATAAGCTGCAGTTGGTACAAAATTCAGCTGCCAGAATTTTAACAGGAACCAGTGCAAGGGAGCACATCACACCGATCCTTGAAAAATTACACTGGCTTCCTGTTAGTTCTCGTATTGATTTTAAAATTCTCATGCTCACATAAGGCCTTGAATAATCTGGCCCCTCAATATTTGTGTGAACTTTTAACTCTCTACACTCCCTCACGCGCACTACGCTCCTCTGAAGCTGGTCTCTTAACTGTCCAAAAAACACGGTTAAAAACTATGGGTGATTGGGCTTTTTCCTCCTTGGCTCCTAAATTGTGGAATTCCCTGCCCTGAGATTAGGAATGCAGAATCTTTTAGTCTTTTTAAATCATTACTTAAAACGTACTATTTTAGGATAGCTTTTATGTGACTCATTTTATTATTCTTGCTTGTTTTAGTTTGGCTTTTAATTGATTTTATTGTTTTGTGTATCTTTTAATTTTATATGTATGTAAGTGTATGTAAAGTGCTTTGAGATTCCCATTTAAAGACGCTATATAAAATAAAGTTTATTATTATTCTCACCAAAGTCGGCCGAGAAATGTGAGTAAGCCAGGTTTTGAACTCGTGACCTTCTGGTTATGAGACAGGAGTGCTAAACACGCTACCACGTGCACCCTATTATGAGACTTGAATCTCCTGTGCAGTTTAAACGCTAGCCAACCTGAGTCAGGCAATGAGACTGTAGCCACCTTGTAAGAAACCATAAGAGTAAACCTGCATTAGCCGGGAAACAAACCCGGGCCTCCCGCGTGGCAGATGATAATTCTACCACTGAACCACACAGCGTTTCTTTTTCAGTGCACATTTACCTCGTGTCTTGCCCTTATGTCATTTATAATGATCTCACGAACAAAAAAGACCAGTTTCCTGCTCCTACATTAAGCACATTGCAGTAATTTATGCGGTAGCTAACAAAAGTGTGTGCATGTGCGCGTGTGTCCTTTTTTCCGTCCTATCCATTGTCTTTGGGTTTTGTACAACCACACTTCACCAAATACAGTGGCATGGAAAATGTATTTGAACCCTTGGGAATTTCTCACCTTTCTGCCTAAAATCACCATCCAATGTGACCTGATCTTTCTCAAAATGACACAAATGGGGAAAAAAAAATACGCTATGCCCAAAACCACAAGTCTTATTTAGGCATGGAGCTTGCCGCATGCCAACAATGCGCAATTACCACAGCCATCCCACCAAACGAATACACCTCCACTGTACCAACACACCACCATTACTTTGCTAACGTATGCAAAGACATGACCACTGCTTATGTCGATGGATGCTGTTTTCACCATGAAGCTCTGGTCCTTGCCGGTGCAGGCATAGTATGGCTCAATGACACTCCCTCTGAGCCACACAAATTTCAGTTAGGATCCCAATCCTCACAATATGAGGAGATTGCAGCCGTACTCATAACCCTCCAATTGACAGTGGCCATGCAGATCAAACGGCTCGTAATTTGTACATACACAAATTACGCACGACTCAGCTTCTCAGCCCACCTATGTGCGCGCAACACACCAGGCACTCCAACAAGTGGCCTACTGGCCACATATGCAAATGGACGTGGCAGATTACATCAAAGGCTGTTTAGTATGCTGCCCGTTTTAACCGACAAGACCACTCTACCGTGCACCCTTACAAAGAAGGGGCATCTCATTCCCGTGGTCTGATCTCCAAATCGATTGGATGGGACCCCCTGACTAAATCAACAAAGGGCAACAAATACATTCTAATGGTCACCTGTGCCTTCACTAAATGGGTGGAAGGACTTCCAGCCCCAAATGACACGGCACAGACTGCAGCCTTTGTACTCATGAAACGCGTGTTCTCCAGATTTGGCCTACATTGTAATGGCAATTCTGACCGTGGAACTCACTTCACAGCTGAGGTAATGGGACAACTGTGGCAAACCATGGGCATGAAAGCGAACTTCCATGTCAGCCCCCCCTTCCCCCCAGTCCCAGACCAAGTAGAACGTGCAAACCGAACGGTGATTGGCAATATTAAAGAAATGTCGCGTCCAGTCACCGAGATTGGGCCGGCAAACTGCCCTTGGGCCTGATGGCTATCAGAGCCACACCACACATGTTGACCGGTAGGCAGATGATGCTCCAGCCTACACTTACTGTATCAGCCAGGAGAGGCTAACATTGCTATGGCCTACACCACACACAATACATGACTGATCTCACGCCTCAGAACCATCCTTCGCCTTTTCCCAGGAAAAACTAGGCAAAAGTGCAGAAGGCCTATTATGACCAAAGGTCTAGGGATGAACTGCAGGTGGGAGATGTGTGGTACTACATGTATAGCCAACTCACCGGCTAAACGAGCGGTGGTACAGATCGACTGACGCGGAAATTCCTCCCGTGTTGGGTGGGGCCATAAGCCATTGTCAACAAGATGCTCCCGGTGGTGTATCGGCTAAAGTTGTAAGTGGTTGCAGTTGTGCCGACTGCCCTGCCCAGCTGAGGAGAGCACAGAGGGGAGGGGGAGACACACAGACAGACAAACACAGATCCTGACAATTTTCTGTCAATAAATCAATTGTTAAAAAGTTCACTCACTCACTCACCAGGATGATGTGGACGATACTCCTCCTGATCACCAGCCTTACGTGCATGGGATTTTTTGTTGCAGCTGTGGGTAATTTGTTTAACCTCGGGTTGTCAACAGTCAATACGGTTAGCATTTCCACAATCAAAAGACATGTCTCAGAATTACAGGCTGAAATCCCTGACATCAGGGCACAGATCCTTCAGCAACAACGGCAACTCCAAACGGCAGGGAAAACATTGAAGGACACTGTTGGTGGTAAGCACTCAAAGTGAGGCTCTGAATAAAACCCTACGAGTTGTAGACTAGCTTCTGGCCATCTTTCAGGTTGACTACGTACACACACACCTAGTCACCTCACTGATGAACGACATGCTCAGAGACATCGGCTCTTCAGTGGTCAGCCTAGCCATGGGTAGAATTCCCCCGTACCTTATCCCTCTGTCGTTAGTGCAATCCCTTCTTAGAACCGCCACTAGAGATCTTGTAAGACCACTTCAGGCCCATTTAGCGTACACCCTAGGTAGTGCTGTAAACATTTACGTAAACCCAGAGTTCTGGGAAATGGCCTTTATTAGCAATCTGCCTGTCATCGATGCCCAGAACATCTATCGTCTTAAAGACGTCGTAAATGTCGGGTCCTGGCACTGAGACATGCACGTTAAAGTGCACACTCCTTCAGTAGTGGCATACCATGATGCCAATCCAGATTTGTACCTGGCCCCTAATTTACGCATGTGCACCCTAACCAAGGACATGCACTACCTGTGTCCCAGTAAACCCTTTGTTTGGGACAACACGGACGGGATCTGTGGCCTTAAGCCCATGAGCCCTCAAGCCAGATGTCCAACGACAATCACGGCTCGCCACCAAGTTACTGTCACTCAAGCAGAGATCGGTAACCGCTGGCTAGTAAACACCCCTCTTCCAGACGGAATGCTGACTTACGATCAGCACGACGCCTCATCCCGTGTTAACTTGCCCGACCAAACTTTCTGGGTAGGTGTACCCCAAAATGCAATCCTTCACATTGGGGACGTCGCCTTGTACCACTTTAACGCTGACCAATACGAGAGTGAAATGGAAATATCAACCCATTCTCTCGAATTACACCCTTCTACACTCAATCAAATCCAATTTGAAGGTAGCAGAACCATTGACAATGTGTTAAAGGAAATAGAACAAAAACAACAAGCCCCTATCCAACCCATTATGTACGCCTGGTCAACTCCCAACACTGTTCTTGCAGCCACAGTAGGAATAGGTTACTTCATGGCCATCATTATCACCATCGTGCTTCTTAGAAGCGTAAAACGCCTTAAAACCCGTTTAAACCGCTGTACTCAGGGCGTTGCACGAATCGTGCGTCGCCGTCCTGGGAATAGAGAAAAAATTGCAGGTAGTCCATTACCCCCTGAAGCCGATGTATTCAACCAAGATCTCTCTGTTTCTGAAGAATCCGAACCAACCCCAGGAATACTGAGGTTGACAGATTCAGTATAATGTGCTATGTTGTTATGTATGTTCAATATAACCAATATATACCTCATGTAACTTTTATGACTACCCTTACCCCTAAAATGCATGCAATGTCCCTTTAAAGTAATTATCATTTAATGTGTGTTCTCTTATTATCAACAATTTAATAAACTCTAAACCCATTTAAAATGAAATCACTCTATTGTTCTTTTATTTCCATTAAGTCCACCTTAAGTGATAAACTTAATTTACCTCCGTTAGCTAACGACTTATTGCAGCCCAAGTGAAAAAACCTTTTACTCTTAAATACATTTGTTTCCCTAACCATGCTCCCATTATTACACATGTTATAACGCCAAACTCTGTCTTTAACGTGTGACTTGCTTCCTGGTCTTGATACTTCAAGGATGGAGTCGGCACAAGACATTGGAATCTGCCTTCTGCCGAAAGGGGGGACTGTAGTGATGTCGCACAGTACCACCAGGAACACAGTACCACCAGTAACACCTTTCAGAGTCATAAAGAATTTACACCTCTGAACTCTTAAAAACCTCTTCCCTTTTTGTTTATTCAGACTGAGGAGATTCGATTAGCAACTCTGTGCTAATCTGGACCAGATGCTCGATTTTGTGTTAAGAAAGTTCATGGAGAAGTTAACTAAATTAACGGCTTTGTTTTCGAAACACTTCAAAGGACAATGTATGTGCTATCTTCACGGAGACCGGGCGGCTAGAACCAAAAGCTGACACGGTAATCTCGTGTGATATATATCGCAGCAATAAGACTCTCAACTCAACAGAAAGGAAAGCCTTTTGTTTCAGGATTCTAAAATTGATTGAACAGTGTGCTCTGCTGGATAAGCAGAGAAACAACGTTGCATCGGAACTACAGTCAAAATACTTTGTGATATATAAAAAGTGTATTAAAGATTGTTATTAAAATGTGTAAACTTCACCATTTTTCCTTAACAGGCTCCAACAGGACAACGAAAGCTAAAGATGTTCTACTTCTACTCTGTTCTACTTCACACAGTCGTATTGTACAATAAAACAAATTGTTACATTGCTTTCAGTTAAACTACAAATAATGTAATATGTGTTTAGTCTTCAAAGATTCGTAAAAATATTTCCTATGCAAGTATGATACAATGCAGAAACAATATGGTTTTTAAAATATGCTTAAGTTTGTTATTTGGTGGAACAAAAGTTTATTTCAAACTCCAAACTTATAGGAAACACCCTTTTTCCCCAAACGTGTGTAAACACGCCCTCTTCACGTCGATTACTAAAGGCCCACCAGCCCGGAAATCGCTCTCTTGTAACTCTGGTACTCTTAAAATTTCTGCTTTCTCTTACGCTCTTCCTTAAGCTTAACTCTTTTTTTTACCCGCTCTTAATTTAAGCTCACTTATTTTACTTTCGTAAACTTTCAAGTCTTCTAGCCCGCAGCAAACACCATGCAGACGTGAATTTTTATCCTTTTTTTTTTTTTTACTATCATTCGCTTTTATTATCATTCCTTTTATTCTTTATTTTTTAAATGTTTGTCACTTACACAATCACTACAGTCACTTTCAGATTGAACTGTGTTCCGGTCTGCGTTACTGTCTTGTGCTGTCTGTTTGCACTCTGTGCACTTTATGTATATAGGTTTTTGTTTTTGTTTATAGCACCTTGTTTCCTGGGAAACGTTGTTTCGTTTCACTATGTACTCCGTGTATGGCTGGAATGACAAACTCCACTTTGAACTTTGAACTTTGAAAAGACTCAACGCATTCGATTTTTGTTTTGAAAACCTTTCACGGAAACTACATAACCACGCGACGGAAGTGGAAATTTTTGTAGTTCTTTACGCTATAACAAGTCCGCTAAACAATTTAACCCTCGTTAAATCCAGAAAAGACGACTCTTTCAGTCTTTCAGTGATCCTTCAGTTTTTAAAGACTTTAATCTCGACTGCTGGCAAAGGCCTTTTCACTCAAAGACAATAACGGAACGCCTTGCTTTACCGACGACGGAGCCACAAGGCCCATGCAGCAGTGGACGCATGATAACCATCTCGTTGCTTGGAAACCATCAGTTTAACCCGCGCGGGAAGTTCTAAAGTGGACCTTTGGATCTTTCCCTTCTCGGACAACTGGTACCGACCCACCAAATGACAGAGTGAGTGAACGATCGACACTGATGTTGGCGTTATAAAAACTGTAAATTGTCTTCCGTAGGCCCAGCAGAACCTTTTCCCGTCCACTACTCAAAAACCCCTTCAATAGTTACCTTTTAGCTAAGCCATTTAAATTTCCCCTTTGCTCCGTGACCACTTCGATTAAATCACTTAAAATATGGTTAAACTTACCTTGCTCCATCAAAGGTATAAGAATTGAACCATTGTCTCATTGCCAATCAATGTTTTATGTTCACCATTTACCCTGATTATTCCTTTGTGTCCTCTCCTCTGTTATTTATATTTTTAACCTGCATAATAATCTTTAATAAAACCCCATAAAGACATTCTTGTTTCATGGTTTAATTCAGATTTGGATCGAAAACGAGTTAGAATTCCTTCCTTCAAGATTGAGACTTATCAAACATAATTAGTTTCCTTAGAACTGTTAAAACTAAGGTGGTGCCCCAAAATAAATTAATATTTTGATAAACAAAATATTAATTATTAATTTTCATAATTCATATTAATTATTAATTAATAAGACCATATTCACTACATATTTTTGGTGCGAAGATCCAGTCTTGTAAACACTGAAATAAGTTAACATCTAAAAGCCTTTTACATAAATCTCTGTCCGCTGAAGGATTAAGAAAGTTATGTCTTATACAAAACTAAGTAATGTGTTTGAGCAAAATGTGTGTTGTGTTGTTTGATATTAAGCACTTGTGAAATTGTCCGTAAGATTTGAAAATATCAGCCGGTCTGATATTTGATCATTCTGAGACATGCTTTTTAAACTTAGTTAATATCGTACGTACATTTCTGCCAGCTTGCTAAGTTGTCCAGTGAAAGACTGAACCTTAGAAAAGTTTGTGAACAAAGGCCAGAGAGCCGAACCTGTTGTTGAATGCATTCTTGTTAAGCACGTCCGAAGACGTGAGTTTAATAAAGGCCTGATAACTGTTAAATCTGCGATGCTCCAGACTTTAAACATAAAAGTTATCCTGTACACGTGTTATACAAGATATCAAATAATCTGTGACGCTCCAGTTATTTAGATAAACTTGTAAAACCAAGTGAATTGTTTGTTCATATTGTGTCAGACGAATTAAAATCTTGGTTAGGAGAAAACTCTGAACGGATTAGCTACCCGCGTCAGGACTCCAGTTACACACAGCCAACGGACCTGTTTGCATTGTGCAACAAAAATGTATATACAAAGTCTTGGCCCACGTGGCCCACGTAGTGCTTTGTGAAACGTTGTTTTGTCCACAGCACTGCTGTGTTGGAAAGTTGCGCTTTTCAGAGCGCCGCTGTGTTGTAAAGTGGCTGTGTATAGAGGTCCAGCCCCTACAAAGTTTACAGTTGAACTGAAGCTAAAAGCTGACTCCACTCCGTGTCTTGGAAGGGGCGTGACACTGACGTCACCCGGAAAACAAACTCACTGTAGTTCCAACTGCCCCCTAGCGGAAAGAAGTGGTAAAAACAGACTTAAGAGAGTCTACTGCCCCTAGCGTAAAGAAGTGGTAAACCACGGACTCCAGAAAGTCTACTACCCCCTAGCGTATGAGAAGTGCGAAACTTCCAAAAATCTCTGAGAGGAGCTCTACGTCTCTCTCTGGTGGTCACTCAACGGAATTACACTTTTTCCTTAAAATAGTGACTAATTCAAGTTTAGAACTTAACTGAATAATTTAAGCTTTCATTGATACTGAAAAGCCTGATTGACCAAACATAAAAAGTGAATTACTCTGCTTCAATAACAACTACTGAACTGCTATCAAGCTGTTTTGCTTCTGTTAATACATGTGTTTTTCTTTTAATACACAAATTTGCAAATGCCATATTGCTTTTGAGAATAACTGCCTGTGTTTAACAACCTTGAATGCACAATAGGAGTTAACTAACAATTGTGACATTTTTAATTAACATTGCATCTGCTTTTGGAAATCTTTGATGCTAACCCTGCATTTAATTTGATTAATTTGGCTTGATTAACAATTTAAGACTTGTTTTGTGACTTTCCTATCTACACAGGAGTTGTCAATTTGGAATGCTAACGCTAACAGCTTACTAACACTACAACACTGCTGTTACGTTAATCTCTTACTCAGATTTTCAAAATTCTTTTACAGTCTGCTTGATTTTTACGCTCCTTCTTCATAACACTCAAGTAGTAACTCTCTCCTTGCAGTTAATATTTAATCTAACAGTAACTCACTTTCTCAGAGAAACCCAATTCTCAACATGTCTAATCCACAGTCCACAGGCTCGGATAGTCCCATCAAGCTTCTGGATCACTTAGACTCAGCTCTAAATGATCTGACAGAACAGGTGCTACCTCAATATGTGGATGAGATTCAGACCACACCTCCCAACAAGCTAGATTCAGTTCTTAGCTCCTTGATTAGCATTGCACTAACCTCTAAGCCAAAAGACAAGGATCTAACTAAGCTGTTAGGTCAAATGTCTATTGTTATGCGTGCGCAGCAGAAACAAGCCGAGGATCTCCTGGCACGCAGCCACGAGAAAATCCAGGTCCAGAAACAGGACCTCGCCCGCCTCCAACGTGAGAACAAGGCGTTGAATCAGGAACTCCAGACTCCTGACCCAAGGAGCCCTGGAGAATTCTGAAAAACAGAACCAATTCTCGCCTGCCACGCGGGAGGCCCGGGTTCGATTCCCAGCCCAGAGTTACAAACTCTTGCACAAACACACCAAAAGGCGGACCCTGACTTTAAGGAGTTACACACCAAACTCCAGATAACTCAGGGGACCCTCAGTGACCTAAAGAATGAGCTGAGCGAAACCAGGTCTGCTCTTGACCTAGCAGAACTGCAGCTCAGTGACCAACGTGATGAATATGACGCTATGCGAGAGGAGCTCATCAAAGCAGGCAAAAGTGCACAACTGTCCGCGAATATGCTGGCACAGGAAGCTCGGCGGAGAGAGTCCCTGAGTGCACGAGTAGAGGCCCTCACTCAACAAGGTGACTTAGACCGCCAGCTTATTGAACAACTTCTGGCGCGCCTGACAGAGGACGCCCAAACACGACCTAGTAAGAAACTGGAGTTCAAAGGTACTCCAGACCTAGAACCAGTTACTCCATTATACCAACCCAGTAGGTTTGAAGACTCCCAGAAGGGAGCCACTTCACTAACTAATCCAATTTTGTGACCACTACCGCACCTGGACGCAACGGAAAGAGGACCAACCGGAGCCGAGAGCCCGGCCATCTTTCCGCGAGCTTCCACAGGTAGGCATTCGGATTACTTTGCACTACCAACAGGTAGGCAATCGGACTTTGTCCAACAACCAGCTCCGACACGGAGACATCTGGACTACGGTCCCACTGACAGAGACTTTGACAAAATCGCACGTCATATCACTCGCTTCGAGCCCCATCAAGGATCGGCTCATGACACTAGCGCGTACCTTAGAGACATTGAGTTCTCCTCCAGAGAATACCCAATGCTACCTTTGAGGACAAAATATTTTTGATAAAACTAACATAAAGCAGAGATGTTAGTAGCTTCATCGAACGTCAACCCCCTGAGGTCCAAGCTGACTTCGATCTCCTTAGTCAGTCCCTCATGGAGGAATTCTCAGACGTCACAACAAATGTGGGACTGACAGCCGCCCTAACAATCAAACAGGCACGGCAAGAGTCTTCACAGGTATATTATCATCGTCTACGCAAAGCCTACTTTGGTCCACTCAATGAACCAAACATGGGAGGAGGATAAAAACTTCAAAACCCTCTTTGTGCAAAACCTCCATCCAACTACCAACCATCATCTTGGCGTTGCTACCTGCCCGCTGACTCAAACCAGCCGCCAACTCTGCGAATTGGCAATAAGGGCATTTACCAAACAGAAGCTGACTCAGACCAAACAGCAAGAGCCAGCCGCTCTGTATACTGTAGATCAGAGTCTAGCACTCGAAGGAGCACCTACCTCCAAGCCAAGCGGCCCAGGAGCCTCCCGCTTTCCAGACAAGAAAGAGGGACCTCGGCCACACAAAGGAGAGCCGGGTCCACACCCGACCAGGCCTGAACGTAAGTTCAAAGACCAGGGCCCTCAATGGAAACCTCGGTTCGAAAATAAATTTCGAACCAATCTAAACCGTAACCAAGGGGGGTCCTATCAAAACCGCGACGACAGGAGAACCCATTATTGTCGGTCCCAAGACCAACGATCATCAGATAGCCCACCTGTCGAACGACGAAATCATGCAAGGGACCGAGCCCCTGAAACTCAGATTCCTGTCGCTCATGGGGTTTCCCACGCGATTAGTCTGACTACAGAGGAGGCTCGGGCCATAGAACGCATACTCAAACGAATGCGTCAAACGAAGTCCAAGGACAAGGCTGATCTGTATACGGTGGAGGCCTCTAAGGCCCCGATTCAGAAACAGTCACAACCGATCCAAGTCGACTTAACACGCAGCGAAAATACAGAGTCTACTGAAGAGAATGAACATCTCCCAGACCTGTACTTAGGCTCTGACGATCCAGAGCCACTCAATGACATTGTCCAGGACCCTAGCACGGACAACACGGAGGGAAGTGACGCAGATCACGAAGACCCCACTCCGTCTAGCGCCGTCCTAGTGGTCCAAGCAAATCCAAACATCGGGCTGTGCCATGACCATGCCACGACTATTGAATGTGAAACACCCTTTCACCAATTTCTAGGCCACCTAACTGAAAAGGGAGTAGCTCGGAAGCTTTATCTCTCTGTCTTGTTAGAAGACCACTTGACGCACGAAGCACTTCTCGACACAGCCGCTGACATCAGCCTAATTTCAGGTAACCTGTTCAGATCACTCCAGGCTATAGCGAAAAGATCCCACAGGGACTTGAAGTCCCACCCGTGCTTTCTAGAAATAAGGCCTTACTCTGATGATCGGACGATCATCAACGAGGTAGCCTTAGTCCAACTGACCATCAGACCCAATACACTGATACACCCAGTGTACGTGTCCCACCTTGACAATGTCCCACTTCTGATTGGAAAAGACATCCTCAATCGCTTCGAACCACTGATCGACTTCAAGCACCTGAAGATTTGGGCCCAAGTGTGAGAACCACTTCCAATCTTACTGAATGAATCTCAGTGCTATGCAATAGACAGGGAATCACCAATTGATAGGGTAGCCACCGACACCGCTGGTACAACAACCATGCAACCTCGGTGCGAACTAAACCCCTTTACATTGCGTGACAACTTCCTATGCACGCTGAAGGACCTATTAGCGATGACACCCCAGATCGTCAATGGCATCTCACTGGAAACAACTCCAGCCAACGATATCGTGATGGCCTTATGGGCTGACAAATCTGCCATCAGCCAGGAGCTGTTTAACACTCTAACGCGTAAAAACCCGAGTCTGACCTTCGTAAAGAAGCGCACTCGGTTCCCTGCTAATCCAACACCGACTCATGTGTTAACCGCCGTAGGTTTTGTTCCATCGTACGATGGCAGAGCATAGAGAACTGACCCACACTTTTGTGGTCATTCCCGATCTGCCACATTCAGTGTACATTGGGGCTGACATGCTAGTCAGACTCGACGTACAAGTCGACACCATTAACAACGTTCTCTGGTCACTGACTGGAGTACGTAAGGAATCACCTTCATTGACCGTAGGAAACTTGAAATCGGGTCAAACCATTCCCGATGTGTGTCAGGTAAGTAACGACTGCCATCTCACGATACCGCCGCGTAACATCATGGACATACGTCTGAAAGCGTTTCCAGGACAACAAGTTAACTCTCCACAAGCGTTCTTCCCACCATCGCCTCTGTTCTTTGAGTTAGGCTTGTCTGTCCAGGCAACACCCCTGGTCAAGCTCGACTCTGGATCAACACACGTGCTAGTGCAAACTCCTACTGCCAATAGCATTCTCGTCCCGAAGGCCACACCTTTAGGTTGGCTGATTGACACTAGGTTCCATGACTGAACTCAGAATCCCAGTCAATCCCACGCATGCCACCCTCACTCGTGACTGAACAACAGGAGACCGCAGTTGTCTACACGAAACCTTCCGGAACAATCGCCATATACCCCTCACTTGTGGTCGATACCGACACTATCTGCAGGGTCGATCTGGCTGATGCTGAGGTAATGGTCGTACAGACAGTCTCCCTGCTCTCCATTGATTCAGATATAGACAAAACAAAACCACGTCTCTACCGAGTAACGTCACCACTGACAAACCGGTAACTGCGCAACCAGACTCTAAACCCAAACCGGACTTTGAGTCTCAGTTAGAACAAGCACTAGGCTGATGCAATAAACAACGCTGAGGAACGCAACCTGATGCGTCAGGTCCTCCTCAAATATCGCACATCATTTGCGACAAACTCGCTAGATTGTGGTTTAACCCACATCCACATGGTACGCATTCCAACAGCCGCGAATGCACCACCAGCTTACGTTCGCCAATACAAAATACCACTGGCGTCTTATGAACCGATACAGGAAATCATAGACGACCTTTTGGACAAAGGCATCATTCGTCCGTGCAACAGTACTTATTCGGCTCCTATCTGGCCAGTACTCAAGCCCAATGGCAAGTAGCATCTAACAATTGACTACCGTCAATTGAACAAGTGCGTACCACTTTCCAGGTGGCCAATGACCCTACTTGGCCAAGAACTGCCCAAAGTACAGGATGCCAAGTACTTCTCCACACAGGACATAGCATCCGGCTTCTGGACCATTCCTGTAGACCCACAGGATCAACACAAACTTGCCTTCACGTTTGCCAATCGGCAATACTCTTTCAGAAGATGCCCATTCGGGTACTTAAATTCCCCAGCCGAATTTAACATCTTCTTGAACAAGGCATGTCCTGACGCCGCTAGCCGCGGAACTCTCATCTACGTCGATGATATCTTAATGCGCACCGCGACACTCCATGCGCATCTTAACGAAATCGACCACGTCCTGAAACAGCTCACCATTGCTGGTGCTAAAATCTCTTTGGAGAAATGTCAATGGTGCAGAAAGAAGGTAAACTATGTGGGCCTTCTAGTAGGCGCTGATGGCGTTGAACCACAGGTCAGTCGAATCCAAGGCATTGCCAATCTGAAACCGCCTTCCAACTTGTCAGAACTCCGCAGTTTCCTGGGAGTCTGCAATGATTCTCGACAATTCGTCGATGACTATGCGGCATTGGCCAAACCACTAACGGACCTTCTCAAAAAGGACACCGCCTTTGTGTGGGGTCCACAACAAGAGCAGGCAATGCAGGCGCTCAAACACAATCTGTGCAGAGCCCTGTGCCTAGCTTACCCGGACCACACCAAGGTCTTCTACTTAGAGGTGGGCTTCTCAAGCCACAGCCTCAGTTCAGGCCTCTATCAGGTCCATGACACAGATAAGAGAGTTGTGGCCTATGCCAGCAAAACTCTCTCCGGACCAGAGGTCAAGTATACAGACTGTGAAAAAGCCCTCCTAGCAACAGTATGGGCCGTGAAACACGTCGCCCACTACTTTGGTGTTAACAATTGTCTTTTGTCCTCCTATCACCAACCGGTGACTTTCTTAACCAGTCAAAGACTCAGGGACGGTGTAGTAACTAACGCCCGCGTGGCATCGTGGCTCTCCAAAGTTTCGACGTGGAGATACGCTACGCTCAAAACCACAAGTTGCATTTAGGCATGGAACTCACTGCATGCCAACAATGCACAATCGACACACCCGCCACAGCCGTCCCGCTAAACGAACACACCTCCACTGTACCAACACGCCATCACTACTTCGATGCTGACGTGTGCCAAGACATGACCACTGCTTATGTCGATGGATGCTCCTTCCACCATGAAGCTCTGGTCCGCGCTGGTGCAGGTGTGGTATGGCTCAACGATAACCCTTATGAGCCACAAAAATTTCAGTTAGGATCTCGATCCTCACAATATGCGGAGATCGCAGCCGTGCTCATAACTCTCCAACTAGCAGTGGCCAAGCAGATCAAACAACTCGTAATTTGCACAGACTCAATTACGCACGACTCAGCTTCTCTGCCCACCTGCCATTATGGAAGAGCAATGGCTTTCTCACATCCGTGAAAAAGACAATCAAACACAAAGACCTGTTCGTCGTAGGCGACGGTCTGGTCGAGGACCATGACATGCAGGTGTACTGGAAGAAGGTCAGGGGCCACTCTCGAGCCCCTGGACTGGACAAAGACCTAAACGATCAGGCAGACCTCATGGCAAAACAAGGGGCTCTAGACGGTACGCTCTGGCATTTCCAGCCAGAACCCTCGCACGATCGACCCCTTCCCACCCAACCCACCCATTCTGTCTGTCTGGTTACCCGGTCTAAAGCAACCGCAACTGATACCACGGTTCCAGCCCCTGCAGACACTCCTACTTCGTCTCTTTCTTTCTCTGGTTCCGACCTCGTTGCCCTTCAAGCAGCGGACTCGGCAATCCACAAACTGATTCTTTACCTTTCAGACCCTGTGTCTCACCCCATCGTAGACACTGACTTTTCCTCCGACGCATATCTTAAGAAGCTATTGGCGGTGCGCGCTCGACTCCACCTGCGTCATGGCTTGCTTGTCTACATCTGACACCCTCACTTCACCTGCGTTTGTAGTGCCTCAGAGCCTAAGGGGGGGTCATGCTAACGCACGCACATGACGCTCCTTTAGCAGGCCACAGAGGTGTTCGCGCAACACACCAGGCACTCCAACAAGTGGCATACTGGCCACACATGCAAATGGACGTGGCAGAATACATCAAAGGCTGCCTAGTATGCTGCCAATTTCAACCGACAAGACCACTCCATCGTGCACCCTTACAAAGAAGGGGCATTTCTTTTCCGTGGTCTGACCTCCAAATCGATTGGATGGGACCCCTGACTAAATCAACAAGGGGCAACAAATACATCCTAATGGCCACCTGTGCCTTCACTAAATGGGTGGAAGGACTTCCAGCCCCAAACGACACGGCACAGACCATGGCCTTTCTACTCATGAACCACGTGTTCTCCAGATTCGACTTACCCTGTAAAGTCGATTCTGACCGTGGTACCCAGTTCACAGCCGAGGTGCTGGGATACCATGGGCGTGAAAGCAAAATTCCACGTCAGCCACCACACCCAGTCCTCAGGCCAAGTAGAAAGAGCAAACCGAACGGTGATCGACGTCCTAAAGAAATATGTCGCATCTAATCACCGAGACTGGGACGTCAAACTGCCCTTGGTCCTGATGGCTATCAGAGCCACGCCACACACGGCGACCGGAGTCTCCCCGTTTGAGCTCATGACCGGTAGGCAGATGACGCTTCCCCTACACTTACTGTATCAGCCAGGAGAGGCTAACATCGCTACGGCCTATACCACACACCAGTACATGGCTGATCTCCAATCACACCTGAGAACCACCTTCGCCTTTGCCCAAGAAAAACTAGGCAAAAGTGTAGAAGGACGTAAGGCCTATTATGACCAAAAGTCATCTAGAGACGAACTACAGGTGGGAGACAAAGTGTGGTACTACATGTTCATGTACGTCAACTCACTGGACAAACAAGAGGTGGTACCAACCAACTGACGCGGAAATTCCTCCCGCGTTGGGCGGGACCGTACACCATTGTCAACAAACTATTCCCGGTGGTGTATCAGATAAAGATCACCAAAGGGAGAAAGGAACCCACTCTCAAGTGGATACACCGCAGCCAGATAAAGTTGCACAAAACCCCCATGGGATCTACAGGGGACATTCACGCTCCCAAGTAGTCTCAAACAGATCCCTTAACTTGCAGTAACCACTAACCATTAACCTCTAACTCTGATCTCCTAACACTTTTCATTTCTTTTTTTTCAGTGGTAACTGAGTAATTCAACAACTGTAACTGATAACTCCGGTATTAGCTGTCAATGAAACACTTGCTAAAAAGTCCTCTCTCTCTCACCAGGATGATGTGGACGATACTCCTCCTGATCACCAGCCTTATGGGATCACCAGATGTTATAGATCCTGGACCAACAGCCGGGATCGTTTTAAAGGACCAACCCGGACTGTTGATCACAAACTGTCACCTGCATACTCAAAGGGTTTTTGTCAGGTTAAACCCAAACGACGTGTATCGGAAACACGTCCGAGCCACTCAGGGGCTCAACAGTTGGGCCGGCACTAGCTGGACCACCTCTATTCTCAACCACGCTGAAACTGATATTTCCCACATGCTTAACCAGCTTGAGAAATTTACAATTACTCAGGCTGAACTCACTGGAGCTAACCAAAGGTCTGAACGGTTTATAGGAGGACTTCTTGTTGCAGCGGCTGCTGTGGGTACCTTGTTTAACCTCGGGTTGTCCACAGTCAGCACGGTTAGCATTTCCACGGTCAAGAGACATGTCTCAGAATTACAGGCTGAAATCTCTGACATCAGAGCGCAGATCATTCAGCAACAACAGCAACTCCAAATGGTAGGGAAAACGTTGAATGGCACTGTGTTGGTGGTAAACACACACAGTGAAGCTCTAAACAAAACCCACTGAGCTGTAGAGTTACTTATGACCCTCTTCCAGGTTGACTACGTACAAGCACAAGTCACCGCACTAATAGATGACATGCTCCGAGACATAAGCTCTTCAGTGGACAGCTTAGCCATGGAAAGAATTCCACCCTACCTTATTCCTCTATCACTAGTACAATCCCTCCTTGGAACCGCCACTAGAGATCTTGTAACCCCACTTCAGGCCCATTTAGCATACATTTTAGGTAGTGCCGTACCCATTTACGTCAACCCAGAGTTCCGGGAAATGGCTTTTATTCTAAATCTGCCTATCATTGAATCCCAGAACATCTATCGTCTTAAAGACGTTGTAAACGTCGGGTCCTAGCACGGAGACACGCACGTTAAAAGGCACACTCCTTCAGTAGTGGCATACCATGATGCCAATCCAGATTTGTACCTGGCCCCTAATTTACGCATGTGCACCCTAACCAAGGACATACACTACCTATGTCCCAGTAAACCCTTTGTTCGGGACAACACCGACGGGATCTGTGGCCTTAAGCCCATGAGCCCTTAAGCCAGATGTCCAACGACAATCACGGCTCGCCACCAAGTTACTGTCACTCAAGCAGAGATCGGTAACCGCTGGCTAGTAAACACCCCTCTTCCAGACGGAATGCTGACTTACGATCAGCACGACACCTCATCCCGTGTTAACTTGCCCGACCAAACTTTCTGGGTAGATGTACCCCCGAATGCAATCCTTCACATTGGGGACGTCGCCTTGTACCACCTTAACGCTGACCAATACGAGAGTGAAATAGAAATATCAGATTTCTTTTCAACCCATCCTCTCGAATTAAACCCTGCTACACTCACTCAAATCCAGTTCGAAGGTAGCAGAACCATTGACATTGCACCCCTTGATAATGCGTTAAAGGAAATAGAGCAAAAACAACAAGCCCCTATCCAACCCATTATGTATGCCTGGTCAACTCCCGACACTGTTCTTGCAGCCACATTAGGAATAGGTTACTTCATGGCCATCATTATCGCCATCGTGCTTCTTAGAAGCGTAAAACGCCTTAAAACCCGTTTAAACCGCTGTACTCAGGGCGTTGCACGAATCGTGCATCGCCGTCCTGGGAATAGAGAAAAAAAATTGCAGGTAGTCCATTACACCCTGAAGCTGATGTATTCAACCAAGATCTCTCCGTTTCCGAAGAATCCGAACCAACCCCAGCCATACTGAGGTTGACAGATTCAGTATAATGTGCTATGTTGTTATGTATGTTCAATATAACCAATATATACCTCATGTAACTTTTATGACTACCCTTACCCCTAAAATGCATGCAATGTCCCTTTAAAGTAATGATCATTTAATGTGTGTTCTCTTATTATCAACAATTTAATAAACTCTAAACCCATTTAAAATGAAATCACTCTATTGTTCTTTTATTTCCATTAAGTCCACCTTTTAAATGATAAACTCAATCTAACTCCCTTAGCAGATGACTTAATGACGCCCAAGTAAAAAAAACCCTTTTACTCCTAAATACACTTGTGTTCCCCTAACTACGCTCCCATTATTACACATGTTATAACGCCAAACTCTGTGTCTTTAATGTGTTACTTGCTTCCTGGTCCTGGTACTTCAAGGATGGAGTCGGCACAAGACATTGGAACCTGCCTTCCACCGAAAGGGGGGGGGGGCTGTAGTGATGTCTCTTGTACCAGGAGATTCCAACAGCTTTCAGAGTTAAAGAATTTACAACTCTGAACTTTTAAAGACTTTTCCCTTTTTGTTTATTCAGACTGAGGAGAAGACAAGAAGACTTAACTAACAACTCTGTGCTAATTTGGACCAGATGCTCGATGTTGCTTTAAGAAAGTTCATGAAAAAGTGAAATGTGATTAACAACTTTGGTTTCGAAACACTTTAAAGGACATGTAGCCGCTATCTCAAACCAGACTTTGTGGTGCCAAAGCTAACACCTTAATCCTTTGATATACTACTATGAGACTTGATAATTGCCCACGGACTGTGTCTCTTTGTTTCAGGATTCTATAAGTGATTGAACATTGCCCTCCTTTGGTCGAAAAGAGTAATGACTCTGCTTCGAAACTAAAGACAATTCTGGTCCATATAAGTGTATATTAAAAGACTATGATATTGAATGTGCAAACCTCACCATTTTTCCTTTACAGGATCCAGAGTGATAACGATATAAAAGAATACTTTCTTCTTCATCCTGACAGCTGGCTGTGTAATAAAATGAATTATTCTGTTTTCAGGTCAAACAACGAATAATGTAAATGTGTTTAGTCTTTAAAGATTTGTAAAGACATTTCCCGTGCACTTATGATACAATGCAGAAGCAATATGTTTTTAAATGTGTTTAAAATCCTTTATTTGATGGGACAAAGAAAAGTTTATTTCAAACCAGAAACTTTCGTAACACCTCCCCTATTCCCCAAACGTGTGTAAACACGCCCTTTTTGCGTCTCTTACAAAAGATTTGGCAAAGCGGAAATGGCTCTCTTGCTCTTAATCGCTCTTAATTTCGCTCTCAAGCTTTCTCTTAAGCTCTCTCTCTTCACGCAACGCTTTGCACACTCTTGTTCGCGTAATCTTGACTACTTTTCTACTAAGTTTTTGTATTTATCGCTTCGTAACTTTTAAGCTTAAATCCACGTAACACAGTCTGTGTTAAAGTGACTTTATTTTTGAAGATCCAACACATTTGATTTTGTTTTGAAAACTTATCCACGGAATCACTTCCTCGCGGAAGAAACTTTTTGTAGTTTTGAAAGGCTTTTGACGCTACGAAAGAAAGTCTTTGTTAAATCCAAAAGACATCTTTTCGTCTTGTAGCGGACTTCAGTTTTAAAGACTCTTATTGGCTGCTGGTAAAGTCTACTTTACCTCACGGACAATACAGGACGCCTTTTGGTCTGCTAAAGGTATTATCCTTAGCACCCGTGTACCAGTGACACCTCTCTACGGCCGGAAGCCAGCCGCGACCCCGGGAATCTCGAAGCCTCCCTTTGGGACTGATCGGAACCGCACTGCTGGTACTGACCCACCAGATCAGAGTGAGTTGAACACTGGACACAAACCTGGCATTAAACTGTGTATTGTCAAATATAGCCAGCAGTAATTTCTCTTGTCCGCTATCCAAATTAACCGTAAAACAACCTCTTATAACCACAAGTTTTAATCTAATATCCGACTTCGTAACCAGCCTTGAATTAAGTCGCCCTTTATATCAAATCCCTAAATTGCTCGCAGTAATTCACCAAATTAAAAAGAATTAAACTTACCTTGTTCCATCAAAGGTATAACAAGTAAACCATTGTCAATCAATGTTTTATGTTCATTACCTTCATCATTTGCCCTGATTATTCCCTTGTGTCCTTACCACTATTATTATTCATATTTTAACCTTGCATAATCTTTAATAAAACCCCATAAAGACATTGTTTCATGGTTTAATTTAGATTCGGGTCGAAAACGAGTAGAACTTCCTTCCTTCAAGATTGAGACTTATCAAACATAATTAGTTTCCTTAGAACTGTTAAAACTAAGGTGGTGCCCCGAAATAAATTAATATTTTGATAAAAATATTAATTTTCATAATTCATATTCATTTAAATTATTCATTAATGAGACCATAGTCACTACATAGAGCTCAGTGCTGCGATTGATACGATTGATCATGCAGTGCTAATTAAGAGAATTCATTTTAATTATTATAAATGTGCATATGTCTCACTCCATGTTTTGTTTCTTTTCGTTTTAGGGTCAGAAATGGACAGGCAGGGTCAGGCTGGATCTAAGTCTGAATGGGTTAATCAGTTCATATGCGGCATTTCTGAATATTATATTTGAAATGATTCTGTGTCTGTGCACCATCATCTGCACTGGCAGCTTGGCTTTCCTTAGCTGCCGCAGGAAGTACGTCCTCTGCTGGGCTTTCTTGATGAGGGAGCCCATGGTGGGCCCTCACTTGAGGTCCTGAGTGAGGGGGGTACGAAGGAAGTGGAAGAAGTCTACGGTGGTGATGGTGATGTATTCATCAGATTTACTTTCTTGTCAGTGATGGCCAGTGAACTGCACCATCATCTGCACTGGCAGCTTGGCTTTCCTCAGCTGCCGCAGGAAGTACATCCTCTGCTGGGCTTTCTTGATGAGGGAGCCTCCTGAGTGAGGGGGGTACGAACGAAGTGGAAGGAGTCTACGGTGGTGATGGGGATGTCCGTCAGGGCACACAGCCTCTGTCCGTCAGGAAGTCAGTGATCCTCCTGCAGGTGGAGTCAGGCACGTTGAGCTGGGAGAGGTTGTCCTGGAGAAGAGCAGGGAGGATGGTGTTGAATGTAGAGCTGAAGTCCACAAACAGGATCCTGGTGTAGGTTCCGGGGGAGTCCGGATGCTGCAGGACGAAGTGGAGTGCCAGGTTGATGGAGTCATCTACAGATCTGTTGGCTCTGTAGGCAAACTGCAGGGGGTCCTGGAGGGAGGAGGCAATGGACTTGAGGTGGGACAAAACCAGGCGCTCAAATGACTTCATGACTACAGATGTCAACGCCACTGGTCTGTAGTCACTAAGTTCAGTGATCCGGGGCTTCTTGGGGACAAGGACGATGGTGGAGTTCTTGAAGCAGGCATAATGTGAGTTCAGCAGATCAGCCAGTTTCTGATCGTCAGTTTCTCAGGGGGCTATAGTCCTGTAGTTAAAAAGCTGGAGCCCCCTCCACACAGAAGCAGAGTCGTTAACAGAGAACTGCTGCTCCAGACGTGTATTGTGTTTAGATCTAGCCCTTGACACCTCCAGGCTAAATTCATACTTTGCCCGCCTGTAGCTGCCACAGTCTACTACTGTATGGGCTGCTTCTTTTTGCTGCCTTAGCTGTCTCAGTTTGGGTGTGAAGCAGGGTTTGTCATTATTGAAAGTCACTTTGGTGCTTGTAGGTATAATGCTGTCACAGTATCGAATACATAATGTTACAGTGTCTGTGTACTCATCAAACTATCTGTGGCTCTAAACACCTCCCTGTCAGTAGTGTCCAAACACGTGCATAGCTCCTCCACTGCCTCGCTTGTCCACTTCTAGGTAGTCCTCACTACAGGTTTGGAGAGCTTCAGCCTCTGTCTGTACTGTACTGTGTATATACAAAAGACAAGCCTCTACCTATGGGCAACTCACACAATGCAATGAGCTGACTTTTTAAAACATTAGGTTGTCTCGTTGCTGAATTGGGCACCAGCCCTGCATGTGATTAATCAATAATAATTAGATGAAAGCCATTGTAACACCTCACACAGAACTGGTTGTATCCACACAACCTCCCAAAGCTGACGACTACTCCACCTGAACCCATGATCTATTACAGGCAGCTCATGTTCTATGGGCATCAATGCAGATGTATAGTTTGTGTGGTCTTATGATAATTGCTTGTTGAGCACCCAAATTACACCAAAGAGCGTTAACTTTATACAAGCGTATTTGTTCTTGCCAAGCAACCAGTTTAGCATGTTTTGAGCTGTAAAGATGCTCGAGATTGGCCTTTTCCATCACTGCAAGCGCATTGCAAACTGCAAACTAGGCAGACTGGCTTCCCTTTCACTTCAGCAATAAAATTATAGTTTGTCCATTTCTTTTGAAAAGTACAACATTCTGAATCTATCATCCTTTTCTTGAGGGACAATATAATCAATACTGTACGTAACGTTACTACGTCATAAGGTCACACTCACTGTGATCCGGACATACAAACCTGACTCTTTTTTTCTTTTACATATTATTATTTTGAATATTTTGTTATTTTTTATCACAGTTTAAATTGTTTTATTTAGCATTTTCTAAATTGACTCAATCTAGCTTATACTGTCTCGCGGGCCGTATATGGCCCAGAGGCTGGACGTTTCCCACAGACATTCAACACTCCTGGTACTTGAAATGTTCTTTACAACATTAGGACAGAACAACTTATTTATGAAGGCAGATTTGGGAAAAATGTAATACCTTTGCTTCTAGATTGCCACAAAAACATTTTGTATTTTGCTACAATAGAATTAGCACCACTTTTACAACATTACTTTTTGCTGAGGTCCACAAACATAGACCTTATAATAAATATTACAACTACATATTGTTTGACCTTCAAACCCTAGTTACCATTGAAGAAGTGAATGTGGTGTGTATCTAGGTGTGCACCTTCACTGTTATTCACTGGACTACAACACTGAGGCACTGTGCTCCTTTAATATATGCAGCAGAGCCTGTCCAGACTGTAGTGGCCAGCCAATTATTTTACACAGTTGCGTGTTGGTGGAATAGAGACTGGGAAACAGGCCGACAAATCAGCCAGATAGTGCAGCAGAAAAAATGATAAAGGACATGATCTTGAAAAACTTTGCTACTTCTCTCAATAAGGAACTCTGTTCTCAATAAGGGGGCAGCTTTTAGCCAAAGGCTGACAAGGATATTCTCAGTTATGAAATTGAGTAGTTTAGGTGGACCATTAATGTAAAACAGGGCATAAGATTGTTATTTAATATTAAGATTATTTAATATCTTATACAGATTAATTTTCATTTGTGATGGGAGGACTCTAAGGTGGGTGAGGTGGATGCTACAGGCTCAGTTAAAGTGGATGCTGGCTTCAGTTAAAGGTGAGTGTTTGCTGCAACAATGGCTCATTCATTTGAAAATCTGAATCCAGTTAGCAGTGCCCTTTATTTCCATATGAGTGGTGGTGGTGGGGGAAGGGGGGGGGGGGCTGTTTTAACATTGTTCTTGAGTGTCAGAAAGCTTGTGTGACAAAGCTTTGTGATCTTCTGTTGCACTTTGCCTTACAGTCTGAAGCTCAAAACAATACTTAGCTGTGATAGTTCTATTGAAGGTCATAAATTTGATTGTTTAGGGTCAAAGCAACACTGTAACTCTATCTAGGATCTACACTTGCAGCCCTCAGCACAGTCTGCAACATCTTTGAGCCAAATCCCAGTGAGCAGTGGCTGAGTGAATGTGGTCAGGACTCCTTTGTGTCTTTGCCTTCATCCAAAGAGTAGAAGTAACACTGCTGGTCAGTGTGGCAACATTTCTTTACACTGATTTATTTTCAGATAATAATAATAATAATAATAATAATAAGTCTGTGGTCCTCAGTTAATGTGCTGATAAGGGATAAGTTACACAGTTTAGATCAGACTAGTTCAGACTAAATAACCAGAGAATGTTAGAATAAGTGCTTTAAACAAACTTTTTTGGTGCAACAATAAGATAGGAGTAAGGCCTAAAGCTTATTGGTTTGTGACCAATTTGAATATGTTTTAAAATTTATTCTAAAGAGCCATTGTTGTTTTTAGAAGTGCTCAGTTTCTTAAACCTCTTGATTTACCTTCCAGTCGTTGACCAGTCGTCAATGAGAGACCTGCATTGTCTTGTCATTAATGGTCCTGTCCAGGCAGTTTCACCATTCTCTGAATAATTATCAGGAAACGTCCAAGAAGGAAGTTGTAGGATTTCAACATCTAAGCTCCCTTGTTAAATAATTATTAACTTCTTTTAACCATATCTTGTCTGGGTCTTAAGCATAAAGACCACGAGTCTGGACAAGTATACATGTGATTATTACAGAGTCACTTTATACACGACTTCAAAGCCTCCTCTGAGGTGGATCTTGTTTTAAAAATAAACTTTGACTTTTACTCTCTGAACTCTCTATTCATGTTCCCACAGGTGCTTAGTCTAAACTTAGGCTCACACAATACAAATATATAGAAAAATCACATTTATAATACATTGTCTTTGTTATTTTAAACGTTAATTGTAATACTTTATAATATAACGTTATATAAAATTTTTGAATAATTGTTCACATTTTCAGAGCCTTGAGGTTTAGCTGGTACTTCTGGAGGGGTCTTTTAAACTTCTGCTTCAGCCCATGTTTGCCAATGAAACATTAAAATAAAGGCAGAGCTCAAAGGTTGTGTTGAGTGTTTTGGAAGTGAACAGACCAGTTTGAGATCACATTTCAGAAATGTGGTTGATCTACAGAGCTATTGTTGTTGTGAGAGGGGTTTGGGGGATGGCTGGTGAACAGTGCTCAGTGGAGGTGGGGTCATTTAAATATTGACCTTTGTCTATAACCTGGTTATTTACTTTGAGTCGTTGGCCAGTCGTCAACAGGGTACCTGCATTGTCCTTTCACTAATGGTTTTGGCCATTCCCTGACTAAGTATCATATAAAAGAATGCAGTTTACCAAAAACTGTAACCCAGATCCTATGATAACATGTACTGTTTATTGAGCACCTTTTCATTAAAAAAGATTTGTCATCTGATGGGGGCAGCAGTAGCTCTGTCTGTACATGTGCACTTTCTGGTGAAAAACGCTTTAATGGCTGTATTAGATGAGGGCCTGAAGAAGACTGCAATGTCTGGTTTCCTACTGTAAAGAGCATCTTCAGTCTCATTATGAAGTTGCTGTATGAAGTTGTAGGATTTCAACATCTATCCCTTGTTAAATAATTATTAACTTCTTTAACCATATCTTGTCTGGGTCTTAAGCATAAAAGAACACGAATCTGGACAAGTATACATGTGATTATTACAGAGTCACTTTATACAAGACTTCAAAGCCCTTATGAGGTGGATCTTGTTTTAAAACTGAACTTTGAAAGCTTTTACTCTCTGGTCTCTCTAGCCATGTTCCCACAGGTGCTTAATCTAAACGCAGGTCCACACATTAACATTGAACTATAAGAATCTTTAAACAAAATATTATTTATTATATTAGTAACTGTAAAGTTGTTTTTAAAATACTGTTAAATCCTGTCTTTTGTACTTGTTAAACTAAAACTAATCCCCCACCCTGCAAAACCTGCAAAACGGGCAGAGCTCAATGCAAATCCCTCCTTGTCTTACTTCTCCATGATTGGTTGCTGTGACAGATGGGGCGGGTGGTTGTGACAAAATCTCTAAGAAATAAAAGCTGAGCCACTGAGAGCATGAAAGCACAACAGGAACTACGTGAATTCAACTGCATCAAGGAAAATGGCAGCGAGTGGACTTCAAATAGACCAAGAGAACCTCATCTGTTCCATCTGCTTGGATTTACTGAAGGATCCAGTCACTATTCCCTGTGGACACAGCTACTGCATGAGCTGTGTTAAAGCCCACTGGGATGGAGAGGTCCGGAAGAAACGCTACAGCTGCCCTCAGTGCAGACAGAGCTACTCTCAGAGGCCTCGACTGGTGAAAAACATCATTTTGGCCAATATAATGGAAGGACTGAAGAAGACTGCACTTCCTGCTGCTCCAGCTCATCACAAACATGCAGGACCTGGAACTGTGGCCCGTGACATGAGCTCTGGGAGGAAGAAGAAAAACAGTTGCAATCCCACATCAGAGGATCGGTCTGTTCCACACCACGAAAGAGAAGAAATCAACATATATCCAGTATACTTACCTGGACTTTTTTTTTGAGGACTTCAAGATGAACTGGATGACAGATAACCTTCAGACATTTGATGGTGATAAATATGTTGATCCACCATTAAAACAATTAAACCTGTAAATATTTTATTATTTATTAACAATCAACTTTATTCAAATGTAGATTTGCATAATGTATTAAAGTGTCTCTCTGACAATCATGTCACTTTAGAGGGACTAATCAGGTATTTAACTGTTACCACAGTGAGCTACCTCGATAGAAAGTGAACCAGTTTCGGGAAACCAAAAACCCAGGGTTAAGAGTTTTACGCAGTTTTACTGTTGAGCTTGTCACTGATGTATTACACAAGGTGGTTTAGGAACAGGGCAGCTGTTTAGGCAGTTGACCAGATAAAAATGAAGTACACCAATATTTATCGACAAAGTAACAGTAATAATAACACGTACAGTATCCTGTCTGATATAAGTTCTCTAACTTTAGCCGTTATGCTGCTGAGACGTGGGCCACAGTGAAAGCTAAGTTACGTGAGTTGTTGATGAGAGCAAGCAGGACCCTGACTGTAGTTCTCCAAACAACCACTGGTGTCAGTAGTTGTTAGGCTTTTCTGAAAGTTACGCAATGCCCCTTTAAACTACTACAGACCATGTGTCTCCCCAAAACTCACCGTAGCTGCTATTTTAACCTAAAACAGCTAAGCCAAACAGATACTGATTGTAAGAGGTGGAAAACCTACTCTAAACCAAAAAATTGCTTTGATGAGCCCCCATTTGTCACAAACTCTGGCTCAATGAGCTTGGGACAAAGAAGGTGAGACCACACATTATCAAGTCATAAAAATGATTATAAAAATGATTAAAATAATTGGAAAGCAATAATACATATAATGGGTGTGTGTATTTTATTTAAATAATATTTACTATTTAACTTATAGGTTAAACATTATTTTACACACTAAAATGTACATTGAAAACACCAATTACTAGTGGTTTCTTTCTTTGAAGAAATTATAAACAATTTGTACATATGCATGGCAGTGATTGTGGCTATAAAAGGGTCACTGGTGAGAAACAGCTGTGGGAAGTTGGAGTTACAATGGGTTGTAGAAAAGTCTGAAGTACAATCCTTATAGCCAATCTTTTCCAGAATATGGAAAGGCTGGTACAATGTTCTATAACTAAACAGAAACAGAGTTTACTTGATGAATCAATGAACAAAACAAATGAGTGAAAAAGTGATAATTTAGTTTGAACTGTTCCCAAAGATGATTAGTTCAGTCTTGTTTCGGTTCAGTTGGAGGAAATGATTTTGCACACGTCAGAATGACAAAGTGAATGGATCGGTCCCTTTTTAGCTGCTGTGAGTGAAATGTAAATCTGAGTGTCATCTGCATAATCAGGATACGTCACAGCTGTGTATTAACTGACCTAAAAGAAGCATGTAGAGATTGAAAAATAGAGGTCCCAAGATAGACCTCTGTAGCACCAAGACTGCTCTTCTTTAGGAGAGGATTGATGACAGCAGTTTTTAAGTCCCTTGGAAATGTTCCAGACTGAAAGAAATTGACTATGTCAGAGAATTTTGGTAAACTGCTGAGAAAAATATTTCTTCTGTTTTTTGTAAAGTTTGATTGAAAACATGCACATTTTCTTTGTAGACCATAAAAAAAAATCAAGAGCTTTAATTTACACCATTTTCTTTCAGCATTTCAGCATTCACATTTCCTGACAGAATGAGCATTGCTCAGCAATACCATGTTTCTGGTAAAAAAGCTGTTATGAAGTTATAAAATCATTAATTAAAAAGATTTGTTGCTCAAAGACCTGACATTGAACACTGCAAGTTTCAAGTCTGTTTGAGCAGGACCTGTCATTATCTGTTTGGAGGGATTTGAGTCAGATTTGTCTTATTAGGCAATTTAACTGTCTCTCTTCTCCAATCTGCAACTTCTGACTGTAGCTATGAAGCATGGGGAGAGTGTTCTCCCCCAGGGCCTCAGGTTAAAAAGTTGTTTATTATGACTAGAAGTCCTGGTACTCCCTGAACAATACGCCTCCTACCACTTTTACTGCATGATATAAAAGCTCATGTATTGTTCACCTTTGCCAAAGCAAACCTTATCCTGTACCATTGTCTACATGTGTGTGCTTTGCTTCATTCTTGCAAGAGGTAAAATCTGACCATTATATAACCGAGACCCGGTTGCTGTGGCCACAACGCAGAATACTAACCACGATACGATCACGGCCTGCTTCTGAAGTTTGAAGAAAAAACAATGAATATTTTTTGTGATACTGGAGCGCGGAGCTCAAAGAATTGAAGAAGTTAAAGATCTAAAAATGGGATATAAACAAAAAGCTGTATTTGCCATTTTGCAAAACTATTCTCTAAACTACTGTCAAGGAATCAATACACAAAACAGTGTAGAGACAATCAGATTTCTCTAGAGATCAACCTTCAACCAACTGTGAATTAAATAATGTCAGACACATCCTTAAGTTTTTACATGCATGGGGAGAACTTTTTATATGAAACTGCCTTGTTTCATCTCTGTAGTGACCTGCTCACTACAGAATCTCCGACTGGCCAATTGTTCCCCCCTGCCTTTTATTGAAACTCAAACACAGTCTGCCTCCCCCAACCTCACAGGGCAGCTTTTGGCAGTTAGTTACAAAAACCAGTACATTTCAGGAGTTTGTGCATTTTAGGAGTTATCTCTCTCTGCACCTTGTCTAAACACAGGAACTGTGAGATAAGATAAACACTTGGGATTGACATGTCCTGCTGGTTGCAGCTACATGATAGTTACAGCACTTCCTGTTATTGATTACACACACACACACAAAATGAACCTTTCTTGACAGCACTTCCTGTTATTGATTACACACACACACACACACAAAATGACCCTTTCTTAACAAAGGCTTGTTGGCCTTTGGTTACAATCTTTTGCCTTGTTTTAGTCATATACAATTTGACAACTTTTCTTACTGAAAAACTCTAACAACAACTACTACTACTACTACGAGACCTATTAAAGACCCTAATTATCAGTGTAGTTCCAACCCCACACGGAATGAAGGCAATAAGAATAACGGACACAAATATTGGAGTAGAATGATTATTATCACTTATAAAAGGGTAAATGTAGAAAAAAATATTACCAAAACCTGGTCTAAAAAAAATGACTATGACTATGATAGTTAATTAGGAAAACTGTTCAAACTTCTGTCAAGTCTGCTGATATGAATATAGTCAACATTTGGGTTTTATTGATTAAAAAACAAAATGTTAACTATATACACAATGGAATAAATGGAATTAAATATTGTTTGAGAAAAATATTTTCTACCACTTAGTCCAGTTAGGGGTCACAGGTGAATGGAGCCTATCCCAGCAACTTTGGTTCTGGAGCAGGGTACACCCTGGCCAGTTAGTCACAGGGCTGACATATAGAGTCAGACTGACAGACAACCATTCACGCTCACATTCATTCACTACTACTTTAATAATCCATGTCAAATTGATAGTTTGATTTAATGTATTTACAGTTGTAGGGTTATAAAATTGAGAAACTGAGCAAGCATGTCCAAGCAATTCACTTTAGAGTTGCCGATTAACTTGTACATGCATGTCTTTGGACGGTGGGAGGAAGCCAGAGTACCCAGAGAGAATCCACGGTAACACATGCAGGACATGCAGACTCCTCACAGAAAGAGCAGAGTCGGGAAAGATTTGAACCCTTGACCTTCTTGCTGTGAGGCAGGAGTGCTCAACACTCCGGCTTGTGCACCCTGAGAAAAATATTGTTTCAGGTAATCAGGAAAACTGAAATAAATACAGTTGAAAACAATATAATAACCAATGTTTTATTTAAATGGTATTTTATAATCAAGGTCAATATCTAACCACTAAAATAGATGCTGAGTGTCATCTATATAATAAAACATTTAATTAACCAAAATCAGTCACTTCTAGAGCCCAATTTTATCTTAAATATAGAGGCTTTTTAATCTGGTGAGTGAAAACATTTTAAGGTTTTTCCAACAGTTCAAACAATCTTGGAGGAAAATAAAATAAAATAAATAAAAAAAAAATATCACAGACATGTACTTAATGGACACACAAAGATTACAAGCCAAACCATGCAGCCCGAAATCATTTCATTGAGGCATTAGGATTATCTTAAAAAAAAAAAAAAACGCAAGTAGTAAAAAGCAAAACGCCAAGTATCCATGGATTGCTACAGTCTTACGCGATGCAAGTAAAGCGTTCTGTAAAGTGTGTAGGAAGGTAGGAAGGAGTTTGGCGTTTCTCCCGGAGGAGAGGCAGATGTTAGGCTGCATACTAGCAGCAAATTACACTGTACCAACACTGCGAATGTACAGACTAACACGTTGGTCTCGTCCGTCTTTAAGAAGCAGGATGATGTATAATAAAATAGCTGCTGCTGAGCTGACCTCCGTGTTCCACTGTGTGGCCCAACAACAATCATACAGATCGCTATACTGTGCGATGAAGTTAACACCAAAACTGTACAATGATTCGGCTATAGCTAAACTCGTCACCTGCGGTTGCACAAAAGCTGAAGCCCTGGTCAAACATTCTGGCAATCACATAATTCACATCACTACACATTAATATTATTTTCGTTTAAGCTTTTGGCTTTACAGAAATGTCTGATTTACGCTCTATTACATAAAACAGTCAGTTTTGACTGCTTTCTTTATGAACCCCACTCTTTACTCTCAGGACAAAGTGAGTTTTGCTGTGCACATAGGTCTTCATCTCCTTCAATTCCACTTGTCTAGACATTATTAAAATCATTGCTCTTTCAGGTGCAAATCTCTCAGGATTAAACTAGATCCTTGGCTTAATGACACCACCCACACCCTTAGGCGGAGGTGCAGGCAGGCCGAGCCTAAGTGGAAAATAGATAAGTTACTGGGTATATTGAGGGACAGTCTTACTGTCTGTATGCAGACCACCTGCAGATTTACCTGCCGGTTGTTCCTGCTTGTCCTGACAGTCTTGAATCCATCAACAGATGGACATTTTGTCTCTTAATAAATCCTTCTCCTCCACGGCACCAGTGAAGTTCGGTGTGCCACAAGGGTCTGTGCTCGGTCCCATAATTTTCTCACTATATGTTACACCATTGGGACAAATCAGCAGAAGTTATGGAGTGAACTTCCACTGTTATGCCGATGATACACAGCTGTATCTACCAATAAAAGCAAATAATACTACTGACATCATGCGTCTAGAGGCCTTCCTCGTTTCAATTAAAACATGGTCTCAAAACTTCCTCCATTTGAACGCGGATAAAACAGAGCTCTTGTTAATTGGTCCTGCCAGTCATCGGCACAAGTTCAACAATCTTACTGTCTCAATCAACAACTGTGTGTTGGAGCACGGCAAAACTGCGAGGAACCTCGGTGTAATTTTTGACCCCACACTATCTCTGCAGCAGCACATTAGTGAGGTCACTAAATTGGGCTTTTTTCACTTGCGGAATATCTCACAAATTTGCTCCTGCCTCTCTTTAGCTGATGCTGAAATTCTCATTCATGCATTTGTCACATCCAGGCTGGACTACTGTAATGCGTTATTCTCTGGACTGCCGAAGAAAAGTACTCACAGTCTACAAATGGTCCAAAATACAGCCGCCAGACTTTTAACAAAGACCAGGAAGTTTGATCACATTACTCCAGTCCTGGCTTCATTACACTGGCTTCCTATTCATGTTAGAGCTGATTTCAAAGTTCTCTTGTTAACCTATAAAATCCTTTGTGGACGCGCGCCCTCTTACCCATCTGACCTTATCACCTGGTATACTCCAGCTCGTACCCTTCGCTCTCAGGACGCTGGCCTCCTTCAACTTCCTCGAATAAAGAAGAAGTCTGCTGGCTACAGAGCCTTTTCTTATAGAGCCCCATTTCTGTGGAATGGGCTCCCGGTGGAAGTGCGGCGATCTGACTCTGTTGAGATTTTCAAAAGCAAACTCAAAACTTACTTATTTCACCAAACGTATGGAGACTGATTGATCATAGGATTAGGTTTACACTGGTGGTAGCTGTAGGTACACACTCAACCGCTCATATTATTATTACATCTGCCTATTTTCAGTAGTATTTAGCACTTTTGTTTTTCTCCTTTCTACCTCCTCCTAGGGTGGACGCAAACCTCTGATCTGATGGGTGATGTGTACTGCCCCACCCCCCCCTGACTCTGCTCCAGTGTGAGGACCCACAGCTCATCTTTTATCTACCTTGATAATGGCTGAGGTCCCATTCACCTTACATACACAGACAGAGTGGACACTGGACGCTGTCAACATAAATGTTTTTTGTGAATATGTTTTGTATTTTTTTTTTTTTCCAACTGTCCTGGACACATTCTTGCACGGCCTGTCCGTCCTGGGAGTGGATCCCTCCTTCTGTGGTTCTCCTGAGGTTTCTCTTTTTTCCCGGCTGGGTTTTTTTTGGAGTTTTTCCTCACCCTGATGGAGGGTCTAAGGACAGGGGGTGTTGTCTAGTGCAGTCTGTTAAGCCCTTTGAGGCGGCTGTTGTGATATTGGGCTATACAAAAATAAATGTCTTGTCTTGTCTAGATGACATCATACTGTGGCCGTTTCAGAATTTTCTGTGTTTGAATGAGGGAAAAAAGAATGCATTGTGTTTGGCACGTCCAACCTGCCTAGTGTTTCAGCTCCTTGTCCTGTTGCTTTGGCACCTTACTTTAACCATGTTGTCAGAATGTTGGGAGTGAAACTAGACAGCAGCGTAAAATTAAAAAAAAAAAAAAAAAAAAAAGAGATTCTGTGGTCAGGGGAAGCTTTTCAGCTAAACTCTTCTTTGGTCGTGCTGACCTGGAGAAAGCTATTCACACTTTTGTTTGCGCCCACATAGATTACTGCAATGCACTCTATGTGGTTGTTAACCAAACTGGTCTTCTACATTTGCAGCTTGTGTAAAATGCTGCTGCCCGTCTGCTAACAGTCACAAACACGGACACATCTCTCCTGTACTTTCTGCTCTGGCTCCCAATACTACGGTGGGCGAGACAGCTCAACACACTGCAAATGAAGAAAGCACCAGCAAATAAAGAAAACATCTTCGTCAGTTTGACCACACGCGCTGCAAAAGTTCACAACGCGCTGCAAATTCAAAAACGCGCTGCAAATTACACAGACCACAACGGATATGTTTTAAGGGGACTCCTTTGAGTGACGAACCCCTACTGGGACCTGCTTATTGTTTGCTTGCCTGTCGCCAGTGTTGTTGTCACTGACCTGAAAGGTGAGTTTTTTTTGTTTACTTTTATATCATGATCGTATAATTGCTCAGTCGTTTGTATATTGTTGGCCTAAATATATTGATACACTGTTGCGGTACAACGTTACATTGTTAGCAGACTTAATTTAGCAACAAAATATACCCCCAGTTTCACAGACTAGGCTTAAACTAGTCCCAGATTGAAATTCATGTTTAGCTGATTTAAGTAAAAGCAACATATACTGACATATCTTCAAGTATGTCACTGCCATTGTTTTGTCTCAATATGGACACCATTTTCTCTCTTTAGTGAAAGTTTATAAAAGCCACTTAAATGCCCTTATTGAAAGGTTTAATAGGCTACTCCCTGTGTAACTGGGCCATAATGTTCAAGGTTCACGGAAATAGGGTTAAACCAGATATATAAAAGACATAGCAGATTGATGGTACAATTAAAATATTACAATGTATTGAAATCAGTAATTTCAATCAGTCTTTTTCAGATCAATGTATTGTCCTTTCTGTGGCATCCAATGGCTGACTTTGCCGTTCATGTGGGAGAGATTTAAGCTTTGTTATAGAGAACGCTCTTAGAACTTCAGGTGATGGCCATGTGTCATGTCCAACAGTGCCCAAGAGGTAATATTTTGTGTGTGTGTGTGTGTGTGTGTGTGTGTGTGTGTGTGTGTGTGCGCCATTCCAACGAAGTCAGCTTCAGCTGTTCTCCAGTTTGTGAAATACAGAGAACTAAAGGAAGCTGAAAGGAAATCATTCTCAAAAAAGTAAAAAAGAAAACAGGATAAGGGTAAGCTAATCTTCTATTTATTGTTATAAGTTAATGAAGTTGTCAGACAGAACAGTATCATTTGTATTCCGCCTATTGTCTGATAGTGTACATTTCTATTGGGATCATAAGGAAGACCAAGAATATATTCTGAGTTCCCTCTCAAAACAAGAAAAGGAAATGGGCTTGTTGCTAAACAATGATCATAAAGAGGCTACAAAAGAGGGAAATGAAGATGCTAAAAATGCAATGAAAAAGCTAGCCAAGTGTAGCTCCATAATCGAGATGTTTCAGCACAAGAAGCTGTTTACAGAGTAGCAAATATGCACCTGAAAGAAAGTTCAAGGAAAGTAGTATTTGTACAAAAAATATTGGACAATATTAAACTTGGCAAGCCAATAAGCGAATTAACAAAATCACGTATATAATGACGTGTCTAGCCATCTTTGCATCAGAATACTGTGGGCCAAGTAAAAATGAGAAATGCAAACAAATAAATTGCAAAGATCATGTGGTTTCATTAAAAAAAAAAAAAAAAAGAACATGAACCAAACCGGCTGTTGTGAGATACGCACAAATTCTCCAAAACAAAAAATCCTGAGTTACACCATAAAAGCATACTTCAGATGTTTTTACCATAGCGCGTTGACCAAGACCTTCTACCTGCAGGCCATCAATCATTTGAGCAATTTTATAAAACTGGCAATGTGCAAATCAGCAATGGAACTGTGTGGTCAGTGGAGACAATCGTCAATTCGAAATTGAAACAAAAGATTTAGATGAGATGGAAAAAAAAAACAATGACTGTGTTAATCTACCTGGACCATAACTTGTTCTGAACAAGAGGCACAATGTTTGTTATAAAAAAAAAAAAAAAAAAAAAGTTAATGGAAAACACCCTGAGCCATTGTATGTTTTCATAACTAGAGGAGCAGAAAAACAGGTGACTTATCATTTGGGAACATAAGCCTCATTGCAGTCGAAGACTTTTTCCCAGTTGTCTCCAGTCAAAAGTGACAGTGCTTTACTAGGAACCAATAGGAGTCAACTTCTGGACCAACTTCAAAATAGCAGAATTAAAAACTGGTCAGAAAGAAGGATGATAGTTTTGCACAATTGATTTGTTTAAGAACTCGATCCAAAGACCTACCCATGCCTAAAGCTGATATGGAAACATAAAAAAAAAAAATAAAAATAAATAATAATTAAAGCCGCAAGCGGAAATAAAGGCCCAGGCCTCCCTTGCGACAGGGAGACACATGTACTCGGAGGAATGCATTTTGTGCTTTAAAGTGCAAACTTCACGGTAACGTCAAATAACCGGGCCTGTGCCTCTGCTTGAATCTTCTTCTGGCTGGAGCCTGCGTCATCACCTCGGGCCTATGCTACTCCTCGGGCCTGCTACACCACCTTGTATTTAGAGTTAAATGTCTGCACATTCCCTGATTTTCCTGTGATCTGTCTGAACTTTTGAAAATAAGACATCATGCTTGGGCTAAGGCGAGAAAAACAAAGTACTGGCTGGAGATTTTTCAATGACTCAGAAAGCGCTACACCCCCCCTTTTAACAAGTAAATGTAAACATTAGTTGTCTAAAACAAGTTTACCAGTTCCAAAAGATTCTGAGGAGTTTTCCAAGACACTAGTCGTGGTTTTAGAGGAGCGTCCTCCAAAAGGAAGCATCCTGGCAATTGGGAAATGGCATTTATTTCCGAAAGAAATGGCTGCCTCTTCACAGGCTCATTACAACCACAGCCACAAATCAAAAAACAAACTTTTTTGGCACTCGTGTCTAGATAATACTCAACAAATTTGGGGCCTTTTAGAAGAAAACACATTGGGTTTATTCTTTTGAGTCGAGTGGTCGCACGCACGCAAAACTTTGAGTGTAAACTATTTGACTCGAGTGCTGACACAGCAGTAAAAGAACTCCATGGGAGAAAAGCAGGCGACTAATGTTTGACACTGGCATGTTTTATAAAGCGTTTTATACAGCAGTTAGAGCTACCTTTGTATGATATGGCGACTGCATGTAATGTTTGTCTAAAACAGCTAAAGTTTCCGGAGCAGCTACATAAACAACTCGCGTAACTTAGCCTTCACCGAGACCCGCCGTCTCGGCAGGATAATGGCTAAAATTAGTGACCTTGTATCAGACAGAATACTTTACGTGTCATTACTGTTATTATCGAGTCTTTGCACAAATGGAGTACTTCATTTTTAATATAGTCAACTATAGTATAAACAGCTGCTACACTCTTCTTGCAAGTCCCCCTGAAGACTTTAGACAATTCCCCAAAAGTCTGCTCTGCAGTCGAGGGATGTAGTCGTCTTTGGCCACCGTCACTGTGTGCAAACGTTTGTGCTGTAATAAAAACACATTTATATTATGTTTTTTTATTGTGTTGATAATGTTCCATAAATATTCCTTATTCACACATTCAGCTCTGGTTTATACTAACAAAAAAAAAAAAAAAAAAAAAGCCTGAGTGAGTAAAATAATGTATGGTATGGCCTCTTTGTCAGAGCGTCCCATATCCAGGGGAGCATGCTGGCAACTGCAGAGGGCCCACTTACAAGTAAATTAGCAATAAGTGAATGTAATGAGACAGCCAATGCCAGAAATGTGACGGTTTCAGGAACAGGCAAAAGGACTCACTGTGCAGACCCACAAGAGGCAGGGTTTATTCCAATAACACAAGGAAACACTGGCTACCAAAACACAAGGCTAGAGACTACAATCCAGCACAGGACAGGGGAAAACCACAGACTTTATAGGGAATCCAATGAGGCACAGGTGGACCACTGTGTCCAGTCAGGGGTGAACAAAATGGTTCCAACTGGTTTAAACAGATGGAGGCATTTAGTGTACTAATCTAGGGTGCAGTGTATCATGCAAAAAGTGAAAATTACATACAGAACAGTTATAGAAAAAAAGTGTCTTATTATAAACAACTAACAATGCACAGATAATTACATCCTATATTATATCTTGGCCAAGTCCCTGGCAAAATGTAACCCCAAAAATGCCACAGAGTTAACATTAGCTGCTTTGTAACAACATTTGAAAATAATTTGAAATGTATCAGACTCAAGCTTCTAAAGTCAGGGTCATTATTCACTCATATTTATCAGAATTACAAGCACACCATCGTTTCAGCATTACAACTGAGGAAAAAAAAAAAAAAAAAAAAACACGACTTCAAAGATTTATTAAAAAATAAATAAATAAATGTAAATAAAGACCAATTTCTGAAAAGGGCTGGGTCAAACAGCATAAGTTGTGGTCAAAAATATTAAGTTTCAATGAGGCACTCCCTCGTTAGAACTAAACGAAGACTAACATTTGTTTACATCATGTGCAAAAGTTTAGCGTTTGGCCCTTGGACAACTAATACATATACAAAATAAATAATAGTTTGGGCACCCAGCTTTAGATGGGTGTATCTGGACCTAGTGTCCAAGCCTGATCTCCATCAGCTTATAGATTTTGTGAAATGAAATGTGCTCAAACTTTGAACTATGTACCGTATTCCCATTTCTCAGCTGATTTAAAGTCTATTTGAAGAAATCCATAAGCCGTGCAGTTAAACAGTTGTCTATAGTGAAAAATAGTCTTGGTCTCATGTTACATTTATTTGCACTGCCACATGGTATAAATTCTCCGTGGTCCATTTCAATTCTGAACCCCAGCACGTTTGCGGTTCTGTAGTGCTCAATTTCTGCTGCTCTGACGTACATCCCTACAGTAGACCTCATTACAGCAACAGAATCAGCCATAAGGAACAAGTGTTCTAGAAATGAAGCTGAAGAACTGAGACTCAAGATCATAGCTGCGCTGGCTAGTGCCAAACCTCCCCCGTCTAATATCACTTTAAGGGTTGAGTAAAGGGGGGGGGGGGGCTTTGTCAGCACTGGAGAAGGCCCACAGACAAGGAAAGATGCACTGTGATTCTGAACACAGATGACTACAAGTCCAGTATTAACAGCTTACTCAGTGACACCACCTATGCGACCCTGAGAAGAGATCCAACAAGTGGGTACAAGAAGAAGGTCAACCTCTGTACTACAGGCTGGATCCTGGGAACACCACTCCATACATCTATGGCTTACCAAAAATACACAAAGAAATTCCACTACAAGTTGTTGTAAGGAAGAGACCACCACAAGACACATCTCTACAGGACAAACCTCACCCCCTACCCCGAGCATATTTACAGTTTACTGGAGGTATGTTTGAACACTACTCATTTTCAGTTCAGAGGCAAATTCTACAGCTGTGCCATGGGATCAACCCGTCTGATTGTATAGGAAGTTGAGAACATAGCTCTGGTCTTTTTCCCCCGGTGCAGTGCCCAATCACTGGGTCAGATGTTGATGATATGTGGGTCAAAAGCATAACCCAGAAATCAGTGGAAGAGATCAAGTTCAATGTCCAAATTTTAACCACAGAGGCCAGATGGGTTGAGAGGGGTGAAGGAGGCCATCTGTTGAAATGGAAAAGCCCTTACTGAACAGGGGGTGGCCTCAGATTCATGGTGCCTAGTATTTACAGTGTTTTGAAACCTAAAGCAAAACAGTTTCACTTTAACAATACCATGAAAGGCAGTGACACTAATGACCACACATATGCATGCACACCTTTTACCAGTTGATCTCAGAATTGATAGAGTCTTGGAATTTGAGACAAAACATCTTCACCTTGAAAATGAGTCCAGATGCTTTTGCATTAACCTTTTCTACTGGACGGACAACACTGAGGCAATGTGTTCCTTGTGTGACTGTTGTGGCCGGCCAGCCAGAGTAGTAAAATATCTATTATATAAAATATAAATAAAGAGACAAGAGCTTATTGTCCCTTGTCTCAATGGAGGAACTCTGACAGGGGGCAGCTTTTAGCCAAAGGATATTCCCATATATGGAATAGAGTAGTTCAGGTGGTTTGTTGTGCCAACACCTGACTCTTGTATAAACAGGGCATAAGATCCTTTAATATATCTTGGAAAGATTTGTGTGTGTGTATATACACTTGAAGTGCAATCAATTGAGTTGCTATGTTATTCCATTTGTAGCAGTTGCAGAGCTCCAGGACAAAATGCTGTACAACTGAAGTCTACACAGTACCTCTGCTTAAACAGTATACAGAAACAGTTACCATATCCAGGTCGATGGCCTTCATTTAACCCATCGCATCTCACAAGTGCTCTTTAAATCACCATCACTGTGTAGTGTCATTTCTTTTTCAACAATAAAATCTCAAACATTATCATTTCTAAAATAAAGATGTCATGATCTCAATTTCTATTCTCTTCAAATAATGATTAAAGCAAGACACTGCCAAGACTTGGTTCATAAGTATACACAGTAGATTAGGAATTACTGGACTGCAACTGCATCAAGTAAAATGGCAGAGAGTGGACTTCAAATTAACCAAGAGACCGTCATCTGGTCCATCTGCTTGGATTTACTGAAGGATCCAGTCACTATTCCCTGTGGACACAGCTACTGCATGAGCTGTGTTAAAGCCCACTGGGATGGAGAGGTCCAGAAGAAAAGCTACAGCTGCCCTCAGTGCAGACAGAGCGTCACTCAGAGGCCTCGACTGGTGAAAAACATAATTTTGGCCAATATAATGGAAGGACTGAAGAAGACTGCACTTCCTGCTGCTCCAGCTCAGACATGAAGGACCTGGAGATGTGGCCTGTGACAAAAAAAAAAAAAAAAAAAAAAAAAAAAACTATTGCAATCACACATTAGAGGAGCTCCCTGTCTGTGCTCAAGTAAATATGCCCTCACAGCAGAGCAGCATCTCCAGGGATCGGCCTGCACTCACTTGTATAAATTTAAAGCCAAAACCTATCAATAAGGCTTCATCTCACCACCACGCAATGGCAAGCCGTTTGGAACATGTATAATATTGGTGATTTATGTGATTCTCCAGTCCATTTATCAATTGACACCGTTTGATTGTATGATGGTTTTTTGGAAAGCTTAACATAGAAAATGTTTCTGTATTTAATTCGGGAAGATTACAAGTTTCCTTTTAAAAAAAAAAAAAAAAAAAAAAAAAGCATTTGTCCTGATCCTCTGCCATGAGCAAGTTGAGAAAACTCTGATCGTCTGTTGCACGTTGCCTTGCAGTCTGAAGCTAGAAACAATACTTAGCTGTGATAGTTCTATTGAAGGCCATGTATTTAATTGTTTAGGGTCAAAGCCAAACTGCATTTCCTTCTAGGATCTACACTCGCAGCCCTCAGCACAGTCTGCAGCATTTTTGAGCCAAATCCCAGTGAGCAGTGGCTGAGTGAATGTGAACAGGACTCCTTTGTGTCTTTACATGCATCCAAAGAGTAGAACACTGCAGTGCGGCAACATTTCTTTACATTGATTCATTTTCAGATTAATAATATTATAAAGAATCTGTGGTCTTCAGCAAGTGTGCTGAGGGACAAGTCAGTTTAGATAACCAGAGAATGTTAGAATAAGTGCGTTGATCAAATGGCCAGAGCAACAATAAGATAAGAGGAAAGCCTCAAGGTTATTGGTTTGACCAGTTTGATATTTATGCTGAAGAGCTATTGTGAGAAGTGAGCATTTTTTTTTTTATAAAAACCGAGTTACTTTCCTGAGATACCTGCATTATCTGGTCAAATGGTCCTGTCCAGGCAGAAGTATGGCCATTCCTTGACTAACCACCACAAAAGAATGCACGTTACTGAAAACTGAACCAGATACCATGCCGTTTATTGCACACCTTTTCAGTGTAATAGATTTATTATCTGATGGTGGCAGTTGTCATGTCTGCACCTCTTATCTACTGCGTTCAAGCAAATATCTTAGTGTCACACTTCTTCCATGTCTAATGTTTTGTGACAAAGTGCAAACCATTATTGCGAAATGGGTTATGAACAGCATTTAACAAAAGTTTCTCTCAGTCTGTGTTATGAAGCACGAGTGGACAGTCCACAAACAAGTATTGAAGAGCCTTTTTTTTGTAGTGTAGAATACACTAGTTACACATCCTTGGACATTTTGCCATTTAACAGTCTTGCCCTCTTTCAAATTGTTTTTTGCCAGTACAAGTTGAAGGCAACTTCCTTTTGAGTTGGGACTTGCCAAGACCATAATCTGTACCTCTGTCCATGTTAACACTAGACTTTAATCTGGACTCAATGTGCGCAATTGTAGCCAAAACATTTTTTCCTGTCATTATAAAACAGTACACAGGGTTTTTTTTTTTTTTTTTAGTAAGTCTCTCCCTAAACATGTTTAATGTTTTTGTCTGCTTTACAATTATTGGGTTTGAGAGTAGTAAGGTTTTAACTAAGTGGACTTTAAATGCATAGGCAAAACCAGGAATAAAGTTCAACAACTTATTGGAAACTACAAACTTGGAGGCAGAGAGCTGGAGAGCACAATGTGCAAGACACAAGACAGTTCTGAGCAAATAGACCAGCAAGTATGTGGCAGAAACCCCAAACCCTATTCCAGCCAGCCAGCACTTAGTCCCCAAGCTGCTTAAGCACTTCACCTAAACATGCCAGAATACTCTGACAGTGTGGAGGTGAGTAGAGCAGGCTTATATCCAGAGGTAATGAGGAGAGTGGAGACAGGTGTGTCTTGTCTTCAGTCTTGAGAGAAAAAAAAAAGAGCCACGCCCACTTCCACACACCTGCCCTGCTAAAAATAAAAAACAAAAAAGAGAACAGGGAGGGAAGAACACAATCCAAGACTAACAATTATAACTTTTATGGCCATTTTTGTAAAAAAAAAGGCTGTAAGTGAGTTTTGCATGTCGACCCCCAAATTTCTACACAGTACGTTAAATATGGCACACACATAGAATTGTATCATATTAATGCAGATTAATTTAGAAAATGTTTTGCCTCATATTTTTTTGCTATTTCTCCTTTTGTGTAATTTATTTGCTTTCCAAATGAATTCTTCATCAATACTGCTAAACTTGTGTTTCCTTTACCCTTTGAATATCAGTTCCATATTTTTTATTGGTCCATCAAGATTTCAAGCCAATGTTTTACTTTTTCAAGCTCTTCATTTACCACCTTTTGTTACCACTTGTCTGTTTTTCCAGAATACTTGTTTCTGAAGTTGTATCATCAGCAGAAAAAAAAAAAAAAAAACGAGCTCTAGTCTTTGATACGTTTACAAAATCTTTCATGTTCAAAATAAATCTAGGCCCAAAAACTAAGCCTTGGTGCGCCCCAATTGATGTCATATCATACATAAAAAAAAAAAAAACATTTATCTGAACATATTGTCTTCCAAGTATCTTTTGATTCCTCTGATTCTGTATCTATTGTAATTTTTCATTATTTATTGCATCAAACGCCTTTTAAGTCTATAAAAACATTAACAAGATATTTTTTTAGTTTTATTTTATTTCTTATTGTTTTATGATTGCCATTGCTGTTGAGTGATTCACATTTTTTGGAGGAATAATCCCTTGAGTTGAACCATCTTGTTTTCTAGGGGTTCCTCTTTCACTAGGGACACTTTAGAGTTGCCAATTAACCTATACATACATGTCTTTGGACGCTGGGAGGAAGCCGGAGTACCCGGAGAGAACCCACGGTAACACGTGGAGGACATGCAGACTCTTCACAGAAAGACTGGAGTCGGCCAAGAATGTTTGAGTCGGCTGGGTTTTGAACTCATGACTGAGTGCTAACCACTCTGCCATGTGCACCCCAAAATGTATTTTCAATGAAAAATTACAAACCCGTCGCCAATATTTTTAAAAGCTGTGGAAACAACGAGACTGGCCTGTAATTTGAGAAATCATGTTCATCAGCACTTGTTTATTTTTCACGTTTTCTGAGCAAATGCCTGTTGTTGAGAGATTACAGAGATAGGTGACTGGTTCAATGAAAGAACCATTTTTTTACAAGTATCCCATCAAGATCTTCAGTCACTTGAGCTTTTTGTTTCCATTTTTATGTTGTGTCTTTTACTTTTGTGTTCATGTCCACGAGACTGGGACACACATTTGCAAATGTTTACAACGTTCAACTAACATTTTTCTCGTTTGTCTGCATTTTTCCTTTACAAAGTAGTTTTGAAATGTAGCTTTAGCTTTGTTATTTATTAATCACAATTTGTTATACCCCATGTAGCCTTTTTGTTTTGTATCCTTTTTCATTTATTCTCTATTTTTTTTATTGACTTGTTTCTGCTTAACTATTGTGTTTTTTCTTTGTTCAGCAGGGCAGGTGTGTGGCAGGAGGCATGGCTGGCTTCTCTCAGGATGAGACACACCTGTTTCCACTCTCCTCATCACCTCAGTATAAAGGCTGCTCTACGCACCTCCACACTGCCAGATAACATGGTCCTGTTGGGTAGAGAGATGTGTGGACCATGGACCGCAAATGAGCCTGAGTAATAGTTAAAGCCCCACATCTCCTGCAGCTTAATATATTTTTTCTCTCCTCAGTAAATCTATGACACAAGAACCTGTTGCTCTGTAAACACAACTGATTTAAGATGTTGGTGGTTGTTTTCAGATGTGATTTCCACTGTCTACATCTAAAACTGTTCAACTTTGACTTTATGTATAAACATGTTTGTGAAAGTTGTCAGTCCTCCAGGATATCTTGACGTAAAAGCATCTAGATTCAGTTTACAAGGTGAAGACATTTTGTATCTAATTCAAAGACTTTTTAAATTCCTGTTTAAACAATGCCTCCACCCCTTTATTGTTCCATTTACAGACTAGAGGTCATCGCCGTCCATTTGAATGCGCCCTGCATTCTTTAACGCGTTATAAATATTATTGATGCTTTCTCAGGGATTAGGTTCACAAATTACCCAACACTTGGAGATGAATTGGCAGCAGAGACATTCACACCAGAACCCAGATATGCGTTTTTACAATATAATTGGGATGTATCTTTGCTCCAACTATAGTGAATTATTTTATTATCTAATAAAAACAGAAAAGCAAAGTGTAAAAACCAAGAAAAGAATGATCATAAACACCCAAAAAGATTCACTAGTTTTAAACAGACCCTAAGCAAAAGTTCTGACTGGTCGCTGTTACTGGGAAATGTCCAGTGTATAACAGGAGATGCCTACAAGGAAATGCAGAGAGGATATGATGATGATGATGATTAATCTTGTTTCACTGACGTCTATCACATTTTGTGGCACAACAAAATGGTCACATTTGTGCTGAGTCTCTAATCTCTAGAATTGAAATGTTCTTGGATTATGATGGAGGCACTTAGGCAGGTGTGTGTAGTAGTAACAACCATAGACAAACATAAGGAGATTCAATTGTTGTATGTCTGAACATGTTTATGTATTTTTGATGACAACATCTATTTCAGGCCAGTTGCGTATAGTATAATGCAACGGCATAATTCTTCTGGTTGCCAGCTACTATCTTTAATAGTAACACATGAAATGCCTTTATTGCTTTACACTGAGAGAACATGCAATCCCTTCGAGGTCACTAAAATATGTGGGCACAACTACCAGATATATTTCAAAGTGTGTGAATTTAACATAGACATGGTCAATTAATGTACCGTTCTCTGTATTGGGGCTTGTGACATGCTGAACAAAGCCGTTATTATTCATTAGTTTGCACACTGTGGAAGTTTTAAGACTGTCATCATTAAAATCTCCCATAATGACAAATTCTAAGAATGTAGCTCATTTTTTAACCTTTGTAAGTTTTGTTTGAACAGAAGCATGGGATATGATGGGGGGGACGATATATTACTGTTACTATGACTGTGTGCTGTGCTGTTGTAAACTACACTTTCCAAACTGAAATCAGTAACTGAGATTTGATGATTTGGGTTTTTCACACAATACATGCCAACTCCCCCATGTTGTTGGCTTTGCAGTGTAGCAAGGGCTGTGTGCTTACTATGTGTGTATGAAAGACTTCGAGCAATGGTGTGAAAGTTATATTTGTCCATTTCAAGTGTATGAGGTTCTGAAACTCTAGTTAACCAGGTTTCTGTTACAGCTATACAGTCAGGCTGTAAAAGTTGGGTACATTAAGCCAAGTGTGAGACGTCTTGATAAACCTTGAACAAACATATGCAATATCTCTGTAGGTTTTCTGATAGTTGTCACCTTTTGTATAAAAGATGGAAGGTAATGTTCTGCATTGCACTTGTAACACAATAATTACAGTATATGGCCTTTTGGTGAAAGTCCTGACTAATTAGTCCTTCTATACTTCTTACACGATTTAAGGCCACATATGCATGTCCTGCTGCAAACACTATGTTGAGTGACACAACAGCTTTATCTACAGTTATGCCCTGTGTTTTATGAACTGTACAGGCCCATGCAAGCGAGAGGGGAAATTAATGCAGTTTTTGACCCTTAGTCGTGGCCATTTTCTCTTCAGGTTGAATAGATTCAATTTGGCGAAGGAGGTGGACATTTTCTCCGTCTCTGTGTTCCAACCTTGTTGTCGTCAAAGTGGACAAACGGCTTCAGGAAGTCTCAAACTTTTTCAGCATGCGAGCTACGTCAAAATGATCTACCCACTACAAAAATATTGAGGATTCTTTATATATACACAATGTATGTTGCTGTACCGTTGCATAACCGTATGAGCCAATATTCCACAACATAATTAACTATGTACATTTATTGTCATTACCTGAGTTTACGCTGACTTGCACTGAACTGAAACAGCCAAGGACGCATAATCTGGACAGTAGATTGTAACAGAGAAGGCAAACACATTTCAAAAAGGTCATTGTGAAAAGAAAAAAAAAAAAAAAAGTCAGACGTCACCTGAAATGGCTGCCCTGTATATCAATCAAGTGATTGGAAGGATGCTTGGCTGACGCGTTTTTAATTTTATTTATTTTTTTACCTACATTTGCGATTGCCATATTGAGCACCCTGCGCTAGCATTAACACCTAATAATAGCAGTTCAGGCAAAATTGTAAGGCTTGCTTTGCAGTGGTGACCAACTTCTTATATTTTGCCAGTTTTTCTGTTATAGTCATAATCCTGTGCATGTATTTCTGTGTAGTCTGGGCATGTGGTTGTTAGCTGAGCAAAATTGTGCTGAAACACCTGGGTAAGGGCTTTCTCCTATTTAACTTTTTTTTTTTTTATGTTTCAATATTGTCTTTAAGCATGGCTCGTGTCTTTGGATTGAGTTCTTAGACGATTCAATTGTGCAAAACTATCTTCCTTCTTTCTGACCACAGTTCTTAATTCTGCTATTTTGAAGTTAGTCCAGAAGTTGAATTCTATTGGTTCCTTGTACAGCGCTGTCGATTTGACTGGAGACAACTGGAAGAAATCTCCAACTGCAATGAGGCTTATGTTCCCGAATGGGGAAAAGTTGTTTTGTTTGATCTGCTGTAAATATGTCAATTTATGGTGAACCATCAATATTTCATCGATTATTACCATTTGAAGGTCACAGTATTTTGCACACAGAATTGCGGTTGTCCTCACCCAATGGTGCATAAAACAGACTGATTATCAGAATAGTGTGTTGGTGCTAACAATCTATTGGCTTCATATTGTAGGTGCATATTTGCTACTCTGTAAACGACTTCTTGTGCGGAAACGTCTCGATTAAGGAGCTACACTTGGCCTAGCTTTATCATTGCGTTTTTAGCATTTTCATTTCCCTCTTTTGTAGCCTCTTTATGAACATTGTTTAGCAACAAGCCCATTTCCTTTTCATGTTTTGAGAGGCAACTCAGAATATAGACAATGGTGCTGTAAACATCTAGAATATATTGGATATTAATATTCGCATTCCAGCATTTGAGTAAAAATGTATTGTATGGGTTACACCAGACCTCATTAACATTCCTTTTTTAAAAACACTTGAACAGCCGCTTCTTGTATGTTTCCTGAGTGATACCAGTACTTGCAAATAAACTGTGTACACTGTCAAAAGGATTGTTTTCATTTAGTAGTGCTGTTTTAATGGCAGTCAGGATTTCTGTAGTGTGCTCTGGCATCATAAATTTTTGCTGAGCCTGCAAAAGTATCCACTTGGCATTTTCATCAACTAATGCATCATTTCTATTTCTGCTGTCTTTATTGACATGACACTTTGGGCATTTTGTTTTTTCCTCTAATTTCTTAATAGATGTTTGTTCAGAAACTTGTCGGTGAAAATTAAAATGAGTGTTTTTATTTTATCCATGTTTTGGAATGACGCTTTGAATGTTGCTGGACTGAAGTGACAATATTTAATAACTAATCATCAGTAGGTAGTTTACATGTCGTAATCTTGTCGCTTAAACTGGACTACTTCTTCAGAGATTTAGTCTATTTTAGGAGCATTTCCAATCCAAAATAAACAGTGTACATGAGGGGACCCACGCTGTTGAAATTCCACTTGATAAAAGTAATCTATAAATTTGCCAAGTGGGTGCAAAGGAGACAACAGCAATTCTTTTAAAACATGCCAGCAGTAATCAAACATACGAGCAGCGGTGACTGGATTACTATGTAGCAAGTCATATCTTTCCGTATAGTCTAAGTTCTCGGCCATTTGTGTTCTGCCTGCTCGTTTAAAAATCCATTCAGGATCCGTTACGCAGATCGGCAGTAGTAAACGTGCAGAATAGCGCAGGATATTTCTTTTTTTTTTTTTTTTTTTTTTTCCCCACACAGGCTATTAGATCTTTTTGTGCCGCTTACCAAAATGCTGGAGTACCTCTGATTGGTCTGACTGAACTATTTCACACATTATCTGTGGCACGTTGGTTTTTGGCTCTATCACTTGTATGTCCTTTCCGTAATGCCATTAACACCTGCTCTACTTCAGATATGTATTGTGCATAAAATATATTCACTTTTTTTTTCTTTTTTTTTTTTTTTTTTGCAAATCTACCATCTGCATGTGAAATTCTGTTAAACTAGTGAAACAGTTTCAAACACTGTCTCACTTTATGAACGTTAGAACCTTTTGGAAAACGGTACTGGGAAAGTTTGCTACATTTTCCTCATCTGAAAGCAGTTTTACAAGATTATTTCCTTCTGCAGGAGATGGCTTTAAAATGCCATCAAAATATTGGTCTAGTGTTTCCTGGCCAATATTTTTTTCGAATCCACCTCATCACTAAGATCCAAAACTCCAGGCTCAAAGGGCAGCAGCTGGGAAAAATTGTTTACAACGTCCACTTGCGTCCAACGTTCCCTTATCAAAAGCAGCAAAACAAATGTTTTTATGCACATCCAATGACACCCAAATGAAGATACCTACAGTTACAAAAATAACACCATTTTACATCTATTAAAAAAGATTAACATTCCAAGAAACCAGAATAGAAAGAAACGCTAATTCAACTTAGTCAGGGTCAAACTCCACCACACACAGGGCACTCCCTGCCATACTCCTCTGGGTGTATCTGATGCAATGCTGTACATGTGTATATGATTCTGATTGAATTTGAAGTCAGTATTGCTGACCACTGCTGATGTGTACCAATTGGAAATGTTTGCCCAGATGGATGTAATGTTTTGTGCAGGGAATGTCGGTGACCATACGTGTTCAGCGGCTGGTCTCCGAAACACTACAGGCAATAATGCTTTGTATACATGGCAGGTGGTAGTCGATCTGGTCAGAATCAACTTTTTGTGCAGCCGCAGCCTCCCAGACACTGTTCAGAGAGGTGTACTGTTTACTTTCACTTGAAATGTCCTGCTTAAGAAGGGCCCAAAAGTTCTCAATAGGGTTTAATTCAGGTGAAGAAGGGTGCCATGTCATTAGTTTTTTTTATCTTTAAGGCCTTTTACTGGCCAGCCACACAGTGGAGAACTTTGATTTTTATGCAAGACAATGCCCCATCACATGTATCAAAGTACGCTTGACAGATGCAGACTTTTTCCTGTACCACTGTGTGACAAAGTGGGTTTGTCCCATAACTCACATTTTTAGTTTATATATGTTAATTTCATGCATATGTGTTAAGTTTCATTTGGTTAATTAGCACACAACATGCAGTTCTGTTAAATGTTTTATTATAAATTGGTTTCATAAAGTTGGTTCATTTTAGTCATTCATCTACAAACTTACCTGGTCCACCACATGGTTAGGTCAAAGAGGGGGAGGGCCTTATGTCGGCCTTTTTTTTTTTTTTTTTTTTTTTTTTTTTCTTTTATATATAACCTCAGGGGGAGGTCATGGGCCAGACCATGTCGAGGGAAAATCTGTTAAACTAAAACTATAAACACTGTTATGGGATTGAAATAATTTGAAGGTATAAAGTACTTACCCTTTGCTAACATGTAAAGTCGTGGCCTTACCTTAGAGTCAGGTATACCTGTCCAGGGGAGGAGCCAAACGTTTGCTGGTTCTGTGATCATGCCCCAATATTGTAGATATTTCAAGAGTGCTGCATCCCTGAGTAAGTTGACTCTCTTTTTTGGCCCATTTTTCCAGAGAAGAATCTGCCTAATAATTATGCACACATTAAAATAGGGTGTTGATTTCCTTAGGCCACACCCTCCCTCGTTACACATCACCTGATATGCATTAAATCCAATAAGGATTCAAGTTTATACAGCCTGGAGTTGGAAATTGTGGCTAAAATGATATGGTCAAAATAAGTACACAGTAAATCTGGACAGTGAAGGAGAAGGGGACACCCCAGACCAGTCTTCTCCTACATGCCAGCACAGTTTCTCCGCTTCCCGAAGCCTCTCCAAAAAGATCTGGATTTGAAGTTTTAGCTGTGCCAAGGTGGATGGTGCTTCCTCCACCCGCCATCTGAGCGCCTGCCACGCCTCAGACTTCCCTCTCCAAAGGCTCAAGCCCCTCTTCAAAATTGCGGGGTAGAGTTCTCTTATTTTAAACAGATCAAGACCTGAAATACAGTTTTCCAGAAATCTCTTCCACAGAGCCGCTGTACTTCGAATTGAGCATCTTACGCAGAAGCTTTATCCTTAACACTCGCCTAGTTGTTCATTTCATGCAAATGTGTTAAGTTTCAATCAATACCATTTTAGCAATATAGCTAAATTAAACTATCCCGAGTTTTTTTAGTTTGTATTTAGTTTGCCAGTTAATTAGCACACAACACAGTTTTGTTAAATATGTTTTATTATAAATTGGTTTCATAAAGTTGGTTCATTTTAGTTAGTCATTCATCTACAAACTTACCTGGTCCTCCACATGGTTAGGTCAAAGAGGGGGAGGGCCTTCTGTCGGCCATTTTTATAACCTCAGGGGGAGGTCTTGGGCCAGACTATGTGGAGGGGAAATCTGTTGGGATTTTATTTTGAAATTAATGTATTTGTGTAATGTGATTTGTGTTTATAGTTTTAGTTAAACACTGTTATAAGTAATGGGATTGAAATAATTTGTGATGGTAGAAAGTACTTACCCTTTGCTAACATGTAAAGTTGTGGCCTTACCTTAGAGTCAGGTATACCTGTCCAGGGGAGGAGCCTTACCTGCTGGGAGAATATAAAAACTGTGAGAAATTGGAGAGAAGGGAGAGCGTAGCCTGGTACACGTGGGATTGCAGCAGGTCTGGTAATGGCTGTTGCCACAGTTAAGCTCAGTTATGGGTTTATAAATATGTATTCCTTTTCCATGGTGCTAAAATGTGTTTTATGGGCATGTTTTGTGAGTCTGCCTCCAACTTTTGACCACTTTGGGCAGCTTCCCCACACACTGAAGGAAAAAAGGTTTAACATTGGTGATGAGTGTGATACCCCCCTCCCATAGATAATCTTTTCTGACATAATGTTTCATTGTGTTACAATATTATCTGTTTCTGCAAGCTGATAACATGGAAAATATTTTACTATATTTAATTTGGTACATTTTTCATTAGGCATTTTGTCCTGGATCTGCTGCCATGAGGCAGTTGAGAAAGTACTTTGATCTTCTGTTGCACTTTGCCTTGTAGTCTGAAGCGCAAAATAATACTTAGCTGTGATATTTCTATTGAAGGTCATGTATTTGATTTTTTTTTTTTTAGGGTCAAAGCAACACTGTAACTCTATCTAGGATCTACACTTGCAGCCCTCAGCACAGTCTGCAGCATCTTTGAGCAAAATCCCAGTGAGCAGTGGCTGAGTGAATGTGGTCAGGACTACTTTGTGTCTTTGCATTCATCCAAAGAGTAGAAGTAACACTGCTGGTCAGTGTGGCAACATTTCTTTACACTGATTTATTTTCAGATATTATTATTATTAGAGTCTGTGGTCCTCAGTTAATGTGCTGATAAGAATAAGTTGTACAGTTTAGTTCAGACTAAATAACCAGAAAATGTTAGTGCTTTAATCAAACTTTTCTGGTGCAACAAGGGGATAAAAGCAAGGCCTAAAGTTTATTGGGTTGTGCCCAGTTTAATTTTTATTTATTTTTTTATTCTAAAGAGCCATTGTTGTTTTTAGAAGTGACCAGTTTCTTAAACCTCTTGATTTACTGGCCAGTCGTTGACCAGTCGTCAATGAGAGACCTGCATTATCTTGTCATTAATGGTCCTGTCCAGGCAGTATCACCATTTTCTAACTAGTTATCAGGAAATGTCCAAGAAGGAAGTTGTAGGATTTCAACATCTAAACTCCCTTGTTGAATAGTTATTAACTTATTTTAACGATTTCTTGTCTGGGTCTTAAGTATAAAGACCATGAGTCTGGACAAGTATACATGTGATTATTACAGTTACTTTAAACTAGACTTTAAAGCCTTTATGAGGTGAATCTTGTTTTTAAACTGAACTTTGACAGCTTTTACTCTCTGGTCTCTGTATTCATGTTCCCACAGGTGCTTAATCTAAACGCAGGCTCAAACAATAAACTGCATCAAGGAAAACGGCAAAGAGTGGACTTCAAATTAACCAAGAGACCCTCATCTGTTCCATCTGCTTGGATTTACTGAAGGATCCAGTCACTATTCCCTGTGGACACAGCTACTGCTTGAGCTGTTTTAAAACCAACTGGGATGGAGAGGTCCGGAAGAAAAGCTACAGCTGCCCTCAGTGCAGACAGAGCTTCACTCAGAGGCCTCGACTGGTAAAAAACACAATTTTGGCCAATTTAATGGAAGAACTGAAGAAGACTGCACTCACTACTGCTCCAGCTCATCACAAACACGCAGGACCTGGAGATGTGGCCAGTGACATGAGCTCTGGGAGGAAGAAGAAAAACAGTCGCAATTTACCTGCTGAGGTTCAAGCACAACAAAAGAAAGCTCCCACATCGGTGGAGCTCCCTGTCTGTGCTTAAGTGAATAAGGCCTCACAGCAGAGCAGCATCTCTGAGGATCGGCCTGCTCTCACTTGTATAAATTGAAAGCCAAAACCTATCAATAAATCTTCATTACACCCTTGTTAACTAGTATTAGAAATAAACTTCTGTCCTCACCATACATAGAATATAATGTCTTTCTAAAATGTAACTTTTCTTTTTTTGCCAGTTATTGTGATTAAAACCTGATTTAAAAAAAAGACAAATGTGTGTAGTGTTAGTGTATATGTTACACCATAGCAATAGGGGCGGCAGTAGCTCAGTGGGTTGAGAAGTCGTCTTTCAACCCGAAGGTAGTTGGTTCAATTCCCGTTCTTCCCACAGTTCATACTGTCGTTGTGTCCTTGCCTCCAGTGGCTGTAACACTGGTAATTACTGTAGAACAATGTAAGTCGCTTTGGATAAAACCGTCTGCCAAATGAATAAATGTAAATATAATCTTATTAAAGCTTATCAAGCCCCAGTGCTGGTGACAGAGGAGGATGAGCCCGTAAATAAAATAGACAACATAAGCCGGGATAAGAGAAGGCTCGTCCAGTTGAAAAGGCCGAATGGTTGCGAAAAGGTGCTGTAAAAGTCTCAAGCTGGGCTAGATCAAAGCTTATGGAGGGGAGTGCAGGGTCATTTGGTGTTAAAATTCTTTAGCAGAATATGTTATAGAACAGGCACACGGGCTGGATCACAGATCAAGGGCAGAGGTTTTGAGGAAAATCCAGACCACATGGTGGGCGCCCTCACTAGCCCCCACTGTGGCTCATTGGTTGAGAAACTGCCCAATCTGTAATCTATACAATGTCAAAAAGGTCTTTGTATCTCTTCTGGGCCACATACCAATAGTTTCAGGTCCATTTATACTTGGACCATATAGATTTAACGGAAAGGATAAGAGGATTCAGATATATTTTGGTTGTGGTTGACAGATTTAGTAGATGGATAGAGGCTGTGGCAACAAGACATTGACAATATTTTTAAGCCCAGATTTATAAATATTAAAATAGTAGTTTATACCTTAGATGTGTAGCAGATCAGTTCTCAATTCCACACTTATCATTTCCAAATGCTACCAACAAGCAGGAGTTTGGACTAACACCGTGGTCTTCCCCACAGGAGATTAAACATGCCCTTTCAAATATTCACAGATGTTTCTTGCTTGGATAAGAACGAACGAGTCTTCAGGACTTATAATTAACAATTCTGTTTGTTTTCATAAAAAGACTAGAACCTATGTCCAACCAGCACCAGTTCAAAAGGACTCATGGAGAGATCCAGAACGCTAGGCGCTGCTGTCAAAAAGTCATAAATTCTGGAGATAAGGTGTTCATCCAGCTTTCTCAAGAACACTTTATTCTAATCCTGATTGACAGTTGGGAATGCTTTGATCAGAGCCTTCGTGAATGGTCAAACACTACCCCCTTTTGGTCAAATGGACAAAGGACTATAACTGTGCTAAAAGACAGTTGTGTTTTAATTTTGAATAAAATAAAGATTGTGTTAATGTACTAACAATTATACTGTTCGTTTCCAGGATGCAGATTTTTACAAGGCAACTAATTCCTTATCCCATTTCTACAGGTTTACGTTTTATGTTAATAAAATGTAATGAATATATGTTTTATAATAAGTCTGACATATGCATTTTCTTTGCATAATCCTACAAGTACCAATGTTTTTTGTGTGTTTAATGAAAACCAAGGAAAATAGAATGAAACAAAAGGAATGTTTTAAGACTTAGTTTAAACATTGAAACTTTCCAAAGTGACTCCCCTTTTACCTGGAAGACTGTGTGAGACACGCCCGGCCCCAAAAGTGTTAAAAGTGACCGCTGTTCAAGAACACTAGCTCTTGCCTCTCTTGCACACTGCACTTCCTCTTCTGCTCTTTTGTAAGGCCGGTCCGCCAGGAAGTTTTAAGCCAGCAACACAGCCGCTAAGACCTCCTTTAATGGACTTTGCAATAAATTTGAAAGACTCAATTTTACTCGGTGTACGGCGATGATGCTAAAAGACTTGGCTAGTTGGGACAGTAACGAGAAGCTTTTTGGACATCTCCCGGGCTAACGGCGGCCCCTCTGGAGACTGAGTGTACATGGCAGGCCATCCTGGAGGCGACACACTTCATCGGCATGCAACAGGGTTCTGAAGAATCTTTGGACCTCTCGTCGTTAAGAACTGAGACCAATCACGACCCCAGGGTGAGTCTAAATGTGACACATACGTTTGATGTCTTAACTGTCTAAAACATAACAGCCTTGGCCTCAGAAACCGTCATCGAATCCCCTCTAAACGCTCCGTAAAAGCCCCTCATTTAATAATAGAGTCAATAATCAATACTTCCTTTTGTTTCACAAAATCCTCTGAAAGTAAATGTGTTATTGTTCTTTTGTTTACTCATTCATGTGTCAATAATTATTCCTTTTTGTCCTTTCATCATTATTATTCATTATTTTAAACCTGTATAATCTTTAATAAAACCCCATAAAGACATCAGTGGTTCTGTTTATATTGAGATATTTGAAAACTATGAGAATTCCCTTCCTTCAGATTGAGATTTTTAGTTTCCAGGACTGTGACCCTGGGTGGTGCCCCCAACGAGACAATATTTTGATATCAAAATATTAATTATTAATTTGCATAAATTCATATTTATTATTATTTTTAATTAATAAAATATTCACAACAGATGTATTGAACTGAAAAGTGTTTACAGAAATAGGTACTAAATTGAAGGTACTAGGTACAGTTGTCATACTTTATAGCACACTCTGAAGGCAGTTCAATATAAGAGCAACAGAGCTCCCAGACACATCCTAAACGGAGGTAATACACATAATGCTAGCACAATCTTATGTGCAATAACAATTTCATAAAAAAAGTTAATTACTTTTTTTGCGAGATAATCTTAGATTATCTTAACACATAATGATAGCACGTTATTTTCAAAAGTCATTAGCGGTGGGCTTCAGAGCATTGACGGTAGCCTACCGGAGCGTATTTTCTACTGTCATCATGTAGAGCACCCGATGAATAATGCAGTTATACCACTTAAAAAAAAAATTACAGCTGAAATGTTTAAATATATTGTTTTGCTGTTAAACTTGTTTAATAACCATGTTCGTAATGCAAATAGTGTTTTTGAGCCTTGATATATTGTATATCTGGATCTATTTTTTAAAGCATAAAGCAAAGCCAGTAAAAATTATTTTTAAATTTTACCTTAATAGTATTATAATTAACATCGAATTCTAAATTACCGTACTCGATGTAATTTTGAAGGGGAAAAGTTATTAGCTCAGCTAAATAGCTAAGTAATGCTATATATTTAGCTATGTAAGAGCCCTCCAAACCATAAAACCAAGAAAATAGTATTACTCACCGAAAAACTGAAGACCACACTTCTTGTGGGGGCTGTTAGTACAGCCAACAGGACAGCAACCCATTTACACCACTTTCTTCTTAAATACTCAGAACAGCCGACGGTAAAGTACAGAAGCCTGACACACGGATCCTAACATGCGCCAATCCAGCAAGTATCATGGAGCAGCTAACTAGCCACTTGCTAGCCAGCTAGCCACACGACGTGCGTGCGGCCCAATTATTGACAGATGCGAGTCAAGATAACCACACCCACAATTATGCACAAAACTAAACTTTTCAGATAGCCGAATGGAATGACATGAAAAAAAATTTGTACTCGTACAAGTATTATATTTTAATATGAGTAATTTTATATATTCTTATATTGCATGCTGTAACTTTAAGTGACAAGTTAACCATAGGTTGTTATGGTAAAGATGAAAGAGTATCTGATGGGAATTGTTTAAGCTAAATAAGTAATTGGATTGTGTGATAATTAATGCACATATGATATAGAGTTGTAATATTTAGCAAAGATGAGACCTTAGAGGGTCTCGAAGAGGGGAATGTTGTGTAATATTTTTGATATTTTGATTAGTTGTTCATTTAGGCATGTTGAGCTTATGTTATGTGTTTTATGCGTTTTATGGTTTATACTTATGCATGGTTTATATTCAAATAGGGTGTTATATGTAATACATCTAGAAACCTATTAATAGAAAAGAGAAAACATAATTTCAGAGTGTATGGTTTTACATGATAAGTTTAATGAACACACACAGGGAAGATCTAAGTTACAGATAAGAGACATGTGCCTGGCACCAGAGGAGGTCAGAAAGTAACTGGGACATAGGTTACAACAGAAAGGTGAGGGCCATTAGAAAGGAGGGGTCCTTTGCCCAGTGAAAAGGTTGTAAATTGTTAAAACTGTCATGTTAAAAATGTATAAAAGGCTAGTCTGAAGAGACAATCTTTGGTAGAGCTTGGGATAAGTCTATTCGGGTATATGCTGTTCTGTGTTGTGTTCTATGAACAATACTCTTATACTCTATGAACAAGACTCTGGCATTCGAATAACTGTGTGCTCATAAATTATTTCCATTGAATCGGGTGGCTGAAGGCTGAGCGGTCAGTTTCAGAAAATTTTGCCATGACACCACACCATACAGCCAGCTGTGCCACTTCCTCTTTGAAGTGCATTTCATTATTGTTCCTGATGACCTACCACCGTTGTCATCAGCGAACTTGATGATGTGGTTGGAGCTGAACTTGGCAGTGCAGTTGTGGGTCAGCAGAGTGAAGAGCAGCGGGCTGAGCACACAGCCCTGTGGGGCACCTGTACTCAGTGTAGTAGTGCTCGAGGTGTTGTGGCCGACACGGACTGACTGAGGTCTTCTGGTTAAAAAGTCCAGGATCCAATTACAGAGGGAATTGTTGAGGCCCAGCAGGTTTTGTTTGTTGAAGCGCTGTTATAGGATTATTGTGTTAAATGCTGAGCTGAAGTCAATGAACAGCATTCTAACATAGGAGTCTTTGTTTTCTAGGTGGGTAAGAACCAGGTAGAGTGTGGAGGAAATTGCATCATCCGTAGAGGGGTTTGGACGGTATGCAAACTGTAGGGGATCGAGTGTGTTGGGGAGTCTGGTTTTGATATTGAGCATGACTACTCTCTCAAAGCACTTCATTAGGATTGGGGTCAGTGCTATGGGACGGTAGTCATTTAGACAGGATACAGGTGATTTCTTCGGTACTGGTATGATTGTTGTGGATTTGAAACATGTGGGAACGACTGCCTAATTCAGCGACGTGTTGAAGATATCTGTTAGGACATGTGTCAGCTCTGCAGCACAGTCTCTCAGGACACAGCCAGGTATGTTGTCAGGACCCGCAGCCTTGTGTGGGTTAATCCTAGATAGGGTCTTCCTTACGTCGGCTGGAGACAGACAGAGCGCCTGGTCGTTGGGAGGTGTGGGCAGTTTTTGTGCAGGTGTGTCATTCTGCATATTAAACCGTGAGTAAAAGTGGTTGAGTGCATCTGGGAGGGATGTATCCTAATCCTCACAGGCCTGTGGTGGGGGCTTGTAGTCAGTGATGGTCTGAATGGCTTTCCACAGGCTCTGTGTGTTCCTGCTGTCTTTGTGTGTGGCATCATTAAGTAAAGCATAGAAGTCATTTAGTTTCAGAGAGCTGAAATTCTCATTTAAGGCAGGGTCGGACTGAAGGTCGATCAGTTCGAGCTGAAGCTCCACCGGAGCAGTTTCGGGGTCTTGTGACAGAGGACAAGCCACCAACTGAAGTGACTTGTCAATTTTGTCAAAATCCAAAATCCGAAGGCAGAATTCTCTGTGCAGTGCATCCAGTGACTCACTGTATTTCTTTACTTTTGCTCCGTCCTCTTTCAGCATGGCTAGTGTAGGAAAATGAGTGAATGACTTGTTCAAAATCTGCCTGGAGAATAAAGCCAGCTTGGATTTGAAGGCTTTCACATTTGTGTACATGTCATGCACAAACTGCTCCTTCCCCTGCAGTTTCACGTTGAGCTCATTCAAGTGTGAAAATACGTCCATAGCAAACGCAAAGTCACACATCCAGCTCTTGCTGCTCAGCTCAGGAAATTCATCAGTCTTCCCCCGTCGCTCCAAAAACACGCCAATCTCCTCTTTGAGCTCCCACACTCGTTGAAACACTTTGCTCAAACTCAACAAGCGGACATGTGAGTGATAAAGGAGGTCCTGGTGATCCGCATCTGTTTCCTCCAGAAACGCAATGAACTGATGGTGCTGAAGTCCCCGTGCGTGTATGAAGTTGACGAGTTTCACCACAGGATTCACAACATGATTCAACTGCAACACCGATTTATATAGAAATTCCTGGTGAATGATGCAGTGGAGGAAAATGACATCTTGGTCAGGGTTTTTACCTTTCACTTTATTCTAGATTTTCCTCAGCAGGCCAACGTTTTTTCCCGTTAAATTCAGAGGTCCATCTGTGGTGACGTTAACAAGCTTACTCCAGGGAAGCTTCATGTTTTCGATGGCAGCAGAAACCCGTTTAAACAAGTCCTCTACCCTGTTTGCCCTTTCAGAGACTCCATTGTCAAAAACTTCTCCGTTAAAGTGTTGTTGATTCCTCAAATAAAAATGAGGAGCTGAGCAGTGTCATTGGTATCGTTGCTTTCATCCAGTGCTAAAGAATAAAAAGTGAATGACTTTGCCTTTTTGTTTAATCAGCTGGTGATATCTTCATCTATTAGTTCCACACTGCGAGTCACTGTCCGCCGTGATAAACTGGTCTCCGGGCACAAAATACCTGCTTTCTCCACCATACATTCTTTTAAAAACTCGCCCTCAGACAGTGGTTTGCTGGCCTTTGCTATTTTGAATGAAAGCATAAAACTGGCCTTGGTACTTGGCTCTTGAATGGCAGTTTGGTGAAAAAGACTTTAGTGAGCCTTCAAATTAGCTGCCAACTTCTCAGCAGCAGCTTCCCGTTCTTTTGTTAAGAGCTTGCTAGCATAGTTAGCGTGCTTTGTGTCAAAGTGACAGCTAATATTATACTCTTTAAAAACCGCCGCAAACAGCATATGATCGGTGTTCAGTGAAAAAATACGTAGTTGTCCACTCCTTATTGAACACTTGACATTCTCTGTCCACTTTCCATTTCTTGGGTCCGCTCATCTTCATATAAGGGCGGTGGGTCAAAGGGTAATGTGCAAACATGGAGTAATAGGCCTACGCTTCACCTCAACAAAGCCAATATATCTAGAGTGCGCTAGTGAGAAAACATCAGAATTGCAGTAGAAATAAAACATTAACAAGGTTAATTTATTAAATTTTTTCAAGTTTGGCAGGCCGTAACAAAACGTTTAATGGGCCGCATGAGGTCCCCGGGGCGTAGTTTGCCCATGCAAAAAATTTAACTTTTTTTTCACATTAATTTATGCATTCCTTTCACTTCTAGAAACTGTGTGAATCATTGGTGACAGCCTTGTCCGGCATGGAGCCCAGAGAGCTGCAGCAACAACACTTAGCCACCTCAGCCATCCACATGCCCGGGTTTGCTGGTTTGGCTGGGGTGGCCTTCGTTGGAGTGTGCTCCTGTCCTTTTTTGAGGGCACGTTGCAAGGAAGGTCAGTGCCGGAGGTTATCCTGATTCACTGCGGCGAGAATGACCTGATCATTTTGTCCAGTGTCAAGGGTGAAGGTGGAAATGGCGAGGATGTGATGAGGAATTTAAAATGACTGCTGCAGGACGGGACCCAGTGGAAAGTCAGAAAAACTCAAATAAAAATCACACAAAACTAATTCAAGTTGGCCTGTGTTTCGTTGAAAGCCCACTCACCATGACTGGTACACAACACAATGTTAACACAATGTCAGCCAACGAGTTGTGTCCACAGTCAACTTGACACCACAAAAGTAATAGTAATCTATGGCCGCGCCCCTCGCAGGAAGCAGGCTCTCCCTTCCACTGTATCAGTACTTTTCCACTATGTGTCCACTGGTTCTAACTGGTTTCAACAGGTGAGAGAGAAGGTGTCCTAATTTAAGTGCAATATAGTGTGCAAAGTGAGCAAATAACAAGTATAAAAAGTGCATCTCAAAAGAAAAATACTAACAAATTGCTAAACTAAATAGATTAGAAAAACAGCTTTCAGTCAGTCTGCCTTTTCTGTTCGAGCTTCTAAATTATTAAATATTATTCCAACTACCATCAGAGAAATAATTTAAGTGGATTATTTTACTCTCTTTTAAAAATGTGTCTCTTCAGATCAGACTTGTCAGTATTAAAACCCTCTGTGCCCTGCTTTTTTAACAACTTCTGTTTCTCTTTGCTTAATAAGATGTCTGTAGTGTAAGTGATGCATGTTTTCTATTTGTCCTTTTTAATATTGACAGCGTGTTTTATTTTTGCTCTAACGGCCTGCATGTTATTAATGATGTTTCTGATAAAGCTGCAGCTCGCTTGTGACTACAATTCTACTACACCTACAACTACAGTTCTACAATAACCCATGTGGACTAATGTTACTCTGGCATATTATACATTTGTTCTGTTGGTCAGTATGTACTGTCCTTGTAATAAAGATGACACATAATGTTTTGGGTACCCTCAAATTGGTGCAGAAGCTATCCCTCTCAAAGTGTTGACTGCACCACCGACTGGAAGAGGTAGGAGTCCAGTTCTGTCTCCTCATCTTCAACACCCACTGGTCCAGTCTGTCTGGATCACCTAGAGGAAAACTTAAACAAACATACAAAAACACATTAGGTGCTATTATAACCTTAAAAGGTTACCAAACTAGTACAGTACATATAATGTTACAATAACAATTACAGGGGAGGGTTAGGGTAGATAACAACAGGGCTTCACATTAACAAAAGACCATGGCCATAAGCTTGTAATAAATTCTCTTAGGCTAAGTGACTAAAAAAAGATTAGATTTTAGCATAAGCTATGTACATATGTTTACAGTGACACAATTTTAAAGCCCAGATTTATAAATATTAAAATAGTAGTTTATACCTTAGATGTATTGAACTGAAAAGTGTTTACAGCACTAGGTACTACATTGAATTTACTAGGTACAGTTGTCATACTTTATCACACTCTGAAGGCAGTATTACAGAGGTAATACACATAATGCTAGCACAATCTTATGTGCAATAATGATTTCATAGAAAAAGTTTATTACTTTTTTTTGCAAGATAATCTTACATTATCTCATACATAATGATAGCGCGTTATTTTCAAAAATCATTAGCGGTGGCCCACAGAGCATTGGCGGTAGCCTACCGGAGCGTATTTTCTACAGTCATTTCTCACCTGGTGAATAATGCAGTTATACTAAGTTGCGCTCATTTGACCGTTATTTGTCAAAGCCATAACATCCTTAATTTGATCACTTAAAAATATTATAGCTGAAATGAATAAATATATTGTTTTGTTCCTAAACTATATTTAATAACCATGTTCGCATTGCAAATAGTGTTTGGATTTGAGCAAGAAATGACTTGATATATTGTATATCTGGATCTATTTTTTTAAAGCATAAAGCAAAGTCAGTAAAAATAAATTTGAAATTCTACCTTAATAATATTCTAATTAACATTTAATTCTAAATTACCGTACTCAATATAATATAATTTTGATGGGGAAAAGTTATTAGCTAGGCTAAATAGCTAAGTAATGCTATAGATTTAGCCATGTAAAAGCACTCAAAACCATCCATAAAACCAAGAAAATTGTATTACTCGCCGAAAAACTTAAGACCACACTTCTTGTGGGTTCTGTTAGTACAGACAACAGCACCTCAAGCCATTTACACAACTTTCTTCTTAGATACTCAGAGAACAGCCGACGGTAAAGTACAGAAGCCTAACACACTGACACACTTATCGCCTAACATGCGCCAAGCCAGTAAGTATCACGGAGCAGCTAACTAGCCACTTGCTAGCCAGCTAGCCACACAGCGTGCGCGCGGCTCGGTGAATGACACATGCGAGTCAAGGTAACCACACCCACATTTATGCTCAAAACTACACTTTTCAGATAGTATAAACCGACATAATAAAAAAAATTCACACCCCGCCAGAGTTGTCACATAGTAGAAACTTAGCTCTAGAGACCGGAGCTATCTTTTGTACCAGGCTGTAAACATGATTTTTACACCTGTAAAGTCGCCATTGGGTTTCTCCTTATATTTCCGCTTTTGGAGCCTGCCCTCTGGTGGACGATAGTATATTGTCGTATTTTGGCGTATGGCGGCACCCTTACGTGATGACCATTTAGGAGGTTCTATGGGAGACGCTTGGTTTTGCCAGTAAATCAAACTGGATGTGACGTGGAGTGGGGCGGCAGTGGCTCAGTGGTAGAGCGGCCGTCCTTCAACCGGAAGGTAGTAGGTTCGATTCCTGCTCGCCCCACAGTTCATACTGTCGTTGTGTCCTTGGGCAAGACACTTAACCCACCTTGCCTCCAGTGTCCATAGCACTGGTGTATGAATGTGTGTGACTGTAGGTGTGTTTGGTGGTAGGAGAAGGTTGTGAGCGCCGGGTGTGTGGCTGCCCCCCTCTCTGTCTGCCCCAGGAGTGAATGTGTGTAAATTGGGTGAGTGGAAGCTCCATGTAAAACACTGTTGTAAAGCACTTTGTGATAATTATCTGTGAAAGGTGCTATACAAATAAATTACTTACTTACTTACGTAGTAGCTCTAACTTCCCAGTATAGCCGCCATGACAGCGAGCGTTTGTATCAAGATGGACTGCGAGCAAAAAAAAAAAAATGACCGGCCTCTAGCACAGTTTAGATACCGACTCCAAAAAAAAATATATTAAAAATCAATGTTTTCATTGAGAGAGTCCCACAAAGGACAACAGGAGTGTAACCAACATGAGGGGAGAAGTGAACATAGGCCATAGACAGAGTGGAGCGAGCTGAGATACTGCTGATTCTTTGGGGATAAAAACAGACCCTAAGCTTGCTTTTTTAAATTTATTTAGTTTTTTTTCTATTGTTAGACATCATTACAGACAATATATAATATATTGTGGTATTTTGTTTTCAGTCGTCTAACATTTAATAACAATAGTGTGCTTTTGGTTCAGTGGCTCAGTGGTAGAGTGACTGGAAGATTGGCGGTTCGATACCCACAGTTCATACTGTCGATGTGTCCTTGGGCAAGACAGTTAACCCTCCTTGCCTTCTGTAACACTGGTTATTAGAAGCTCAATGTAAGTTATTTTGGATAAAAGAGTCTGCTAAATGAATAAATGTAAGTCCAGAGTTCAAGTTACTCTGGATTCATACTGATGACTCATGAATGCATCTGTGATACAAAGGATGATATAAGGCAGGACATTAGAAGATCAGGAGGTAGTCACTTGAGATGAGAGATGAGAAGTGTCAGATGCAGATACTGTCAACCTTCACAGATTTCTTGCAGTCAAAAATCTTTAAGTGTATAAAAGAGGCTTTGGGTACATTGGCTAAAACTTAATTTGCAGCCTTTATCCTAACAAAGAAAGGTTTTAGTAAAAGCATCTGGACACAGTTTTTAAGGTGAAGACGTTTTGTCTCTAATTCCAAGAATTAGAGACAAAGAACCTTTATGTAGTTCTTGACCTATTTTTGAATAAAACCAACCAAAGTAAAGTTAGATACTGCGGGTCCCCAAAAGCATTTGACAAGCTCTTCAATGCAAAAAAAAAATATGATACATTGAATGGATCAGGGGTCTACAATGTTTTATCCTCAGCTACTTTTACAAAATGAAAATGGCAGAGAGCTACTTGTGTTTGCATTAAAATATAAAAATAAGTGTAACAAACAACATATTTGGTTTTGCCAGAACATTAACCCTGGACTTTTACAAAATGTTGGTGTCCACAACTCACATTTTGCAATAAAACATTACTAAAAACTATAAATTCTAACTACATCTTCATTTGCATTTGTACATGCGTATGCATTTCTTTCCTATGTATATTGCACAAAAAAAAAATACACATTTACATTTATCTGACGCTTTTATATAAAGCCACTTAAATTGTCGTGGGTTAAGTGTCTTGCCCAAGGACACAACGACACAACTGTGGGGTGAGTGGGAATCGAACCGCCTACCTTTCGGTTGAAGGACGACCGCTCTGAGTGTCCAACACTATCCAGGTACATACCCCCAAAGTAGAGAACGCCCCTGAGAGCTTTCATGAGGACACCCCTGAGGTCATCCATGAGGTTACACCTGAGGTTACCCCTGAGGTCACTCTTGAGGTTACACCTGAGGTCACTCCTTAAAAGACACTGAAGACCATGGAGCCAACACAAGTGATCAAAAGAGAGATGTATGTGATCCCTGAGGTAGACGAGGAGCGCTTCACTCAAGAAGAGGTCCTGGACTTCTTCTTGAACCAAACTAAACCTGCTGCACCACTTCACTTCATCCTGGGTGGCAACATGGCCAACATGGTCCTGGTAGAGCCCAAAGATAAAGAGCAACAGAACATCTAAAGCAGGCGTCCCACCTTCCCTGGACCCCTTTGACCTTGTACCAGCATGGCCCTGTTTCACTCAATCTGGGCACATAAAAAAAGTCATCTTGAGTGCAGAAATGTAAATATCTCTTAACTGGTAAACAGACGACTAGAGCAGGAGCACGTAAAAAAGCAAATGTACATCAAAAACAAAATAAAATATTAAATTATTTTAGTCATTGCCACACTAACAGTGTAATAACCAAAAGGTTTGATTCCCACTTCCCCCAGTTCATACTGTTGTCCTTGGGCAAGACACTTCACTCACCTCTAGTGTCCCTGACACTGGTAAATTAATGTGTGTGACTGTGGTGTTTAGTGGTTGTTGATGAGGCTGTTGGAAGCCAAGTCTCTTTGTCAGTCTGCCCCAGGGCAAAAGGATGAATGGAAGCATGATGTAAAGCGCCTTGGGTGCCCAAGAGGGTATATTTTACCATACAACTCACAGTATGAAATAAAATGTGCAATTGTAAACAGTTTATTCTTTACAACAATAACTAAGGAATAGGGTAGAGTTTGATGTGCTGCTGTAAATAGTCTCAAACCTAGTGGTAAACAGTGCAGGTTACAGCACAACCTCTCTCATGGAACCCATTAAAAGGTCCTAGAGTAAGGGCGTCGCCATACAGCAATATACAACAATATACCACTGTCCACCAGAGGGCAGGCTCCAAAAGCGGAAATATAAGGAGAAACCCATAGCTACTTTACAAGTGTAAAAATCAAGTTTACAGCCTGACACAAAATAGCCCGATTATAGCCGCCATTTTATTGCCCAGTCAATGACGGTATCAGTGAACAGGGGACCAATGGGCGGAAGTTGTCCATAGTATACAGTTCTGGAAAAAATTAAGAGACCACTGCATTTTTTTTTCGAAAATCAGCAAGTATGCAAGCCATTCCATTCCAATGTCTGTTGAATCCCAACACAGGCATACCTCATTCTACTGAATGAGGTGCTGATTATGAATGTGAAAGACTGGTGGAGAGCATGCCAAGATGCATGAAAGCGTCGGTATTATTCCACCAAATATTGATTTCTGAAATCTTCCTAAGTTAAAACATTAGTATTGTGTTGTTGGAATTATTTAAAGAAAATAAGTTCATATTCATTTTCAAAGTCTGACAACACTGCATCTTTTTTGTTATTTTGACCAGTTGTTGCTTTCGGCAAATAAATACTCAACAACAAATTACAACATTTTTATTTGGAATTTGGGAAATATGTTGTTTTTTATTTTACCCAATTTATACCTATAAATATTAAAACCAGAGAAACTGATAATTTTGCAGTGGTCTCTTAATTTTTTCCAGAGCTGTATACTGTCATTGGTTACAGTGCTGGTTTGTGCCGGTGAAATTTTTGTTTGTGCTTTTTCGGTTTAATAAATATTAAGCACTGAATTATTGGCCGATTACGTAATCAGCCCCCCCACATGCTCCAAATTCAACAAAAATGGTTTTGTTCGTTTGTGCCGGTGAAAGTTTTGTTTGTGCTGTTTTTATAATATTTGATACTTCTACGGTCACCTAGTTGAAGTCAAGATAAGATCCATACATTCACTTTTCTTCTTCTTCCTCTTCTTCCGTTAAAGTTCATACTGCCAGAAGGCGTATTGTCGAACTGTCGAACTTTTAATCACATTCACTAAACTGTTATTTATCCACCGTGCGCTTTTAGCTTTTTACGGACACAGCGATGTGTGGAATGTAACAAACTCAAAGGTAAGCGTTTTTACTTGGTACTCCATGTTCTTGTGTGAATAAAAGTAGTAATAGTACCACTGTAATAAATACATGCATCAATAAGCATATAAACATATACAGTGCCAGTCAGAACTTTGAAAACATTAAGATGAGCTCTATGTATTTACACCAAAAATATAGTAAAAACCGAAATGTTGTGAAATCTGTTCTCTGAATATATAGTAAAGTGTCATTTATTCCTGTGATTACAGCTGAATTTATTAGATGATACAGTAAAACAGTGTAATATTATATCAGTGTAAAACAGCTGTTTTCTATGTGAATAGATAGTAAAGTGTCTTTTATGAATTTTCAGCATCATTACTCCAGTCTTCAGTGACCTATAATCCTTCATAAATCATTCTGATATGATGCTCAAATATCAATTATAATTTTTGCTCAATTTAGAATTTTTATGTGTATTCTTTGAATAGAAAGGTGGATATGAAATATAAAGGTGAATAGAAAGAAACAGCATTTGAAATTGAAATGTTTTTAACAACCTATGTCTTTACAATTTTAAATTAATTTAATCCATTTAATGCATCCTTGTCGAATAGAGGTGTGTGTATGTAGAAACTTCTGACTCTTTGAATTAAACCAAAATTATTTTACTTTTGAAATTGAATAAAATAAAAAAAAATCCAGTAACACAAAATAATGGACCTTTTAAAAACTTAAGCTTAAAAACGCTTAATACTGACAAGGCAGTATTCTTCAAGCAAAAATACCACACAGATTTTAGTAAAAACAACATCAAAACCAACAGAAATGCAGATACTTCTCCAAACAGGAATAGGAAAACAATGGTGTGTGGCACTCCAAACAAAAAATACTTTATAACTTTACAGAATGGTTCATAAAAAATAAATTGAATTTCAATGATACAATCAGTCTTTTGTATGGTAAACAGCATGTGGGCGTATTTTGTTGTTTTCTGATGCTCCTGTCACTCCGCTTCTCAGGTCGTCATACATCTCCCAGATACTTGGAGACCTCCTGCAATAGGCCACATAATGTCCAAGAGCATCCTGGGTTAAACCTGCTCTGAAAGCAATGACTGCCCTTAAAGTAAATCTCTGTCCTTGGAGCATCATATTGGAGGGAAATTCACACAAAGGAAATTCTGTGGCGTTGCTTCCCAGGTCAGTGTCAATCCTTGAAGCTCCCCCAGTCTGTAACTGTGAGAAACTTTCCCTGCACAGAGCACTTTTCCCGAGGTATCTGTCTTTAATGCAGAGGGACACTGTGATGGACTTTGGATTGGCCTGAGACAGGGGGACTCCGTGATGTTAAGGCCTTCTTCCACTGCGATCTGAAGATGACCCATGCCAGAAGCCTGCAGTACAGCAACAGAAGTACAAACAAATGGTATTTCCCTTGTGACTTGTGTGCTGAGGCCACAGTACTGTGAGGAGCACTGTTTTTTGAGGGAAACACATGCAGGTTTTGTCACTGACTTTTCAATGATAGTGGAGATGTGGAACTGTGCACTGATTTGGAGAGCACCAGACTTCAATTGGACAGCTTTGAAAATTCCACTCAGCAGCTCTGCCCTCTTTACGTAGGCCTGTGCATTCAGACCCTTTGTGGTGATGGACTTCACAAACTGGAAGAGGTTGCTGGAATCCTCACTGCAAACAGTATTTTCAACAGTGACACTGTCGCAGAAAGCACAACATAAGCATTGACAAAAAGCATCAAATGCACATGTGTTCAACACAGAGATTCTTGATTTCCTGAGCTTAACAGGCTGTTGATTATTTACATTCTTCAACAGTTCCACTTTCAGTCTTTTCCCCCCTCACAGATGGATCTGCATGGAGCCATTCAGGACAAGGAGAGAGGTAAGAATTCAACTTCCTCTTTTTCGGTGGAACCGCTAGGCCTCTCCAGTTTTCAACAGTGTCTTCGTTTGTTGGACTTGTGACAGTATCAGACTTCACAGAACAGGAAGCTTCCATTTCTGGCTTTCCATCTACACTGGAAGTTGTGGTGGGTAGTGGATTGGTTCCTGTGATGATCACTGTTCTAAAAGCTGTATCCTCTTCACCCTTTTCCTCACCTTTTTGTTTTGCAGAACAAATCCGCATGTTGCCTTCAATGAAGGACAGATGTTGTGCAATAAATCGATCCACCCGAATAGGCAAGTTTTCATGCTTGAAAAGGCCGCATTTGATGTTTTTGAACATTGCTTCAACATTGGCAGAACTTGCTGTGAGGCTGGTACTTCGGAAGTGAGGGATCATCACACCTGTCCAGAGTGGCAAGTAATTTGCCAGCCAGATTATATTTGGAATTATCTCAGGGAGGAAGTGCATATTGTCATGATCACCATTATCTACGGCAAGTAACCTACTCTCCTCACATGTCTGTCACCCACTGTCGTATGTCTGTCTGTGTTTGCTCACATGGATCCACTTTTTCCAGGTCCTCACCCTCTATATCTGGAACGATCACACACTCTTCTGCAATTCGAGCTTTCAGGTTTTTCTTGCATCTTTCTGCTATGTTGGGGGCTCCAGAGCTGTCATTTTCCTATGTTTCACTGAGAGCCACAATAGTAATATTGCGTAGTATCTCTCTCGCATCCTCCATGGACTGTGACACGAGAAGCTGTGCCATTGACCTCACAAAGAAATCTTTAATGTAATGTGTTTTTTTCTTCAAGCAGTCCCACTGGCAGATCATCTTGATGCAATGTGCAACATCAACTCGTACAAAACAAGGTGGCACTTTTGCTGACTGTTTACCCAGTAAGACAGCATAACACTCATTGATGTAGATCTTTAGATCAGGATGAGGAGTAAAAGCCTTGACCAGAGCTCCGAGCAAAGCCAGCGAAAAGTCACTCACAACCTCTTTTGGAGTTGGTGCACCTGCGCGTATCCATTCTGTCAGCCAATTTGTTATTGCGCTAACATCTTGTTTTTCTGACAGCATTTGCACCACTGGGACACTTGAGTGCTCAACCCCTGCCAGAACACCCTGATACAAAAATATATGGTCAGATTTGCCAACTGGTCTTTGTAGTTTCCTCACTACTGAGCAAGTTGCATCAAAACTCACAACTGGGTTAGTAGACATCTTTGATAAGGTTTTGTACATGTACATTTGTGTTTGACTCCAACAGTGACAGAAAAATTTGTTCAATCCAATATCTTTAATGCTGCCACTGTGCGGTTCACTTTATTTTATCATTTGCAGAGACAAAATAGGATCCTTTGTTGCCTAATTCCAAGTCATTTCTCTCTTGTTTTGCTTTGCGCAGGGTGGCCAAATTAGGCAGATGACTTGGCTCAGGATCTCCAAAATCCATCAGCTTGGATGCCTCCGATGCCCTCCATACATGTGGTTCCATTCTACCCTCACACAGCTCTTTGGAAACCTGCACACGCAAGTTGCCGGACAGTGCACACTTGGAACGGCCAGTGTGAAGGGAACTATTGTTGTTTTTAATTAAACACTTGAGCACCACTGGGCAGTTGATCTCAGGCTCTCAAATTTTATTTATTATTTTATTATTTTTTTATTTATTAAATTTTACCAGATCCAAATTTTATTTGGATCTGGTCATGACACTCCTTACAGTTGCCTCTTATTTCAATGTATTTCTCAGTGGCTGATGGATAGACCTTGGCTCTTTTAAAGGCAAATGTGCAGGAGCATTTCACTTCTTGCCAAATTTGATGGTTTATCACATGTGTCCAAATGCCAGGCTTCAAAACTGTGTATTCCCTTTTTTCTGTTTAGGACAACTTGGCTTTGTATTTTACCGTTTCAGGCATGAATTCAATCCATTTCTGAAATGGAACTTCAAGCTCAAAAGTCCAGGAATCTTTTGGTCTGGGGGAAAGGGACCCTGGCTCAAAATCAGCATCATCACTACTGCCACTTGTTTCTTGATCACTTTTATGAGTAAACCCTAAAGCAGTCCAGATGTTGTGTCTGTTTAATTTAACAAAGGTGTATAGAGCCTTTGCAGTGATCTTATTTTCCAGCTGCTTACTAAGCTCTGTCCAGATGCTCTGATTAGGTGTAGCTATATTGCCATTTTGGACTATGACATCTTTTGCTGAACACAACACAGTGAAAATGGAATCCCTGTCAACTGTTGGTTTCTTGGGCATCTGGGAGAAGCAAAACATAATTACCCACTTAAATAATCCTGACTCAAAGACTCAAAAATGTCATGTACAGTTTAAACTTATTTTCATGCATAACTATATTGGTCTGATTACATTTTAATAATACATGAGGATAATATTATATCTTATATTAGGACAAATATGGTAATGTTGATCCCCTAGATCTACAGTACAATGTATTACAAAAATCTAGCATGGGTCAGATGTGCAATTGCAATTAGCATTAGCAGTATTATATTAGCAATGCGTTTTCTGTTCATTAAACATTGATAATCTTAGCTCTCTTGTATGGTGCACTATTCTTGAAGTTAAATAATGTTATAATTGACAGTGTTAAAACTTTGTACTTACATTGGCCAGAAATTTGATTTAGTAATGACTTCTGCAGTTAGATTTGTATCAATATTTTTCCAACGAACTCTACACTGATTTTAACAAGAGCATCTTACAGAAGTGTCACTTGTGCCTAGTGGTGGAAGTGAAGTGTTGCAGATAATCCTTGTAAACAAAAAAAGTCAGGAGAGACCAGCTAAGTAAAGAATTGTTTATTGAATTGTTTAATAGTCCAGACAGTTGAGTTTTCGTTCTAATAAAAACATCTTTACTAACATGAAATATGCTGGTAAGAGATTGAACAAATGACAAACCAGAAATAAAATAGTCACTGCTCGTGAATCATAAATTTGTGACGGGGGCTGATGACGTCATCGGCCACTAATTCAATGTTTAATATTTTAAAAACCAAAACAGCACAAACAAAACTTTCACCGGCACAAACCAGCACAAATGCAGCACAAACGAACGTGACCATTTTTGTTGAATTTGGAGCATGTGGGGGGGCTGATTACGTAATCGGCCAATAATTCAGTGCTTAAGATTTATTAAACCGAAAAAGCACAAACGAAACTTTCACTGGCACAAACCAGCACAAACCAGCACAAACGCGGCACAAACGAACGAGACCGTTTTTAGGCCAATTTGGAGCAAACAAACACTATTTTGCTTTCATTTTGCGTTGGGTGGGGGGGCCAACTTGTTTTAGTACTAATAGTTTTTTCTGCAATGGTTTGAATGGTTTGAATTAATAAAAAATATATAATATCCAAACACAGTTGTTTTAGTGGTCTAAAATACCTACTACTAATGAATAAATCTATAAATAGGCAAACCAGCGCAAGGTCAAATCAGTTTATACAAGATAACGGGTTAGTCTTGTATCTAGCAAATTTTTGAAAATGTGCTGTGAACAGTTTCAGTCGCTCTGTTCTCCTTTGACAACTGGTAAAGCATTATGGTCTACTTTGACTGCCTAGTGACCATCGATTACGTCAACACCTTTAATGATGCATTGTGGGAAATCTGGGGGATACTACAAAATAAGTCCAGTAAATATTATTTTATGTTTTTTCACCTGTCCAGCAGTTTAAATAAAAGATCAATATTACAAAAAGTTTTTTCTGAGAGAGTGGAAATCTGTAGAGCCTACATGATGTCCTCTTTGTATTTTTAAGAGAGAGCGCACATTGTTTCTGACAGTTATCTTAAGTTTGTTATGATCTTGAAGCTGAATGAGAAATCTACAATATAAAATACATTCTGGTTTGTTTAACACTTTTTTGTTTACTACATTATTCAATGTGTTCCTTCATAGTTCTGATGTCGTTACTATGAATCTACAATGTAAAAGTAATAACAAAAAAAAGACAAACCACTGAATAAGAAGGTGTGCCCAAACTTTTGACTGGTTGAATATATACTGTATATATAAAAATGGTTTCACAAACTGTCTCTTGCCCTCACAGATGCAGTTAAGAGATTGTTTTTTGTTTTTGTTTTTTTAGACTCGGGTCTAAATCTTCTGGTCAGTGGAACATGGTTGGTGCTTCATGTCTAAGCCTCTGCTGTGGAGAAAAAAAAAAAAAACTGTCTGAGCTGAGGTCTTTATTTTAGGTCAAATTACCATTTCCACTTCCACCTCGGCCCCAAATACCCGAAGAAGAGCAATGGCTACATTTGACACCTTCAAATAGTTTCCAGCCTCCTCTGCCCTTTAGTTAAATTTAGAGGGGCTGACTGTGACAGAATCGGTCAGCAAAGCAAGTAAAGAGGATGATGGACATGACTGTGCTTCCAATTGGCACCAGGGCAGATCACTAGATTTAGACCAAAATGTAATTCTATTAATATTTACTGCCCAGTAGTAAAGTTGGAAATTTGGTAGAGAGAGACCACCATTAAAATTACAATTTTGGAGTACTTTTTGACCAATCCTAGGTGTCCTGCCATTCCACAAAAAAATTGAAATGGTCTTGAAAAAGCTTTTTGGGAAAAGATAGGTTAACATTGAAATAAAAACAAATATTTTGGTAGGACATTCATTTTAGTCACATTAATTCTACCTATATAAGATAGGTAGAATTCTGCCTTTACGTCAGAGGAGGGTAGAAAAATTTGCAGAGTAGAGGGACTTAAAGGTCTTGGCTATATTGACCCCCAAATACCGAAACCCAGAGGGGCTTAGTTTAAAAGGAATGTCGGATTGTGAGGGTTCACGGATTGTGTCAAATTCAAAGAGATCAAAAGACTCTGAAAGTCACTGGCCAGACAACTTGATGGGCAGCAAACGTGAATGATAAAATGAGGCACAAATTAGTAAACTGTCATATTGTGGGAGCATGTCGGAGCCACCGATAGCTAAACCCCAAAGAGCAACGCAGCATATTTAGGCAGATTGCTCACCGTATCCCGTATTTTTAGTCAGAGAACATCTTGCTTCTTTCCCATTGCCTGTGGGGTTAATGATTCGGTCCACTCTTGTTGATCTTCCCAGTCATCTGTCTGGTCACTTACCTGTCATCTCTAATACTAAGTGTACTTACTTATTTTTATTTATGTAAATATATTATGTAATATATATATATTGGGGCGGCAGTGGCTCAGTGGTAGAGCGGCCGTCCTTCAACCGGAAGGTAGTAGGTTCGATTCCCGCTTGCCCCACAGTTCATACTGTTGTTGTGTCCTTGGGCAAGACACTTAACCCACCTTGCCTCCAGTGTCCATAGCACTGGTGTATGAATGTAGAGGTGTGTTTGGTGGTGGTAGGAGAAGGTTGTGAGTGCCGGTTGTGTGGCTGCCCCCCTCTCTGTCTGCCCCAGGAGTGAATGTGTGTGCATGGGGTGAGTGGAAACTTCATGTAAAAACACTGTTGTAAAGCACTTTGTGATAATTATCTGTGAAAGGTGCTATATAAATAAATTACTTACTTACTTAAAGTTGTTGAATTTTAATATTATTTGTTTATTTTTTGCATAGGTTCTTTGCTTTTTTGTTCATAATGTATGCTGAGATAAGCAAATGTTATGTTAAAAATGTTGGTAGGTGATTGGCATACAGTTGTATCATACATTGCTACTGTTGATCAAGTAGGCCTTTTTTTTTTACCGTTGTTCATTGTTGTTTATCTATAATTTCAAATAGAAATCCCACAATGGCTTTTTAGTGCAAACCATTAACCCAAATTGCATTAAGTAACTACAGTACTTAAGCAAAAAACATGACAATTAATGTGTTATTAATATTAACTATAAAAATAAAATGTTTTTCAAACAGAAGGATTTATCTTTTATATTTAAATGTCATGTGTAATCCACTATTGTCTGTCTGTTTTTCCTTCCTTTTTTACATTAGGAGCCATGTTTCTGAGTGTTTAGCTTTCACCAGACACAGCTCACAGAAGAAAGGAAAAATGCTACAGAATAAAAAGAAGTTATAGTTTATTAAACATCAAGTAAAATTGTATTACCTGGTTTCTCCTTATTTATTCAGGTTATCCAAAATAGCTACCAATATTAGTAATTTAATGTTTAATTTTCACAATGCCGAAGGAATTATCAAATTTTTATCTTTAGTTTCCAAAGATTTGATGCAGTGTACACCATGAACACATTTATCCATCCTTCTGAAAAAGACTTTACAATAACCTCTATATTGAATAAAAAACAACCTTTGGTCACTTGCAGCATATCAAAGCTCTGCTGTGTAAATGTATTAAAGTAATAATCCAAAACATTCAAATCAATAAATTCAAGAAAAAAAATAACTTCAAATACTGAGTAAAACACAGAGAGCAACTTGGCAAATACTTGTAAATGTTAATAATTACTTTTAATTTACTTTTATTTATTTCTCATTAACCCCTGGTTTATCAAATAAACTCCTTTTACAATCAATGAGGTTCCCTCCAAGATTGTTTGAACTGTTGGAAAAACCTTAATATGTTTTCACTCACCAGATTAAAAAGCCTCAATATCTCAGGAAAAATTGGGCTCTAGAATTGACTGATTTTGGTTAATTAAATGTTTTATTATATAGATGACACTCAGCATATATTTTAGTGGTTAGATATTGACCTTGATTATAAAATACCATTTAAATAAAACCTTGGTTATTATTTATTTTCAACTGTATTTATTTCAGTTTTCCTGATTACCTGAAACAATATTTTTCTCGGGGTGCACAAGCCAGAGTGGTTAGCACTCCTGCCTCACAGCAAGAAGGTCAAGGGTTCAAATCTTTCCCGACTCTGCTCTTTCTGTGAGGAGTCTGCATGTCCTGCACGTGTTACCGTGGGTTCTCTCCGGGTACTCTGGCTTCCTCCCACTGTCCAAAGACATGCATGTACAGGTTAATCGGCAACTCTAAAGTGAATTGCTTGGACATGCTTGCTCAGTTTCTCAATCTTTATAACCCTACAACTGTAAATACATTAAATCAAACTATCAATTTGACATGGATTATTAAAGTAGTAGTGAATGAATGTGAGCGTGAATGGTTGTCTGTCAGTCTGACTCTATATGTCAGCCCTGTGACTAACTGGCCAGGGTGTACCCTGCCTCAGGCCCAAAGTTGCTGGGATAGGCTCCATTCACCCGTGACCCCTAACTGGACTAAGTGGTAGAAAATATTTTTCTCAAACAATATTTAATTCCATTTATTCCATTGTGTGTATATAGTTAACATTTTGTTTTTTATAGAATCAATAAAACCCAAATGTTGACTATATTCATATCAGCAGACTTGACAGAAGTTTGAACAGTTTTCCTAATTAACTATCATAGTCATAGTCATTTTTTTAGACCAGGTTTTGGTAATATTTTTTTCTACATTTACCCTTTTATAAGTGATAATAATCATTCTACTCCAATATTTGTGTCCCAGTTATTCTTATTGCCTTCATTCCGTGTGGGGTTGGAACTACACTGATAATTAGGGTCTTAATAGGTCTCGTAGTAGTAGTAGTTTAGAGAATAGTTTTGCAAAATAGCAAATACAGCTTTTTTTTTTTTTTTTTTTTTTTTTTAAATATATCCCGTTTTTAGATCTTTAACTTCAAATCTTTGAGCTCCGCGCTCCAGTATCACAAAAAATATTCATTGTTTTTTCTTCAAACTTCCGAAGCAGGCCGTGATCGTATCGTGGTTAGTATTCTGCGTTGTGGCCACAGCAACCCAGTCTCGGTTAAATAAGGGTCTCGGCACAAAATGTTAAAATCATTTTTAGTTTAGATCAATGAGAGAGACGATGGAGAAAGTGTACAATTATATAATGGTCAGATTTTACCTCTTGCAAGAATGAAGCAAAGCACACACATGTAGACAATGGTACAGGATAAGGTTTGCTTTGGCAAAAGTGAACAATACATGAGCTTTTATATCATGCAGTAAAAGTGGTAGGAGGCGTATTGTTCAGGGAGTACCAGGACTTCTAGTCATAAACTACTTTTTAACCTGAGGCCCTGGGGGAGAACACACTCCCCATGCTTCATAGCTACAGTCAGAAGTTGCAGATTGGAGAAGAGAGACAGTTAAATTGCCTAATCAGACACATCTGATTCAAATCCCTCCAAACAGATAATGTCAGGTCCTGCTCAAACAGACTTGAAACTTGCAGTGTTCAATGTCAGGTCTTTGAGCAACAAATCTTTTTAATTAATGATTTTATAACTTCATATAAGCTTTTTTACCAGAAACATGGTATTGCTGAGCAATGCTCATTCTGTCAGGAAATGTGAATGCTGAAATGCTGAAAGAAATGGTGTAAATTAAAGCTCTTGATTTTTTTTTTATGGTCTACAAAGAAAATGTGCATGTTTTCAATCAAACTTTACAAAAAACTGAAGAAATATTTTTCTCAGCAGTTTGTTACCAAAACTCTCTGACAATAATTTCTTTCAGTCTGGAACATTTCCAAGGGACTTAAAAACTGCTGTCATCAATCCTCTCCTAAAGAAGAGCAGTCTTGGTTCTACAGAGGTCTATCTTGGGACCTCTATTTTTCAATCTCTACATGCTTCTTTTAGGTCAGTTAATACACAGCTGTGACGTATCCTGATTATGCAGATGACACTCAGATTTACATTTCACTCACAGCAGCTAAAAAGGGACCGATCCATTCACTTTGTCATTCTGACGTGTGCAAAATCATTTCCTCCAACTGAACCGAAACAAGACTGAACTAATCATCTTTGGGAACAGTTCAAACTAAATTATCACTTTTTCACTCATAATTTGTTTTGTTCATTGATTTATCAAGTAAACTCTTTCTGTTTAGTTATAGAACATTGTACCAGCCTTTCCATATTCTGGAAAAGATTGGCTATAAGGATTGTACTTCAGACTTTTCTACAACCCATTGTAACTCCAACTTCCCACAGCTGTTTCTCACCAGTGACCCTTTTATAGCCACAATCACTGCCATGCATATGTACAAATTGTTTATAATTTCTTCAAAGAAAGAAACCACTGGTAATTGGTGTTTTAAATGTACATTTTAGTGTGTGAAATAATGTTTAACCTAAATGGTAAATATTATTTAAATAATATACACACACCCATAATATGTATTATTGGGTTCCAATTATTTTAATCATTTTCATAATCATTTTTATGACTTGATAATGTGTGGTCTCACCTTCTTTGTCCCAAGCTCATTGAGCCAGAGTTTGTGACAAATGGGGGCTCATCAAAGCAATTTTTTGGTTTAGAGTAGGTTTTCCACCTCTTACAATCAGTATCTGTTTGGCTTAGCTGTTTTAGGTTAAAATAGCAGCTACGGTGAGTTTTGGGGAGACACATGGTCTGTAGTAGTTTAAAGGGGCATTGCGTAACTTTCAGAAAAGCCTAACAACTACTGACACCAGTGGTTGTTTGGAGAACTACAGTCAGGGTCCTGCTCGCTCTCATCAACAACTCACGTAACTTAGCTTTCACCGAGGCCCGTCTCAGCAGCATAACGGCTAAAGTTAGAGAACTTATATCAGACAGGATACTGTACGTGTTATTATTACTCTTACGTTGTCGATAAATGTTGGAGTACTTCATTTTTATCTGGTCAACTGCCTAAACAGCTGCCCAGTTCCTAAACCACCTTGTGTAATACATCAGTGACAAGCTCCACAGTAAAACGCTGAGTAAAACCTATTTAGAGAAAAGAATATGACTGAGTGAAGGAGTTTTACTTGTTTCTATGAACCATAACTGCACTAAATTAGTTTTGCATTAGGTTGAGACAACATAAATGTAACCTCGCTCTATCATTTCAGCTTATCATTGTTTATTTCACTGTTAGTGTCATTCAGAATACCTCCAATGGAAAGTTTAGCACATTATGATGACAGATATGTAATCTATTAAAATGTTTTCTTCTCAGGACTTATGTTCAGGAGAGTTTCAAGCTCCTGTGGAGGAGAGCTCTGACAGTGACTCAAGACGGAGGAGAGCAGGAGCTGGAGCTGTCAGTGAAGAGGACAGACTGCTGCCAGGACAATAGAGGCAGGTAGGTCATATATCTTCAGAAATGATCACACTCACAAATAAACCTCTGTAATCTAAACAATGCTTGTTACATTTTCAGGCACAGTTACAAAGACGTTCTCCAGATGGTTGGAACTCATCTGCCAGCGCTCACCCAGCGTGGGGCACCTGCCTGAACTGCAGAGTCATGCAAACAGATCTAGAAAACAAATGCTGCCAACAGGGTCTCAGCCCACCACATGGTGTTTTTTTAATTGCACAGTTTATACAGATTATAATCATAAAAAGAAATGTTGCATTGATCCAGTCTTTTTTTGATGTTGCCCTTGGTTTATGTGGCCGAGCAAGAGAAAGAATGTGTCATTCTGACAGTAATAACATTAATTTCATTACTTATTTATGGAATATATTACACAGACATACAGATAGTGTTTGAAAAGGTAACAAACATGTCTACAACAGTGTAGATAAGTGCACCTAGAAATTCTGTTTTAAAGCTGATAAAGACTTTTCCACCTCTGCAGACCTTAACATAATGGTTCCTGTGAGAGTGACTGACACACCTGTCCTCTGTGGAGTTGTGTCTGTGCCAGTTCAGCTGTAGATGGGAGCACAACTCCAGGAAGAAGACCAAGGGCCCGAGGTTCACCTGTCCTCTTGGGAGTCCCCCTGGAGACTTTAGACATTTCCCAAAATTCTGCTCTGCAGTCGAGGGATGTAGCTGTATTCTTTGGCCACTTTTCCTGTGTGGACATGTTAGAGCTGTAATAATAAACAAACATTATTATCAGTATTATTGTTATTATTATAATCCCCATTCACACATTCAGCTTTGGTTTATACTATAAAAACAAACTTCAGTGAGTAAAATAATGTTTTATACTCTCACCAAATGAGAAGACACTCGTCCACATCCTTCAGACACGTCTGTTGAGTCCAGTCTGTGACAGGGCCTCGTGCTGCAGAACCTGATGGGATGGCCTCTTTGTCAGAGTGTCCCACATCCAGAGGAGCATGCTGGCATCTGCAGAGGGTCCACTTGTGCTCAGGGGCAGGGTTGCACTGTACTGCCCCCCCCCATCTCTTAATCTTAATCTCTTAATCACACTATAACTGGCTTTTAATGAGTAAAATTTTATAAAGACAATAAATATTTTCATTTTATGATGAGGACAAAAGCTAATAATGGTATCGATGTAAAAAAATTAAAATTATAAATCAATAGATAATATTTCTATGGCAGCTTTTAGGAGGATTAGGAGGTCAGCAAGGTAAGTCCAGGGTTAACCCTGGGTTTTCGGTTTTCCGAAACTGGTTCACTTTCTATCGAGGTAGCTCACTGTGTTAACAGTTAAATACCTGATTAAGTCCCTCTAAAGTGATATGATTGTCAGAGAGACACTTTAAAACATTATGTAAGTCTACATTTGAATAAAGTTGATTGTTAATAAATAATAAAATATTTACAGGTTTAATTGTTTTAATGGTGGATCAACATATTTATAAACATCAAATGTCTGAAGGTTATCTGTCATCCAGTTCATCTTGAAGTCCTCAAAAAAAAAGTCCTGGTAAGTATACTGGATATATGTTGATTTCTTCTCTTTCGTGGTGTGGAACAGACCGATCCTCTGATGTGGGATTGCAACTGTTTTTCTTCTTCCTCCCAGAGCTCATGTCACGGGCCACAGTTCCAGGTGCTGCATGTTTGTGATGAGCTGGAGCAGCAGGAAGTGCAGTCTTCTTTAGTCCTTCCATTATATTGGCCAAAATGATGTTTTTCACCAGTCGAGGCCTCTGAGAGTAGCTCTGTCTGCACTGAGGGCAGCTGTAGCGTTTCTTCCGGACCTCTCCATCCCAGTGGGCTTTAACACAGCTCATGCAGTAGCTGTGTCCACAGGGAATAGTGACTGGATCCTTCAGTAAATCCAAGCAGATGGAACAGGTGAGGTTCTCTTGGTCTATCTGAAGTCCACTCTCTGCCATTTTCCTTGATGTAGTTGAAATCACGTAGTTCCTGTTGTGCTTTCATGCTCTCAGTGGCTCAGCTTTTATTTCTTAGAGATGTTGTCACAACCACCCGCCCCATCTGCCACAGCAACCAATCATGGAGAAGTAAGACAAGGAGGGATTTGCATTGAGCTCTGCCCGTTTTGCAGGTTTTGCAGGGTGGGGGATTAGTTTTAGTTTAACAAGTACAAAAGACAGGATTTAACAGTATTTTAAACAGAACTTTACAGTTACTAATATTATAAATAATATTTTGTTTAAAGATTCTTATAGTTCAATGTTAATGTGTGGGCCTGCATTTAGATTAAGCACCTGTGGGAACATGAATACAGAGAACAGAGAGTAAAAGCTGTCAAAGTTCAGTTTTAAAACAAGATCCACCTCATAAGAGTTTTGAAGTCTTGTATAAAGTGACTCTGTAATAATCACATGTATACTTGTCCAGATTCGTGGTCTTTATGCTTAAGACCCAGACAAGATATTGTTAAAAGAAGTTAATAATTATTTAACAAGGGAGCTTAGATGTTGAAATCCTACAACTTCCTTCTTGGACGTTTCCTGATAATTATTCAGAGAATGGTGAAACTGCCTGGACAGGACCATTAATGACAAGACAATGCAGGTCTCTCATTGACGACTGGTCAACGACTGGAAGGTAAATCAAGAGGTTTAAGAAACTGAGCACTTCTAAAAACAACAATGGCTCTTTAGAAAAAAAATGTAAAACATCTTCAAACCAATAAGCTTTAGGCCTTACTCGTATCTTATTGTTGCACCAGAAAAGTTTGATTAAAGCACTTATTCTAACATTCTCTGGTTATTTAGTCTGAACTAGTCTGATCTAAACTGTGTAACTTATCCCGTATCAGCAGATTAACTGAGGACCACAGACTCTAATAATAATAATAATATTATCATCTGAAAATAAATTTGTGTAAAGAAATGTTGCCACACTGACCAGCAGTGTTACTTCTACTCTTTGGATGAATGCAAAGACACAAAGTAGTCCTGACCACATTCACTCAGCCACTGCTCACTGGGATTTTGCTCAAAGATGCTGCAGACTGTGCTGAGGGCTGCAAGTGTAGATCCTAGATAGAGTTACAGTGTTGCTTATGCTTTATTATAATGTACCAAATTAAATACATTTTCTTTGTTATCAGCTTGCAAAAACAGATAAATTGTTACACAATGAAACAGTATATGTCAGAATTGATCATCAATGGGAGGGGGGTATCACACTCAACACCAATGTTAAAACAGCCCCCCCACACACACACACACACAAACACACACACACAACCCCACCCACCACTCATATGGAAATAAAGGGCACTGCTGGATTCAGATTTTCAAATGAATGAGCCATTGTTGCAGCAAACAATCACCTTTAACTGAAGCCAACAACCAGCTTTAAAAACAAGAGCCTGAAGCATCCCCCTCACCCACCTTAGAGTCCTCCCATCCCAACTCACAAGCGTTCTTTAAATCACTGTCACTCTCTGGTTGCATTTCTATTTCAACAACAAAATAAGGCAGATTTTTTAATTGTGTTTTTAAAATGTGTGTATTTACATTTACTCTAGTAAATGATTGTAGTTGAGCATGTGGGCAGATATTAAATACACATTTAAGATTACTAATCTCAGCTTCAGTTTCAAGGTAAACACTAGCATAAAGAGGTTGAGTGAAGACGGTATGGATTTTGTGGATCATCTTTCCATTGATTCTGTACAAGACCAAAGTGCCTGCATCATGATCCAAGAATATTCCAGTCCTGGACATAAGAGAGCACAGACGTGACCATTTTGTTGTGCCACAAACTGTGATAGACGTCAGTGAAAATAGATTTGTCATTATTTCCTAAAACACATTCAACATAATGATTCTCTGTATTTCCTTGTAAGACAGCTCCTACTGTTATACACTGGACATTTCAGTTTCATTTCCAGGAACAGCGACCAGTCAGAGCTTCTTTGCTTAGGGTCTAAATAAAACAAGTGAATCTTTCTGGGTCTTTATGATCATTCTGTTCTTGTTTTTTATATTTTGCTTTCACTGTATTTGGATCAAAGTTATATCATAAGCATATTGTAAAAACACATGTCTGGGTTCTGGTGTGAATGTCTCTGCTGACAATTCATGTCTAAGTGTTGGATCATTTGTGAACATAATCCCTGATAAACTCACATTACCACATCCCTCCTTTCCCCTGTCCTGTCGTGAAGGTAAATTGTTTTGTGACTAAATCAGAAAAGGGCAAAGAATCCTTGTTGATCCTGGATGAGTCTGAGTCTTCACTGAGTTTGTCCAAAGAGAGAACGTTGTGTAAAAACTGGCAGTGGTCCTCTGTCTGTGAAAGCTTCTCCAGTTCAGTGTATTTCATCTTCACTTCAGTGACCTTGTTGCATTTTGTCTTGAAGCTCATTGACCCAAAGTTCTTAAGTTTCCTTTTGTGATCTTATCCGATGCTTTATTTCAATAATTCTACTGTCCGTGTAGTAAATCAGGTCTTTTAGGCTTGTTTCACTGTGTTCCACTGCCATATCAGCAGAGAGACTGGTGCTTGTGACATCATTTTCTAGAGAGTTTTTATCTTTTTTCTTGAATTTTCTGGTGGTTTACTTCTACTCTTTGGATGAAGGCAAAGACACAAAGTAGTCCTGACCACATTCACTCAGCCACTGCTCACTGGGATTTGGCTCAAAGATGTTGCAGACTGTGCTGAGGGCTGCAAGTGTAGATCCTAGATAGAGTTACAGTGTTGCTTTGACCCTAAACAATCAAATACATGACCTTCAATAGAACTATCACAGCTAAGTATTGTTTTGAGCTTCAGACTGCAAGGCAAAGTGCAACAGAAGATCACAAAGCTTTCTCACACAAGCTTTCTAACACCACCACCACTCATATGGAAATAAAGGGCACTGCTAACTGGATTCAGATTTTCAAATGAATGAGCCATTGTTGCAGCAAACAATCACCTTTAACTGAAGCCAGCTTTAAAAACTAGAAGAGCCTGTAGCATCCACCTCACCCACCTTAGAGCCCTCCCATCACAAATGAAAATTAATCTGTATAAGATATTAAATAATAATCTTAATATTAAATAATAATCTTATGCCCTGTTTTACATTAATGGTCCACCTAAACTACTCAATTTCATAACTGAGAATATCCTTGTCAGCCTTTGGCTAAAAGCTGTCCCCTTATTGAGAACAGAGTTCCTTATTGAGAGAAGTAGCAAAGTTTTTTAAGATCATGTCCTTTATCATTTTTTCTGCTGCACTATCTGGCTGATCTGTCGGCCTGTTGTTTCCCAGTCTCTATTCCACCAACACGCAACTGTGTAAAATAATTGGCTGGCCACTACAGTCTGGACAGGCTCTGCTGCATATATTAAAGGAGCACAGTGCCTCAGTGTTGTACTCCAGTCCAGTGAATAACAGTGAAGGTGCACACCTAAATACACACCACATTCACTTCTTCAATGGTAACTAGGGTTTGAAGGTCAAACAATATGTAGTTGTAATATTTATTATAAGCTCTATGTTTGTGGACCTCAGCAAAAAGTAATGTTGTAAAAGTGGTGCTAATTCTATTGTAGCAAAATACAAAATGTTTTTGTGGCAATCTAGAAGCAAAGGTATTACATTTTTTTCCCAAATCTGCCTTCATAAATAAGTTGTTCTGTCCTAATGTTGTGAAGAACATTTCTTCAAGTACCAGGAGTGTTGAATGTCTGTGGGAAACGTCCAGCCTCTGGGCCATATACGGCCCGCAAGACAGTTTAAGCTAGATTGTGAGTCAATTTAGAAAATGCAAAATAAAACAATTTAAACTGTGATTAAAAATAACAAAATATTCAAAAGAATAAGTAATATGTAAAAGAAAAAAAGAGTCAGGTTTGTATGTCCGGATCACAGTGAGTGTGACCTTATGACGTAGTAACGTTACGTACAGTATTGATTATATTGTCCCTCAAGAAAAGGATGATAGATTCAGAATGTTGTACTTTTCAAAAGAAATGGAATAACTATTATTTTATTTTTGAAGTGAAAGGGAAGCCAGTCTGCCTAGTTTGCAGTTTGCAATGCGCTTGCAGTGATGGAAAAGGCCAATCTCGAGCATCTTTACAGCTCAAAACATGCTAAACTGGTTGCTTAGCAAGAACAAATACGCTTGTATAAAGTTAACGCTCTTTGGTGTAATTTGGGTGCTCAACAAGCAATTATCATAAGACCACACAAACTATACATCTGCATTGATGCCCATTTGAACATGAGCTGCCTGTAATAGAGTAATAGATTATGGGTTCAGGTGGAGTAGTCGTCAGCTTTGAGAGGTTGCGTGGATACAACCAGTTCTGTGTGAGGTGTTACAATGGCTTTCATCTAATTATTATTGATTAATCACATGCAGGGCTGGTGCCCAATTCAGCAACGAGACAACCTAATGTTTTAAAAAGTCAGCTCATTGCATTGTGTGAGTTGCCCATAGGTAGAGGCTTGTCTTTTGTATATACACAGTACAGTACAGACAGAGGCTGAAGCTCTCCAAACCTGTAGTGAGGACTACCTAGAAGTGGACAAGCGAGGCAGTGGAGGAGCTATGCACGTGTTTGGACACTACTGACAGGGAGGTGTTTAGAGCCACAGATAATTTGATGAGTACACAGACACTGTAACATTATGCATTCGATACTGTGACAGCATTATACCTACAAGCACCAAAGTGACTTCCAATAATGACAAACCCTGCTTCACACCCAAACTGAGACAGCTAAAGGCTGATTTATGCTTCTGCATAGGGTGCGCGTCGAAGCTACGGCGTAGCATACGCAGTGACGTGTACCCTACGTCGTACCCTACGCCGTAGCCTGACGCGCACCTCCTCCAAAATGTAACTACGCGTCGCGACGACGCGGACCGTAAGATCTGTGATTGGTCGTCTTGGTAGTATCACGTTTCCTCCTACGCATTTCCGGAATGGTCTTCTGCTCTCTGGACCGCCCGCCATTTTTAAATTCCGAAATTCAGTGCAGAGCCAACAGAAGAAGTGAGGAAATACAGCCTTCTCCAACGTGGGTTTAGATGTAGCGGAGTGCATGAAGAGATGGAAGAACTCTCGAGACAAGTACGCTCGTCTCCGTAAAAAACTTGCCTCAAGGAGCGGGGATCCAGGAGGAAAAAAAATCCCAGCGTTTTATATATTCCTATCTTGGCTGCACCTCATGTCAAACATCGGCTTACGGAGTCAAACTTTGACGATAAGGTAAATAATGCACGTCCTTTGATGTACCTCTATTGTGTTTCGGTTAGCTAACTTAACTAGCAATGCTACCACATGGGGTATTGATTTTTTTGCAGAAATAATATACCTGTGAGCCCAAAAGCATGTGTAATAGGTTGTAATTATATGTAATGGGTTGTATTTATGTAATATAATAGATTGTAATTTTATTTGGCTTACAGAAAATACAAATGCAACAATTTAGCATTTGCAATGTATGAATATGCAGTTATTATAGCTCTATCTATCTATGATTTACCAATGAATGCATCATCTTTTATGTATAACTTATACTATTTGCTATTTTTTTTTTTTTTTTTCATATTCACAGGATGGGACTGATACCAGCTCAAACTCCACTGGTTTATCGGATGTGAGACCTCCAGCCATCAGCGATGATGACCGATTACCAAGTGGTAGAGCCCCCATCACCAGCCATCTCTTCCGTCCCCCAGTCAGCTCTTCTGTCCCCGCAGCCATCTCTTCTGTCCCCGTAGCCATCTCATCCGTCCCCCAGTCCAATAATGGCACAAAAAAGGAAGAGAAAAGAAAAAGATGACTGGGTCCAAGTGCAGGTTGCTCGGTTGGAGGCTCAGTTGGAGGAACGGCGGGTGGAGCTCAACAGAGACTGTGTCAAGGCAATGATGAGAGCGACAGGTTTAGACAAACTGTTGCAGCCGGAGGACCACAGAGCGCAGGCAATGCATATGAAAATGCACTGTATCTGCAGTTTTCACTTTAGCTTTTTTTAGTTATTTTTTTGTATATAGTTTGCACTTTAGCTTTTTTATTTATTGTCTGTTCACACCAATTCATGCAGGTTATACTGTAGTTTGAATCATTTGTGAAGTTTCTCTTTTACATCTATTTTTGATAATAATTGTAGATCATTGCACATTAATACATTGCACTGTCATGCCCATATTTGTATGTAGTTTACACGTTTTATTAAAAAAAATACTGCTGTTTCAAAAAATGTGTGAAGGTTATTGTAAATAAACATTAACTAAAAGTTGCACATGTGTCTGTGTTTGCTCTTTTACATCTGTTTTTAATTTACAATTTAAGACCATTGCACCTGTTTTTTACTATCTTTTGCATCAAACAATTTGTGTAAATAGTTTGAACCAATTATGTTGGTTCCTGCTGTATGTATATTTTATGGTTAAGGTTACAGTACTTTAAGCTCTTACAGTTAATTTATTTGTATAGTTTGCTCTTTTGCATCTATTTAATGTAAACAATTATAGACCATTGCACCTTTACAAGGTGCATTATCTTATACATAGTTCGACCATTTGTATGTATAGTACAAACTTTAAAAAAAAAATAGAATATCCCTCATGTCATTTATTGGTGCATTATATTTTACACCAATACAAGTTACACACCAGGTTGACCACGACACACAATGTTGTTTTGCCATGGCACAATTCCGTGGGATGAAAAAAATATATAAAAAAAAAACAATTCCGTGGGGTGACTGAAATGTCGTTTCAAACACAGTGGAACTCGCTCGCGTCAACTAGCGTTTCGGCGGTGTACTGCAGAGCAAAACAGACATACGCAGAGGTATAAATGCTCATGACAGCGTCGCCTACGTGCGTCGCCTACGTGCGTAGCCTACGACGTACACTACGGCGTACACCCGACGCAGAAGCATAAATCAGCTTTAAGGCAGCAAAAAAAAGCAGCCCATACAGTAGGAGACTATGGCAGCTACAGGCGGGCAAAGTATGAATTTAGCCTGGAGGTGTCAAGAGCTAGATCTAAACACAATACACGTCTGGAGCGCAGCAATTCTCTGTTAACGACTCTGCTTCTGTGTGGAGGGGGCTCCAGCTTTTTAAAACTACAGGCCTAGAGCCCCCTGAGAAACTGACGATCAGAAACTGGCTGATCAGCCGAACTCACATTATGCAAGGTTTCAAACTTCACACCCCACCCCTACAGCGGACACATCAGCCAGCCCCAACCTGGTCCCCCACTGCCCTTTCAGTTCTGGAACAGAACGTGTGGAAACAGTTCAGGAGACAAAACACCCACAAAGCACCCAGTCCAGACGGTGTCTCCCTCGCCACTTGTAGACACTGTGCTGACGAGCTGACTCCTGTCTTCACAGACATTTTTAACACCTCTCTGGAGTCTTGCCAGATCCCAGCCTGCTTCAAGAACTCCACCATCGTCCTTGTCCCCAAGAAGCCCCGGATCACTGAACTTAGTGACTACAGGCCAGTGGCGTTGACAACTGTAGTCATGAAGTCATTTGAGCGCCTGGTTTTGTCCCACCTCAAGTCCATCGCCTCCTACCTCCAGGACCCCCTGCAGTTTGCATACAGAGCCAACAGATCTGTAGATGACTCCATCAACCTGGCACTCCACTTCGTCCTGCAGCATCTGGACTCCCCGGGAACCTACACCAGGATCCTGTTTGTGGACTTCAGCTCCACATTCAACACCATCCTCCCTGCTCTTCTCCAGGACAAGCTCTCCCAGCTCAACGTGCCTGACTCCACCTGCAGGTGAATCACTGACTTCCTGACGAACAGGAGGCTGTGCACCCTGACAGACATCCCCATCACCACCGTAGACTCCTTCCACTTCGTTCGTACCCCCCTCACTCAGGAGGCTCCCTCATCAAGAAAGCCCAGCAGAGGATGTACTTCCTGCGGCAGCTGAGGAAAGCCAAGCTGCCAGTGCAGATGATGGTGCAGTTCACTGGCCATCACTGACAAGAAAGTAAATCTGATGAATACATTGGTAACATCAAAAATCAATAATTCAGAGACACAGAATCACTTCAAATATAATATTCAGAAATGCCACAGATGAACTGATTAACCCATTTAGACTTAGAGCTCCAGCCTGACCCTGCCTGTCCATTTCTGACCCTAAAACGAAAAGAAACAAAACATGGAGTGAGACATATGCACATTCATAATAATTAAAATTAATTCTCTTAATTAGCACTGCATGATCAATCGTATCAATCGCAGCACTGAGCTCTAGCAATAACAGTAGAGCCGATGAGTCCTCGTCCATCTGAAGGAGATCATTAGTCACTTTAACTAAAGCTGTTTCAGTGGAATAAGAGGCTTTAAATGCAGATTGAAATAGCTTGAGGAGGTAATTTTCCAAGAGATATAACTTTGTTTTGACACAACTTTTTTGAGGACTTTATATAGAAAAGGTAAATTGGAGACCTTTTCAATATTAAAATAACAGCAGAACCCTAAATGTGTTGAGTGTTGAAATGTACAAACCTGGGGGGTGTTCCATAAATCTAGCTAACACAAGTCTGGCTCATTTTGTTGTCATTTATGTTCCATTAAACAGGCTCATCCTGAGTCACGCTTAAATAAAAGTTAGCAATTTATCAGCATTACACATATCAAACTATCTCATCTGATTTGCCGTTTTTCTTTTTGATAAATATAGGTTAACCATTTTTCCACCTGAGTTTATAAATGTGTTGGTAGGCTATGGATTATAAGATCAGGTGACAAACCTATATTTGTAAGATTAGCAGCATTACAGAGAACTTAAATGAATGTGTTTATTTACTGTGTTTATTATAAATTTTTTCAAACCCACTTCATCACTAAGATGTAAATCTGCAGGCTGAAAGGGCAGCAGCCGGAAAGAAATGGTTGAAAACGTCCACAAAATCAAAACAAAAATGAGTTGATGAAGAGGGAGGTGAGAAGGAGAAGACAGTGTTTAGAGTTGGACTAAACGTCACTAACGTCTCATTCACAGAGCAGCCATCGGCGCCCTCTGCTGGACAAAAAAGCTTACAGCACCTGGTATTCCCAGGCGGTCTCCCATTCAAGTACTAACCAGGCCCGACCCTGCTTAGCTTCCGAGATCGGACGAGATCGGGCGTGTTCAGGGTGGTATGGCCGTAAGCGAGAGACGCTGGCATCTTCGCTCTATTTATACATCGTTTAAGACGCAAATTCTCCTGTTGCAGAGCACTTTGAAGTGCTGCGTGTTTGAATGTTGCCGAACAAATAACTGTGCTGGGTTTAAGGGTTGAAATGGAACTCAGGGATTATTTTAACACCAATGTGGCAGTGCAAATAAATACAAAATCACACTAAAATGAAGACTATTTTACATAAATGTATTATTTTAAATGCACGCCACGTGGCTTTCTTCAGAGAGACTTTGAATCAGTTTCAGAAATAGGAAACAGGACGTGGTTTCAAGTTTGAGCACGGTTCACAAAACCTATGAGCATTTTGAGTTGGAGATGGAGAGCAGCCGTTGACACTATGTCCAGATACCCGCACCTAAAGAAAAGGCGCCCAACCCTTCTCCCTTGGAGGAGGCAAAAGGGAAATGTACTAGTGGGCCGTGGGCCAAACACAAAGATCTTTTGCATGTAACTGAAAGAAATACCCCATTTCATTTTGTTCTGACAAGGTAGCGTCTATTTGGAGACCTGCAAAGCTCACCTTTTTGACCCAAACATTAAGCTGTTTGACGCGCCACTTTAGAAAAACCAGACTACTGGTGGACATATAAAGTGTGGAAATGTGCACACATGAACAAATCTACACAAATTGTATAATTTTTTAACTTTTTTAACTTTTTAATATTTGAAGTTAAGGAGAGCAGCACGAGTGAGGGCGCTAGCTTCTTTCTGGGACACAGAAACCCAATGGCTCCCATTTACTGCAACAAGCCAGTACCAATGCTTAAGCGTGCTTGACCAATATTGCAGATTAAATTAATCAGACAATTTCAGTTGCAAAACCTGACAAGCATAAACAGGCCACATCAAATCCCTTGGCGGGCCGATTCGGGCCCGCGGGCCCCACCTTGGGCACACCTGAGCTGAAGCCTTCAGAAAGCCATTTGCAGTGCAGTGCATCTAAGCAGGGTCGGTCCTGAGTAGTACTTCAATGCGAGACCGCCCGGGAGTATCAGGCGCTGCAAGTATTTCGTCCTGCAGAGGGCGCTGTTCACAACTACAACTCTCTGTTAAGCTGCTGATTTGAAAATAAAAGTTAGCGATTTATCAACTTTACACATCATACTATCTCATCTGATTTGCTGTTTTTCTTTTTGATAAATATAGGTTCACCATATTTTTTCCACCTGAGTTTATAAATGTGTTGGTAGCCTATGGATTATAAGATCAGGTGACAAACTTATATTTGTAAGATTAACAGCATTACAGAGAACTTAACATTAATATGTGTTTATTTACTGTGTTTACAAAAAAAAACATTTTTTCAAACCCAATTCATCACTAAGATCTAAATCTCCAGGCTCAAAGGGCATCAGCCGGAAAGAAATGGTTGAAAACGTCCACAAAAACAAAACAAAATGAATTGATAAAGATGGAGGTGAGAAGGAGAAGTTTAGAGTTGGACTAAACGTCACTAACGTCTCATTCACAGAGCAGCGATCGGCGCCTTCTGCTGGACAAAAAGCTTACAGCACCTGGTATTCCCGGTCAAGCAAATTCTCCTCCAAGTGCCTAAGCGACCGTCAGCCGTCCAATGGTTGAGCAATGCTGAGCAGAGCTCAGCGCTCAACAGACCAATTGTTGAGCGAGGATCGGAAAACCTCACATAGCTGTAGAAAAACACTGGTGGCCATCTCTGACAATTTTTTTATGGATGACCGCTTGGACTGTTTTTTTTACTCTCAGTTTTACTTTCGTTTGTTATACTTATCCGCTAAGTAATTAAATAAACTCTATATTTTTGGATAATTTTCCTGATTTTATCAAGATAATAGCTTGTTAGCGCCGCACTGTTATACATTGTTAAACATTGAAATATCTAGGTTTGAGCTCTCTAATCCATTTAAAATGCAACCAGACTATTGATTTTACATGTTGAGACTTTAAAGAATGTACCACTACTGTGTGGACTAGAAATGTAAAGCTTAAACATGCTTTAAATGCGTTAGAATATCCAACGCAATTAGCATGCTAAATGCATTGAAATGTATGAATGAGCTACCGATCCGCCGCTGTAATGATCTGACAATCTTTGGAAACCTTTTAAAAAAATACTTTAGTTTTACTCATTTATTCATGTGTTACTGTACCAGACGAAACATGGAGAAGCCGAGACGTCGATGCTGCAGGTGCGACAAGACTTTCAATGAAAAGTCCAACCTGACAAGGCAGCTGAAGATTCATGCCGTCGCCAGGGAGACCTTTGATTGTGATGTCTGCTTGAAAAGCTTGACCACCAAATCATCACTGGTCAGCCATAAACAGCAACACCATTACCCCAACATTGTTTTGTATCGGCAAGGAGAGGCCAGGCTGCAGTGTACAGAGGCAGCAAAGTCTGTGGCAGAGGCCCCCAGCACCGTTGTTGGCCCTACATGGCTGGATCCCAAGACAGCAGAGGCGGCTGCCAAGAGGTCCGGAAGTCCAAAAATTCTGATGAACCTTGCCCCGGCCGTCAGAAGCATGTTCCCTGCCGTAATCTGTGGCAAGCGTGCTGTGGACAGGAGTGTGGTCACCCTAATGAGCGAACAACTCAACGCTGTCTCAATGAGCAAGGTGCAGCAGGGCCACGACGAGTGGTACGTGGAGCGTCGGGACCTGTACCAGACTCTGCTGTACAATGCCCACATATTGGCGGCTGGATCGTCTTCGTCTCAGCGAGGCATCCTGTCGTTTGCCAGAACAGCCGGCACTTACACCCCTCCCATCAGCTCGTCTCACCTTCCGTCTGCTCGGGTCTTGAGGCGATGCTCACCTGATCCTGGAGATGGAGAAGATGCCCGTGTACAGGGACCAAATCCTCAGTACGACTGGGGAAATCTTGTGTATCGACGGCACAAGGAAGGTATGTACAGCATTAAGTACTTGTGATCATATTGTTGATAAACACCACTCAATGAATGTTTTGCTTTTTTTTAATAGATTCTCAAGAATATCTACGGCGACGGCCAGGGCATCATGCAGTACGTCACCACCGTGCTGAATAAGTGGAGTCAGTTCTTGACTACAGTGGTGGTAGCATCCAAGTCTGAGGGGTGCTACACACGCATTGCCAGAGGTCTGGTCACCCGCTTTCGCTGTGCCAATGCTTCTGCTCTGAAGGTGGTGTACGCGGACAACACCTGCTGTCGGTGAGCTCAATACCAGTTGAAACTAGTATTGAATACAATAACAAAATTATGACTTTGATTTCGATACCAAACTAAAATACCTTGATACCGTCTTATTATTTAGACTGCTGTCACTCCTAAAGTACTGGTGCTAATAAAATTTCAAATCATACTGAATTTAATAGCTAATTTTAGTGCTGGTATATTGTGCAACACTAGTTGAAACCTATAATGAAATGGATAATACAACATGTAACACACTTAAGGCAAGGCAAGGCAATTTTATTTATATAGCACAATTCATACACTGGGTAACTCAAAGTGCTTTACAGAAATAAAAGACAATTTACAAGATTTAGATTTAGAAACATAAGAAAAATTAAAAGCATTATAAAAGAAGAGTGCAGATAAAAAAACATTTTAAGTGGTGAAGGCGGAGCTAAAAAAGAAGGTTTTTAACCTTCCATTGAACATTGTTAAAGTTGAGGCTTGTTTTATTTCATCTGGGAGGCTGTTCCAGGTTTTTGCTGCATGAAACTTAAACGCTGCTTCACCCTGTTTAGTTCTAACTCTGAGAACATCTGGGACAGGCCTTCTGCTTGTGCCCAGAGTCCAAGGAGGCTCATAAATTACTAGCATTTCAGAAATATATTCTGGTGCTAAACCATTTAGAGACTTGTAAACCAGCAGTGCTGTTTTAAAGTCTATTCTCTGAGCAACAGAAAGCCAGTGCAGAGATTTTAAAACTGGACTGATGTGGTTGTACTTCCTGGTGTTAGTTAGAACCCAAGCAGAAGTGTTCTGAATAAGCTGAAGCTGTCTTAACCCTCGTTTTGAGAGACCAGTGAGCAGGCCGTTACAATAATCTAACCTGCTTGAGATAAAAGCATGAATAAGTTTCTCTAAGTCTGGTTAAGACATTATTCCTTTGACTCTGGAAATATTTTTAAGGTGATAAAATGCAGATGATGTAATTGATTTAATGTGACTGTGCAAATTCAAGTCTGAGTCCATGATGACCCCTCGATTTCTAACTTGGTGACTGCTGACAATTTCTCTTTTTTCTGTGGCCCAAAGATAATTAGTTCAGTCTTGTTTCTGTTCAGTTGGAGAAAATTATTTTGCATCCACACATCAATCTGTTCAATGCAGTGACACAGTGAATGGATTGGTCCATTTTCACCTACTGTGAGTGAAATGTAAATTTGAGTGTCATCTGGATAATTATGGTAGGATATGCCACAGCTGTGTATTAACTGGCCTAAAGGAAGCATGCAAAGATTGAATAATAGAGGTCCCAAGATAGACCCCTGTGGAACCCCACATGTCAGGGCCATTTGGTCTGATTCACAATTTCCAACCGAAACAAATACCTCCTGTCTTCAAGATATGACTGAAACCATTAAAGAGCAGTTCCAGAGATACCTATCCATTCCTCTAATCTTTGTGACAGGATTTCATGGTCCACTGTATCAAACGCAGCACTCAAGTCCAACAGACATAAGACAGAGACTTTGCCCACATCTGTGTTCAGACGGATGTCATTTGTGACTTTGATAAGTGCAGTCTCAGCCTGAATGAAAAGGATCAAAGCAGTTTTTAAGCAATAGAAAGTCATTAAGTTGCTGATATACAACTTTTTCAATGACTTTCCCTAAAAATGGCAGATTTGATATTGGCCAATAATTGATGAGCACTGTAGAATCAAGACTGCTCTTCTTTAGGAGAGGCTTGATGACAGCAGTTTTTAAGGCCCTTGGAAATGTTCCAGACTGTAAGGAATTATTGACTATATTAGTGAGTTGTGGTAACAAACTGCTTAGTACTGATTTTAGAAATCTAGTGGGTAGAACATCGAGGCAGCAGGTGGATGAACTCAGGCTTTCAATTGTTCTGTCATTAATGGGTGTAAAATGTGTAAACTCAACCAAAGGTCTCCTATGTGGCTGCAGTGTATGTTCTATGTCAAACGGGACACGTGAGTTGTTACTGCTGTTGTTGATGAGCTTTGAGAAGAATATTTCTCTTGCTTTTTGCAAAGTTTGATTGAAAACATGCAGATTTTCTTTGTATACCTCATAATGAATCAATTCACGCCATTTTCTTTCGGCTTTTCGGCATTCCCTTTTCTGTGCCCTGACAGAAGGAACATTGCTCCACGAAGCCTTCTGCCTCTTCCTCATCATTTTAACCTTAACAGGAGCAATGGCGTCCATAACATTTAAAACATCTGAAGTATAACAATTCAACAAATCATCAACTTGACCTGATGAGGCATTTTCAAACCTGATTGCCTCCACAAACTGTGTCCTGGTGTTATCATTAATGTGCCTCTTCTGAACAACTGTAGGTCCAGCAGCAGCTTTTGGAATTATAGACAAATGGAAAAAGACACAAGAATGATCAGACAGAGCAACATCAATCACAGTGACTTCTGAAATATGAACACCCTTAGTAATGACCAGGTCCAGAGTGTGACCTCTGTTATGAGTCGGCTCATTAAGATGCTGACAAAGACCAAAAGTATCAAGAATAGTAGAAAGTTCTTTGGCATTCCTGTCAGAAACATTATCCACATGCACATTAAAATCACCTGATATGACATATTCTGTGCAGATAACCGAAAGCATTTCAGTAAACTCATCAATAAAATCATGACATTGTTGGGGTGGTTTGTAAAGAACAACATATAAAATAGATGGAGAAAACCTCAACACATACTCAAATGATGAAAACTCCCCAAGTGATAGTTTCTGGATAAGAATATTATCCCTAAAAATAGCACCACCACCCTTTTTGTTTTCCCGCATTTTGGATAAAAATGTGAAATTTGATGGGGTGGATTCAATAAGGACAACATTTCCAGTCTTGCTGTCTAACCATGTTTCTGTTAAAAACATAAATTCAAGCTTATTTGAAATTATAAAATCATTAATTAAAAAAGATTTCTTTCCCAAAGACCTGACATTGAACACTGCAAGTTTCAAGTCTGTTTGAGCAGGACCAGACTTTATCTGTTTGCAGGCGATTTGAATCAGATTTGTCTGATTAGACAATCTAACTGTTATTCTCTTCTCGAGTCTGTGACTTCTGACTGTAGCTATGGAGCTGGGGGTAGTGTTCGCTCCCAGGGCCTCGGGTTGATAAGTGTTTTATTATGACAAAAAGTCCTGGAACAGCAGAGGCCCTCAGTGTCCTAATCGCTGATAGTAGCCTTGGTGCTAGCCAAGGCTTTTGGAGCTGGTCTGAGAGGAGGTGGTCAGGGGGAGGGGTGTGTCTGAATGGGGTGCATTGGACACCTGTCGGGGGTCTCATTTGTACTGGCCGAGGTGGAGAAATGGTGGTCCTCGGTGGTATTGGGGGTGATGTTTTTCGGGATGATGATAGAACCCGTGACCTGGCCAAGTTAGGTGTGAGGGTTATCATTTTAATTCCAGATTTTACCAACATTTCCAGGTGATCTGAAAATCCAATTGGTGAATCCGGGAATTGGGACAGAGATGGTGAGGTCCGCAGAAGGTGTCGATGTTACTGGGGGGGGTCCAGGGTCCTATTGGGGGGGTCCATTTCAGTAGTCGAGGTGTTGATGGTGGTCCATTTAGAGGAGGATCTTTTGTTGGTCCTCACTTGCTGAGTTCCGGGGACCAGCCGGCCTTGACATCGATGGGATTCACCTGTTCAAGTCGCCAGAGGCAATCGACGCCCGCTGGACAGTTGCAAGCAAGCACCTCAGTTGCATGCAGGTGGGATAATGTATTTGCGGTCATCGTGTGTAAAAAACATTGAAACTTGAATATGGCAACATTTCCAAAGGACACCAGAATAAATAAGGACCTTGCAATATGCTGTGTGTTATAGGATCCCCCTGGCATACCTCTGAATGCGTCTATGAAGGTGGTGGTGATGAACGGTGTCCAACTGAACAAGCATAAGTCCCGATGAGGCAGCAACTCTCTGGAGGGGTTGCAAGCCCATCTGTTCAACTCCATCCCTTAACAGCGATGTGGGATTATGCCATTCCAAGTGAGTGATTGAAACATTTATTTATGTATGTATTATCACTTGTAAACATTATACACAATAACAGTCAAAATGGAAATGTGTTTCAGGTATACTTGGTGTCCTTTACCGTGCAGTGGAACCACCGCATGGCATCACTCCGTGTCGCTGGTTGTCATGGCCGGCAGACGTCGTGCTTGGATGCGCGGAAAATCCAGCGCATCAACCAGCAGGCTGAGGTTCTCTTTGGCAAGGAGCGCGTTCTGGAGCCCAACTTTGCTGCACCAATGCCGGTCGCCGAAGCGTACGAGCACCCCGACAAGGAGGAGCTCCTTGGTGTCAAGTACGCTATGGTTCACTGCCAGGTACTACTACGTGCAGAAAGGTACAGTAATTGATCACACACTTAAACAATGAAATTACAAACGTGATGCAAAAAACAACCTATTGTTGTGTAGACACGTTTGTAATTAGTATAATTACATATTTGCAATTGAGGAAGAGCAGTTGCGTGAGGAGGAGGAAGAGGAGATAGAGGAGGAAGAGGAGTTGGCTGTGCAGGGAGAAGACGAGATGGCGGACGAGGGTCTCTGCATGTCTTCTGATACAGAGGAGGACCCGATAGACGCCGTCTGTGGGAAGCACGTTGTCCTCATCCAGGCAGAACAGGCGGAAGAGGAGGACAGTCCTGCCCTGTAAGACGCGCTGATGAGCCATCGCCATCTACGTTCTGCCATGGAATAGAGGAAGTGGAGGCACTGGCCTTGCTCCTCCTAGAACTGGGCGACAACATACCCCCACCTAGTGCCGGCTGACCTCAGGCAGAAGATTGCTGCCGCTGCCAGCTCTCTCCACAACCACAACAAGACTGCTGCCCGCTTCGTCAAGCGGTACGAGTCCAGGTGGGGCTACACCTTGTCCGGTCGGTGCCTTTAGGCGGACTCTCCTGAGACGAGAGCAGCCCAGAAGACTAAGTTTGGCTGCATGAGGTATGCTCAGGCAACCAAGAACAGTCGCCTGCTCTACCTCATCCTCAAGATGCTAAAGAACCGAGCGCCGGCCAGTCAGCTCACCTCCCCCACCAAGGTCACGGCATCTTTGAAGGGACAGTATAAGAGGATTGCAGACCGAGTCCGAGACAACCCCATCCTCGGCGGTCTCGCCATTCCACTGCCCAACTTGAACGGCAAGTCCATCTCAACCTTCGCTGCAAGGGAGGAGAAAAAGGCCTACTAATTGGCGACTGTACTGCCGAATGTGACGTCTCACCTGAAAGTGCTGTTGGATGCACCGTTCCCGGAAGCTCCTGCACTGACAACATCCCTCCCACTGCCAGACAGGCCTCAGGTCCAGTACCAGCACATTCATCAGGAGGCTGCAAAAAGGCGAGGTGAGAAGCGGAGGTAAGTTGTCAAAAGCACTTTGTTTCACCTGTTGGCTGTGGAAAGCAAATAGCACACACATCATATAAAAACTCATTATATGTATATATTTTATATTTCCAGATTATTTTTTGAAGAGCCTGTGCCTTCAGTGAACCGGCCCGTTCAGCCCACAGCGTCGTCCTCCTCGACCCAGCCAAAGCATGCTGAGCCTACCCCCATTCTGCCAAAGCTTGCTGCACCCACCTCTGGACCGCCTCCTGTTTTGGCAGCACCCATACTGCTGGTTCTAGACGCACAGCCACAGGCTCCCTCTGTCCTGTTTCGTGGGCCATTGTGCAGCCAGAGCTTTGTACCTCCTACACCGACAGTCAAGGCATTCATGCCAAACAAGTCCTCGTGGCCATGTGCTGCTTGCCACGTGCCTAATTGTGGTGGACAGCGAAAAAGGTACACACCTTCCAAGTACTAAGTGGCTGAAAGCACCCAGAAGATATTTTCCTACTGTCCATCCACTTGGAAATCCACCACCTCTGGGTTTGACAATGTGGTGTACGGCAGCTTTGAACACTTTAAAAGTGTGGTGGATGCGGAGATGGAAAAGAGAACTGTGTAAATAACTTACCTGTAAGAGGCTTGTTTGTATTTGTTTTTGTGTTTCAAACAAGTACAATTTATTTATTTATATAGTTAAAAAATGCACTTTACAGTTTTACTTAAGAAAGGTTTGTTTTTATTATTTATGTTGCAGATAAAATGCACTTTGTAGTATCTTTTTTTATATACATTTTCTATACCTATGTTCAATAACAAGGCCAATCATTTTAACCTTAATCAGTTCCGATTTACCACAATCAGTTTACATACCCTTTCGTGGTTTTTCATGTTCACATAATCTGTGTTTTGTCCTGTGTGCTGTTTGTCTTTGTTTGCTTCATGTTGAACATTACCAAATGGCTCTCATTTACTGCAACAAGCCAGTACCAATGCTTAAGTGTGCTTGACAAATATTGCAGATTAAATGATTCAGACAATTTCAGTTGCAAAACATGACAAGTACAAACAGGCCAAATCAAATCCCTTTGCGGGCCAATTCGGGCCCTATCAGAATTGGGCACACCTTGGTCACACCTAATCTGAAGCCTTCAGAAAGCCATTTGCAGTGCAGCTAAGCAGGGTCGGTCCTGAGTAGTACCTCAATGCGAGACCACCCGGGCGGATCAGGCGCTGCAAGTATTTCATCCTGCAGAGGGTGCTGTTCACAAATACCACTCTGTAAAGCTGCTGATTTGAAAATAAAAATTAGCAATTTATCAACATTACACATATCATACTATCTCATCTGATTTGCTGTTTTTCTTTTTGATAAATATAGGTTCACCATATTTTTTCCACCTGAGTTTATAAATGTGTTGGTAGGCTATGGAAGATCGGGTGACAAACCTATATTTGTAAGATTAACAGCATTACAGAGAACTTAAATTATACAATAATCTATAGGTTTTATTTGGGCTTTTAACACACTCATAATTATTTAAGCACTAACGTGAGTTGGGTCCTTGGAGTCTCAAATAGTGTAGGAAAACAGTACAATCTTTGTGTTTTTGCAGGCTTTCTGCTAGCTTTGTTTACTTAGCGGCAGTGGCTCAGTGGTAGAGCGGCCGTCCTTCAACCGGAAGGTAGTAGGTTCGATTCCCGCTCTCCCCACAGTTCATACTGTCGTTGTGTCCTTGGGCAAGACACTTAACCCACCTTGCTCCCAGTGTCCGTAGCACTGGTGTATGAATGTGTGTGACTGTGGAGGTGTGTTTGGTGGTGGTAGGAGAAGGTTGAGTGCCGTTTGTGTGGCAGCCCCCCTCTCTGTCTGCCCCAGGAGTGGATGTGTGTGAATGGGGTGAGTGGAAGCACTTTGGGTGCCCGAGAAGGGTGCAGGAAAGCGCTATATAAATGCATGCCATTTACCATTTACTAAACTTTCTAGATGGGGCTTTGTGATTCATGGTGCCATTGATGGATACTCCCGTCTGATTACTTACCTCAACTGCAGCACAGACAATCGTGCCACAACAGTGCTTTCTCAGTTTTTGAAAGCAACATGCCTCTATGCCTCACCGTCAAGAGTCAGATCTGACCATGGTGAAAACGTTCTTGTGGCTTTATTTATGCATCTAGTTCAAGGACTTGAACACAGAGGTTTCATAACCGGACAATCGGTTCACAATCAGAATTGAGCGCCTTTGGCGTGATGTATTTCTGCATGTTTTGCAGCACTTTTACCTTATGCTCTACTCCTTAGAAGATTCAGAGCTTCTAAACCCAAATGACAATGTCCACAGACTTTCATTGCATTTTGTTTATCTTCCTGAGATTCAAAAAAGATTGGAGCAGTTTAGACACAGCTGGAATTTCCATCCATTGTGAACAGAAACAACAGACAGCACAGCTGTCAACAATGTGTTTGGGGAAAACCCCTACAGCAACCGAAACATTGATGCCATCCTAGTGCAGTATGGAATTCAAACACTGCCTACTTGAGGAAGAATTCGCAGCTGTAAATGTAGATCCATCTCAACTCATCCTCACTCAGCAAAAACGGACTCATGTACACAATGCAATCCAACACATTTCTGACCTAAAGTAAAAATATCAGGCTTGCTGTACTACAATTGCTAGTATTTTGCAAACTCAGGTTTAGCCCAGAGACAATTTTACTGGCTGCATATATTTACATGATGGAAAAACATTATAGTTTTATATTTCAAGTGCCAGTCTAGATTGGCAGTAGCTAGGCTACATCACTTTAAGTGATACTCTTAAGCATACTTTTTTTGAAGAAGAAGAAATTTGAAAGCTGCACAAGTACTTTTTGTGTTGAATATCAACAACAAAAGCCTCTGCCAAGTACTTTTTTGGTAAACTATTACGACAATATGAACAAGCATTGCCTGCCAACCAGGACAACAAAATGCACACTAATTGTACATAAGTGTTTTTATAACTTTTACAATAAATAGTATACCTTCAATATCAATAACCAGTTGCGCCAAAAACATATACCTGCCAACCTTGAAGAAATTTTAAGAGTACAACCCCCCGCAAGGACCTGACAGCCCACCGTTGCACACACACCTGTGAGAAACCTATGAGATACCTAACACTACCTAACACTAACACACAAATACATATACACATAATATCCTTTCACCGATTAAGATTTGTTGGTTACTCCATAACACTAGACCATAAATTTTATACAATTATTGCACTCCTAACATTTTTTACAGGAAAACCATGAAAACCTCTTCCAACAGAAAATCTTGTCAGGAATAAAAGTAAACTGAGGATATTCTTTGTAAATAAATAAATCAAAACATTAAATAAATGTGCAAAACAAGCAGTTTTCTAATAGCAAAAAAGTTTGCTAAAAACAAAACAAAAAAAATTTAACTTTTGCATTGTTTAACTTATTAAAGGTTGCAGATTTGGCTTTTTTAAGTAGTACTTCAGTGAAAGTCTCTTTGTAACAAATGCTGCCTTTGGAGACAATCATGACTATACTTGTCACCAGAGAACTTAGCATCTCTGTACTCAGTCTAGCACAACATTGTGTTTTGTTTTTAGTGACCAAGCTGAAAATCAGTCTGCATTGCTGTGAAAAATCACACACACCCCAAGCATAACTGTGGAGAGGTTTGCAAAAAGTTTCTTCCCTCCTGATTCCATCACACCTAATTCTCTCCAAGCTTCATCAGCCCGTTTGGTAAGAAAACCAACATCCAAGGTGGAGGACTGAAAGAGCCGAAACTACTCCTCCACTTCATCCACTGTAACACCATTTCCCAAGAAGCAGGGTAACCTGTCTATGAAGTATGTCAGTGAGGAGAATTTGGCTGTTTGCCGTCTGCTTACATCAGCTACATGTAACCCCTGACTCAAGAATAGTGAATTTAGTAATCTAGTAGGTTGGACCAGGCACTAGGTTCTCAAGGACTACAATAGGAATAAAATGGTGAGTGTGGAAATGAAATGGCTGGAGACAGAAATGAGCAACATTAATAATTGTATTGAATAGAAGAACCAAAATAAAATAAAAATGTTTGCATATTAACAGTTTACAACGTAGCAGCCGGCTTGCTATAGTGTACATTCAGTGTTTCAAAAATAATCAATAACCCCAAGTCCGATTGAGCTGAATACTTTTAGTCTTTTAGTCAGAGTCAGTGTTCATTTAGTCAGGTTCTGAAAAGTTTTCTTGACTGTGGCAATTCGTGTGGTTACCACAAGGATGATGTGACAAGAAGAGAAGAGGAGAATGTTGTCCTCAGTTCACAGTTCTGGGTTCTGGGCACAGGCTCGCCATCTCCGCTGAGGAGAATCCAGTATCCAATCCAGAATCTTCTTAATCAACCACAGGATGAATAAAAAAACCTAGCCTGCATAACAATAACGAATATTATAGTATACAGCTAGTAAAGTCTGCTTCCAATCTCAAATTCTCATAGTAGCTATAGCTTTAGTTTTTCTATCTCAAAGAAAATATCAAATGTAGTATCACTCTTGTAACATTTTACAAAATACATGCATGTTTTTAAAACTCAATCATTGTTGCACATGAAATAGTTTTTAACTCATGTAATAACAAAATGAATTCCTCTTTTTATCTTTTTCTTATTCAATCATGTAATGAAATATAATTATTTTCATTACCAAAAGGGTAATAAAACAATGAGTTCAATTGTTCACCTTCAAATTTGTCCATTTGGTCTGTAACCCAAACAGTTTAGCATTACTTTGAATCAAAATGTTGCTAAATTCACATTACAATTGGTCAGAATTAGTGGAACAAAGAAATAAAAGTGTGGTGACATTTGTTGTCAACATAAAGCTTGCTTTGGAAAACCATAAAACAAGTAGAAATAGTCTTCACATTGGTTTTAAGTAGCCATTTACCACTCGCGATTAGCATTAGCTTAGTATTAGCTAATTTTTCCCACCATGCTACATTAGTAAGCACGTGTTGACTCATCAAGACGATGTTTCTAGCATGAGCTTAATAAAGAACACCGTCACGGACCCTCCGGTTCACGCTTGGAATAACTTAAAATAACAAATAATTCCCAATTAGCATTTGAATATTGTACCATATTTACATCGATTCACATTAACGTGCACTCACCAAGACGATTTATTAGCTTAGCACGCAAGGGAATTGTCAACATAGCCTCTCTCATGAGTGTCCAAAGAGTAAAAGAACGAAAAACTAATGTAAGATTCAGATTGCGTCTTGAGAAGGCGGGACTTATTTGCTTTTGACAAATAAAAAAGGTCATTATCACCCAACGTGACTGACAAAACAGGAAGTCAATTTAAATAAAGTGGATACACACTTCCTCTTAACAAAATAAACGTTTTTCAAAATAGAATGAGTACATTGACATTAGGGGACGTTTTCTCTACTGGGTTACATACAGCAGCATGACGCAGCAATTCGTCCCCATAGGGGAATTTAGAGACCATGTACTCAACAGCTACATCCCTGAAGAAAGCTGCAAGAGGTAAGTTAGCTTGACTTTTGATAAATGTCTTTGACAGCTCATCATCAATATGGGCACACATGGTTCTTCTTTCTGCAGGTTCTGATTTGCAGTTTCAAATAAATGTATAGCTCTCTTTAAAAAAAGAGCATACAGCTTGGACTGTGGGTCAGTCAAGAAAGCATAGACCCTCTGTGGTTTTGTGACTTCTGTTTTTTCTATCTTCTTTTCGGACAGATCTCTCTGTTTTTTGCCTATTTCTTTTTGTTTTAAAAATGAATTGGTTTAAGTCAAACCACTTAGGTGGTTGAGCTGACTGCTGTGGAGTGCTTGGTGCTGCCAGCAGCTGTTTGGTTGTAGGTCCTGTCTGTTGCCGTTTTGGTGTAGGCCCTGCCTGTTGCTGTGTGGAGCTTGGTCCGGTCTTGGACTTTCTCTGCTGGACTTTGGTCTTCAAAAAGCTGGAGGACAAAGTCTTTGAGACAGCAAGCTTACCCAAGGTAGGTGTGGGAGTTGAGGGCTTAAAGCTGATTTATGCTTCTGCGTAATGTGTGCGTCAAAGGTACGCCGTAGCATACTCAGTGACGTGTACCCTACGCCGTAACCTGACGCGCACCTCCTCCAAAATGTAACTACGCATCGCGACGACGCAGACCGCAAGATCTGTTATTGGTCGGCTTGGTAGTATCACGTTTCCTCCTACGCATTTCCGGAATGGTCTTCTGCACGCTTGGTCGCCCGCCATTTTTTAAATTCCAAAAATTGGCTGAAGAGCAACAATGGAAATGGACCAATTGACCGAGCTCTTAATAGAGGTATGAAATGTTCTGTTGGTATACATACGTATTGATTTAAAGGCCTAAGTTGATTGATTCTCTTTAAAATGTACATTATGGAGGGAAACATTGTCATTTAATCGATTTATTTTAGTTTGGTATTAACAATTGATGGCAATGTCATTCTCAGCACACAGCAAATGAAGATATACAGAATAGCAAGGTGTACCCGGATGGCAGGCAGTTGATAGCTTGGCAGATTATTTTGTCAGTCTCAACCGCACAATCACTGCTTTGTATTTTATAGCTACTGGATGACACTTGTGCTGTGAATGGACTCGGGCGCGTTTTGCCTGCTGCTTTATATTCCAAAATAGAACATATAATACAAAACAAATCTTATTGACCGATACAGCTACTGACTGACTTACCTGGAAATTTCAAAACAAAATGACCATAAATCCATTTTGGTCATAGCTTGGAAGCTTGAAGTTGCTAAACCACTGGGTTGGGCAGGATTTTATTCTCACTGATCAAATCATGTCTCCCCTGTCTCACTCCACTCATCATGGACAATTGTAAACTGCTGTATCACCTCTGGTACTGTTCCCTCTGCTCTGAAACTTGCACCAAATCTCAAAAAACTCAGCTTAGACCCTAATAACTCATGTAAAAATCGTCTTTCAACTCAAGCAAAATCTCCTTTCAATCAGTTATATGAAATTTTTCAATCCGGCTTCCGCACCCACCATTGTACTGAAACTGCCCTTCTCAAAGTCACAAACAACCTCCTCTTAGCCTCTGACTCCAGTTTTCTCTCCATACTCCTGCTCCTCGACCTTTGTACTGCCTTTGACACCAAAGACCCTTCCATCACTCTCCATCGTCTAAGGTCCGACATCGGCATAACTGGTTCAGTTCAAATCCTACCTCTCTGTCAGATTCCGCTACATCTCTACTAACAACTGCATATTTCATACTGTCCCTGTAACACATATTGTCCCCCAGGGCTCAGGTGCTTAGTCCCCTTCTTTTATCCTATACATGTTCCCCCTGGTTATATCATCCTCCTGCATAGACACCTCATTTTCACTGCTATGTTAATGATATCCAGATAACCTTGCACACAAAAAACAGGTTATTTTAGTCTGTTATTAGGCCCAACTTAGTTATCAACTTAGTTGATATTGGCACAACAGGGTGGCCGGGTTTTAAAAATATAAAATTCTGATTTGATAGGATGTAAAAAAAAAATTGCACTATTGCAAATATTTCTCTAATCTGACGGTCCTAATGACTAATCATTGGACAGAAGACATTTTTTTCTTGCGTCATGACGGCTCTGAAGTATGAATGAAACTAGACCAATCCTGATTGGTGCAACGTAATGCCGTAGTACGTGCCTTGTTCCCTTCTCAGGGAACAAGGGTTACATACGTAACCCGAGATGTTCACTTTCGAGGGAACTCGCACTGCGTCGGGAAACCAACACTATGGGGAACGAAATACCCACTACGCCACACTGATCCATGCCTAATCTAGGTTATGAGACTGGAATGCATGCCCCCCTTAGGACAAAAGCAGCCTAGCGCCTGGCGCCTCAGGGAGATGAACTGACCGTCTGCTTAGTTGCGGGCAGATCCCTCTTAGGAGACCGGAATCACAGTAACAGTTGGTTTGATTTTCTCCACTGCGAAGACTTCCGCAAATAGGTTTGCAGTGCTCTGACCAGACAGAGCAAATGAAGTCTTGCTTCTTCAGCCGACACGTACCGCGGAGGATGCAATACCTGCAAGACCATAGGCCGCACAGCCTCAGATGCAAGATGGTCTGAACGCCTCCGGGGGCAGACTCCAGGCCAATTGGTGTTATAGCCAGGGCCTGAAGTCCCTCCCAACCTCTTAAGCAAGGTAATCACAAGGAGCAGTGCCACCTTAAACGCCAGACCTCGATATGTCGTCGATTCAAGTGGCTTGAAGGGGGCCTCAACCAACCCTTCCAGTGCCACCGCCAAGTCCCACGTTGGGACTCTGGGATGAGTCGCAGGTCTCATCCTCCATTTACCACAAAGGAAGCGTACGACCGAAGAGTGCCTCCTCAGAGGACCCTCACTTATAGCCACATGAAATTATGAAATGCCACAAATGCAGTCACGCCGCTTCTTTTCTAACCGCCCTATCGTGGAATGAGCCCTGGAACTGAGTATGATCTCTACTACACCTACAGGTGGGCCATCTTATAATTACTGAGCCCCCTCAGGGGTCAGACTCAAAGCTTCCAGCTCTCTGGCTGGGGCCTGAGATGGCAGCACCTTCCTCGAAGGAATCTGCCATGGGGGGCCCGTCTGCAGTGTTCTCTAGAACTCCCGGGAACAGCGCTATTGGGGAAACTGCACACAGATGCAGCCTCAGCTACGTCTGAACCATGGCATCTAAACCCCGCAGGGTTGGTTGCGTGAGGAAAACACACAATGTTTTTGACAGGGATACCTGTCGCATATAGACTTCACCACCTCTGGATGAAGTGTCCATTCCCCTCTTGCCTTTCAGCCCCTGCCTCGACAGGATGTCTGCTCCATAATTCTGGTACCCAGGAACGTACATCCCTCTGATGAACGAGGGACCCTGGGACCATAGGAGGATCTGATGCGCCAGTCTGTAAAAACAGCGCGATCTCAGACCCCATGATGGTTTAGGTACGCCACCACCGACATATCGTCGGAGTGTACACAGCCAACATTTCCAGGCAGTATGTGCTATAGCACACGCTCCTGCCACAGACCTTGGGAAAAGAGGCCGTCCATGACCGCGCCCCACCCAGTGAGGGAGGCGTCTGTCGAAAAGGATTTCCGGTGACATGACGCTCCCCGCACTGACCCTTGGGCCAGAAACCAAGTCGTCTTCCAGGTTGACAGGGCACGAAGGGATCTGCGTGTTATCCTGAACAGCCTGAATGGGTCCCCCTCGGGGACCACCCCCTTGGCTTTCAGCCACCACTGTAGGTGTCTCATATATAGCAGTCCAATATATATTACGTTGGGCCCTGAGCCCCAGCAGTCCTTAAACCTGCTTTGCATTGATGTTGCGGCCTAGCTTTATACTGGAGACCAACGCCAGTATGGCTTTTCTTGATGCGTTTGGGTGACATAGGCATTGTCATTGGGTCCCACACCGGTCCAGAGCGTGGTCCTCTGGGAGGACCTCAACACTCTCTTCTCCATCTTTAGTCTCAACCCCCGGCTCTAAAATAAAGCCAAGGACGACATCTCAATGCCTCCCTGCCATTTCTCGAGACTGGGTCCAAATGAGACAAATCATCGATATAATTCAGTACACGGATGCCCCAGAGTTTGAATGGAGCCATGACTGCATGCATGCACCTTGTGAACATGCGAGGGGAGAGAGCTAGGCCGAATGGAAGAACCCGATGCTGGAATGCTTCGCCCCCGAAAGCAAAACCTCAGGAACTTCCTCCAGAAAGGACTAATAATAATAGAAATGTGGAGATATGCGTCTTTCAGATCTATCGTGGCAAACCCGTCCTCAGACCAGTTTTGATTCACGATAATAGGTATTGCTTCCAGCATTTTGAACCTGAACCTCCTCAGAGACCAGTTCAAATACCTCAGATCTAATTTCAGACGTGGACCTTTGTCCTTTTTTGGGAATTATAAAGTAGCGGCTGTAGAGCCGGAGGGAGGTCACTGGCCTTTGTAGAGCCTTTGTAGCCTGAAGGACGGCCCTTGAGTCGCCCTTATGCTGAACCGGCTTTGTGCAGGAACGCCGCCTCTGTTGCCGGGCTCCATGCGGGAGGCGCTCTGGCGATGCTACGAGGAGCTCGATGATGGCTGGGCCGGTCCTTTTTAGAATCAGCCCCTTTTGGCTTGGAGCGGTGAGGGATGAACTGCAGGAACGCCGCAGTCTGCCTCCTCGCCTCCCGAACCCTGCCGACGACCGTAAAACCCGGCGTCGCTGAGCAGGCCAGAAGGCGAAAGAGGAGCACACAGGAGGAAACCTTACCTAAATGCTCCTCCGTGGCCACCAGGAAGCGGCCCGTCTCCTGGTAACCCGGAGAGACAAATCCGTCACCCTGCGGAGCTCAGCCACCTCCTCAGGTGTGACTGTCTCGCCCTCATCCCAGACTTTACCAGGTCGGCCTGGCATGCCTGCAATATATTACCAAATGCAGATATGCTCCTGCCCGACCTGCCGCTACCTATGCCCACCCTCACCCTGTCTCTCTACACGGCTTGGTGGGTGGCACCGGGGTTTTTAGTTGAAGACCCCGCAGCGGGAGGGAGGTCACTGGCCTTCCAAACACCTCCCTTTATATTGGTTTTGTCGTGCTTCTGTGTTGCAGAAAGCACCGCCTTAATGAGCTCCTCCTAAGCAGGCACGTGAGGTGACCAGTAAACCTCCGCGTCATCCGCCATGGTGCTGAGGATTTTCTTCTCTCTCTCACTCAAGCACCGGCCCCCTCCCTCGTGTAAGAAGCGTCATCAAAGGCTTCTGCACGTGGAGGAAGGGCATCAGAACTGTCTAATGATGATTGGGAAAATTGCCTCAGCAGTCCCTATCTCATCATCTCAACAAGTTCCAGCTGCAATCCCCACGCATTACGCCGCCTCGGCGGACGCGTGGCCTGTCCCGCGGGGAGCGCAAGCCTGGCCGGCCCTGTCAAACACGGCCAGGCGGGAGCGCAGCACTCTGCCGGGGAGTGCTTCACAGTGCACACTGTCAGCTGTGAAAATTGGCAAACCCCGCTTGATGCGTGAGCTCTTCCTCAGCGTCACCGCCTCGGCGCTGAGCACATCCACAACCTCAGATGTGGACAGCTCAAGCCCCGGACCCTTTCCTCGTGCAGAAGAAGCCTCATTGCTGGTTTCTGCACGCAGAGTTTTAATGATGCCTGGGGCCGGTGGCAAATGAGGGAACGAGTGAGCCTCAGCGTCAGCCGCCTCGGTGCTGAGCACATCCACAACCTCAGATGTGGATAGCTCCAGCCCCGGCCCCTTTCCTCGTGCAGAAGAAGCCTCATCGCGGGCTCCTGCACGAGGAGAACGGGCCTCAGATTTCTTTCTCCGTGCAGAAGAAGCCTCATCACGGGCTTCTGCACGGGGAGAACGGGCCTTGGAACTGTCTGGTGATTGAGACAATGCCTCAGCAGTCTCATCAACTAGTTCCAGCTGCCACCCCCACGATCTAAGCCTCGGCGGACGCGGGACCTGCCCGCTGGGGGCGCCTCACCATGCCCACAGCCAGCTCTCTCGAGAGCTGACCGAGCGTGCTGCACTCCCAAACAGATCACACACATGGCGTGCGTGTCCCTGCTCGTGACATTTACCGAGGGCAGGGGTACACACTGTCTGAGCTGTTCACTCGTCATTTCTTGTCTAAGGATCACGGTCTATTGTCTCTAACACACACTTCGAGCAATTGTCTGAAGAGCGAAAAACTAGCGCCGTGGTGAGCCGGCGCCCCTTTTATACTTCCGGTACGTACTACGGCATTACGTTGCACCAATCAGGATTGGTCTAGTTTCATTCATACTTCAGAGCCGTCACGCCGAAGGCGTTCCCCATAGTGTCGGTTTCCTGACGCAGTGCGAGTTCCCTCAAAAGGGAACTCACTCAATCTGTGTTGGAGTCCCTGTCCAAGACAGGAAAGTTACATTGGAGGTTTCTGGCCAGCTGATGATACTGTGTGAGTGAGATAGGCATAATTGTACTGATTTTGAAAATATATATGTTGTTAGGCTAAAATTTACGCTGTGCTCTTTTGCAGCATTGCAGATTAGAGATTTCACTGTATAAAATTAATTTTTAACTGGTTCTAATAGGCCTTGACTATGTAAGTCGGCCTGGCCCATATCTCTGATCAGAGGCAGAGAAGTGAGGCAAAATGCTGGTTCTTGGTTCAATCTCTTCTCTCCATTCTTTATTTCAGGATGACATTACTCATATACAGTTACAGTGTGAAAAACATGTTCTCAAATCAGCTATATGTCAGAAAGTTACACAATTGGTCTTATGTCTTATGTTCCCCAGAATATATAATCCTCTACCGTTTTATGCTATACCATAGAGAGAAGGTAAATATGCCCATCATGCAATAGATGTATCCTATACAGTTACAGTAAGAGGTAAACTTAAAGTTACATTACGGAAGTTTTAATGGTTCCCCCAAATTTTTTTAACCAATACATGCATCAGCAACAGGCTGACCTGTGCAGCAGTTGCCTCTATAAGCCTGTACAGTCAATTAAAAGACATAATCGAATCTCTTGCGCACTTTCAACAGAATTGACATCATGCGCGTGCATGCTCGTTTACCTGTTCTCACCTCTTGATTTGCCGCCTAAACAACGCTTGTGACAAAGTTTAAAATAAAATTCTGTGAACACAGGGAAGAGACAGGCCTTCAGCAAACTTGAAATCAATAGAATCTTCTACAATTCGTGCTCGTAGTGAGCGCACAGTAAACATGAGGTACCGCATTACAATGCTTGTTTCATGCAGCAATTGTCTCATGTGAAGTTTGTTTATAATTACTAGGAGCATTCATGTTTGTAGGCCGTTAACACAGAAACGTCCCTGGAAGTGATCGGATCATCACCCTTTGGGTTAACTGCGGAACGCGCTGACCGATTGCGCCACCGAGAACGCAACCTGTAGCTTGTCAGAGTCAGGCGACGGATTGGTAGCCACGTGCAGAAACAGAAACAGAACATTGGACCCCTCAATCCCATAAGAGTTAAAATGCATTGGCCGGGAAACAAACCCGGGCCTCCCTCATGGCAGGTGAGAATCCTACCACTGAACCAGCAATGCATTTTTTTTTTGAGCCACTAGCGGAAAAATAGGGGCTCTGTTTCACCCTCTTCCGTTTGTCTATGGAAAGCCCAAAGAAGCTGCCATTTATGCTCAGAGACTTGTAGCAGAGATAAGTGCGCTCTCTTTGGTTTATTAAAGACCACTGCATTCTGGATCATTTGCAGAGGTTTGGTTGTGCAAGCAGGGAGTCCAGCCAGTAGAACATTGCTGTCTTTAGGGGGATCCAGTTCAGCCTGACCAAAATGCAACTGTTTAGGAGTGTCTGTTTGGGCAATTTGTGAAGTGGCTCCTAGGGGACTGTGCTTGAAGTTGAGTTATGAGTGCATGACCTAGGTCTCTCTGTTGCATGAGTTTGTCTGTTTGTTCTTTCTCGGTTGTTCTCGGTTAAAGGGGGGGGGGGGGTTTGTTGCGTCTGTTCATAGTGACGGCTAGTTCTTTTTTACGTTCTGCGAGGCTTTGCTTTGTGGCCTTCACTTTTAATTTTAGTTTGGCTGATTTTTCTTTATCAAACTTTTCTTCCTCTTCTTCAAGAGTCTTTACTCAAACTTCTAGTTCTTGGTTTAACGTCTTTAGTCATGTGAAGTTCAGTGTTTTTTGTCCTGGGTTGCAGAAGAGCCTCTGTTGAAAGTGCATGACAATAGCCATTTGACCTAACAGTCATGTTAAGTCCTTGTCTTTTGGCTGTGTGGTAAGCACAAGGCCAAGCAGAGGGGCCAGCATGGGTTTGAGGTCGAAGGGGTCAGTGTTCTGAATCTTGTGCACATATTCTGGCATCAGTTATTCCATTTGCTGGCTTAAGGCTGTATCAAGGAGTGCAATGGGACCTGGTGGTGAAGCACTAGTGTCAGCTTCAAGACTGTCAGGACAAGCAGGAAAAACCGCCAGAACGAAAGTATATGGGGAAGAGTAGGATGTTATGATGTTTTGGGATGTTTCGAGCAGAGATCGCTCACCCGTCGGTCGAAGGACAACCGCTCTACCCACTGAGCTACTGCCCCCATTATCATCCCAGTTTGCATTAAACTGGAGCTGGGTAGGTTAAATCTCTCAGTTGCGCAGAGCATGAAACAAATCAACACAAAGAGTAAGTGAAAAAGGAAAAAGCAAAGTCTTTGAGCAGGGAACTTCACCAAACACATGCCCTGGAACACGAAACCGCCATCTTTTGGCAGCTTAAGTTCAAATTGTAACACAAACTTATTTTGTCCAATTGCACAGTTTGTGGTGAAAGGGCTGTCAATCTCATTTTAGTGGGGAAAAATCTATTTCCAAGTTTGCCAGACTGGTAAAATTATGGCATAATAACTTAGAAATAACGACAACTTTCTTTGTTTTAGTTTGGTCTAAACTAGTACAAACACATTCTGAAAATGAACACATCACAAATATTTCTTTTGACCAAACACTGAAAATTCTGAGGAAACAATTAGTGCAATTTCAAGAACACAATGTGTCAGTGATTGGAACTTAGACTATGTCTCAGTGGATCTACAAGGGCATACACTTGTCAAGGTTTTAAACTTGTCAGTTTGCCTCCCCAGAAATTTAAACGTAGGCCTTATATATGTTTTAGCGCTTGTGTAATGGAAAATGGGACTCTCTCTTTACCTCCCAAGGAAGATAAACATAGACCTTATATGGTTATAGGTTTTAGTTCATGGCCAGTGGACTCTGGGGCCTCGTTTTGTTCCTCCTTAGACATATGGATGTAGGCTTTTTGTGTGTTAGTTCAGGTTTCATGTGAACGAAGACCAGTTCTATGTCCCACCGTAAAGGATGACAATGATGTAATAACGTGTTTGTTTGAAGGTATACAAGGACATTTATTTTAATGCTCATGGTTCAATCTCAGCCAGTCAGTCTGATCCCAGATCTGAAAATAAACCCAACCTATCGGCTTTTAAACTATTTTTGATTCTCTCTGCTTGACTACAGAATCAAACAACTTATTTATCATTTCCATATATATAATATATATATATATATATATATATATATATATATATATATATATGGAATGAATATATATATATATATATATATATATATATATATATATATATATATATATATATATATATATATATATGGAATGAATATATATATATATATATATATATATATATATATATATATATATATATATATATATATATATATATATGGAATATATATATATATATATATATATATATATATATATATATATGGAATATATATATATATATATATATATATATATATATATATATATATATATATATATAAAATCCTGAACTAACTCACTCATACCATAAAAACTGAGGTAGAACTATTCAGGAGGGTTAAGTTACTCCCTTCCTTGTAGGCTTATTGTGGAAAAAAATAAGCTGTACAATGTATGAACAATTTCAACAAAACAAATGTATGAAGTGAAGTGACATAGTTACAGTAAATCACACACTGTTCACTTTCTTTAAATCTCCACAGAAGACATGCACCCTTACTTAGTTCTGTTAAAATTAATAATGTCTCAAGCAGCATTTTATATGGGGTTACCCACAGTTTATTTTATCTCTGAAATTTGTCATCTTTTAACTTTCACAAAAGCATCAATATCAGGTGTCACATCCTGAGTGGCAGCCAATTTCAGAATGTTATTCAAGTGATGGTGTTTGAATTTTTTTATATAAAGAATTGGTTATTTTGAACAATTTAGTAAATTATTTTTTGCCTATACATAACCCAAACATCATTTTATAAATAAATAGAGGCAGTAACCAATAAATTATACCCTTAAGATCCTATGTCACTCACCATGTTTTTAATTTTTCTGCCACTGCTTGTGTTTGACCTTTGCCCCACCTTTTTTGGTAAAAAAAAGTGATGTGATTTCAGAAGATCACAAGCATACACAACATTTAGTTCAGGTTTAAGAGACTAGACTTTGTTGAAGGTCAAATAAATCCTTTGAGGCTTAGGTGTCCCCACATAACCCAATGTCCCACATGACCTAAATTCACTTGACGTAAATTTAGAGGTGAATTGTTGGCTTACAAATCCTATAATGCAAATGTTACATAAAGGTGCGTAAATATCAGATTTGTTTAGTTTAAGTCCTCACATCAGTCTACATGCTCTCACATTCTGCAACTTCTCTATCTTCAGACTTAGGCACACAAAGGTAAACAAAAGCCGCCTAATAACACTGACAAAATGTGTCCCATACCAGTACAGACTGCACCCTGTTCTTGAACATTTGTTCTGTCTAATTAGGTCTTGTGGCTTTGAGGAATGTTTTCTGACATTTAAAATAAGTGAATATTCCTGTCGCTGGTTTAAAGCAGTGAGTTCAGTATTATGTCTCACTTGCAGTGAAGAGATTAATTTACAAATCAAACGGGCCTGCTGCCTGTAGGCTGTCTTGTTGTTTTTAATGAGGCCTACTACCACTGCAGTTGTATGTAAGCAGGGGGTATAGGAGTAGACTGAGGACACAGCCTACAGTAGAGAACGGGTATTTAGTGTGACACAGGGCAGCTTTATCCAGTCTTTCCAAGCACTTCATGATTGTAGGGATCAGTGTGACTGACAACTATCTTTTTGGGACTATAATCATTGTAGATGTTTGAAGGTATTTTGGAACAGTTGCCTGGGACAGTGAGATTAAAAATGTCCCTCAGTACCTCTGTCAGCTGGTGGCCACACTCCCTGAGGATTCTTCCCAGGATCCCATCAGGTCCTGCCGCTTTGAGTGGGTTCACTCGTTGCAGGATGGACCTCACCTCAGCTGCTGTCCCGCCGCAGATGGGCTCATCCAGTAAGAGGGTGAACATAGGGGAATTTAAATTGGGCATAGCTGTGGTGCCCTAAATGCAGAGTTCGGCTCTTTCAGTAATGTGTGAACTTCTGCATTCAGAAGAGATTCTGGTTAGGTTGGATCTTGATGGTTTTAGAGATGGTAACATCGTCCATGCACATCCCAGAATGGATGACGTGTACTCTTCCAGGTCTACTCTGCCCTCATATGTACCTGCATCCTTGTACATCTCCTAATCAGTGGTCTCATAGTAGTCTTGGACCATAGGAGCTGCTTCAGAGGGCCACACAGTGAGGCTCTTTTAATGTGGGTTTCCTGCTCTTTGGCGGTGGGCAGTAGATTTGGCTTACAAACATGTTTTAATCCTATAACTGCGAAATAAAGGTGTGTAAATATTGTGAGTAAATTTTTTTAACTAACTTACTTCAGATTTGTTTTGTTCAAGTCGTCACATCACAGTCTAAACGCTCTCACATTCTGCAGCTCATCGACCTTCAGACTTAGGCATGCAAATGTCAAAAAGCTGGCTCATAACACAGACACAATTTGTACCATACCAGTGCAGACTGCACCCTGTTCTTGAGCATTTGTTCAGTCCAATTAGAAAAGGAATCTGGACTTCTGTTTTAAGGAGAAGACGTTTTGTCCAAAATACTTTTTGAATTCTGAGTTCAACTGATACGATAGCTGGGCTTACAGTGCATCCAGAAAGTATTCACAGCACATCACTTTTTCCACTTTTTGTTATGTTACAGCCTTATTCCAAAATGGATTAAAGTCAATTTTTGCCCCCAAATTCTACAAAATTCTTCAAACAATACCCCATAATAACAACGCTCACCACTTTTTTAAAGCACCTTTGGCACTAATTACAGCCTGTGTGAGTCTAATGCTATAAGCTTGGCACAACTATTTTTGGAGCAGTTTCTCACATTCTTCTTTTCAGAACCTCTCAAGCTCCATCAGGTTGAATGGTGAGCATTGGTGCTCAACTATTTTCAGATCTCTCCAGAGATGTTCAATTGGGTTCAAGTCTGGACCACTCAAGGACATTCACAGAGTTAGCTGTAGCCACTTCTTTGTTATCTTGGCTGTTTGCTTAGGGTCGTTGTTCTGTTGAAAGATGAACCTTCGCCCCAGTTGGAGGTCCAGCGCTCTGGAGCAGGTTTTGAACAAGGATGTCTCTGTACATTGCTGCATTCATCTTTTCGTTGATCCTGACTATTCTCCCAATTCCCGTTGCTGAAAAACCTCCCTCAGCATGAAGCTGCAACCATTGATCTTCACTGAAGGGTTGCTATTGGAAATTAAAATTGCTTTCCGAAACAAATTAATTAAATTTTAAACTATACATTTATTTTCAGTTTACTGCAATTCATTTACAAACCATTGGCATCAAGTTTCAGATCTGAAAATGGGCATAGAAGAAGTTCAGGGCGTCTGGTTCTGATGGATCTGAGAAACACTGTGCATCCTTCCGTTTGTAGTCACAGCGTCTTTGTGGATGTGTGCCTCGAAGTTCCACTTAATATTCTGCATTCACTACAGAAGCCAATTTTGTTCAAATGGAAAAGCCTTCTCTGAACAGTGTCACTAACAACAATCCGGAGCCTTAAGGACTCAGATCTCCCTCTAGAGTAAAAGCTCAGCTCTCTTACCAGTTGATCTCAGAAATAATAAAGTCTCTTGGAATTAAAGAAGAAACGTCTTCACCTTGAAAACTGAGTCCATTTTTACATTTACATTTACATTTAAACCAAAGCAACTTAAAAATTAAGAAAACAATGGAAGCAATTTTAACACCACAAGGTAGCAAAAAGCATAAGTGCACCAAAAACTAGTCAGTTAAAACCCAGCACAGAATACAAAGCTAAGGATAGGAAAAAAAATTTTTAGATAGAGAGGAAGTAGAATTCAGTGTTTGTCAGTCAGGTGTTGATGGAAGAGATGTGTTTTCAGGCATTTTTTAAAGATGGCTACAGAATCTGCTGATCTTGTAGCAGCAGGTAGCTCATACCACCAACGTGGAACAGATCCAGAGAAAGTACGTGACGGTGATTTTTTTTGTGTGTGTTTTTGGAATGGCACCATTGTTCATTTGCAGAGCGCAAGGATCCGACAGGGACATAGGTCTGTATTAGCGAGTGAAGATATGAGGGGGCGGCGCCAGTAGTGGTCTTGTAGGCCAAGAGCATAGCTTTGAACTTGATGCGGCCGTCAACCGGGAGCCAGTGTAACCTAGTGAAGAGAGGAGTTACATGTGCTCTCTTCGGTTCTTTAAAGACCACTCTTGCTGCTGCATTCTGAATCAGCTGCAGAGGTTTGGTTGTGCAGGCAGGGAGTCCAGCCAGAAGAGCATTGCAATAATCCAGCTTGGACAAGACAAGAGCCTGAGCTAGGATTTGCGTAGAATGTTTTGATATGAGAGGTCTAATTTTCCTAATGTTGAGGAGGATTAATCTACAGGATCTGGTGGTGCTGGCAACATGACTTGTGAAGTTTAGTTGATCATCAATTACCACTCCCAGATTTCTGGCAGTGCTGGACGGTGTAATGGTTGATGAGCCTAGTTGAATGGAGAGGTTGTGGCGGGTCTTTGGGTTGGCCAGAATCACAGGCAGTTCTGTTTTTGCAAGGTTCAGCTGCAGGTGATGGTCCTTCATCTAAAGTGAGATGTCACTCAGGCACGCCGAGATGATGTGTGGAAGTGAAGTGGAGTTGAATGTCAGCCGAATAGCAGTGATAGGAAAAGCCATGCTCCTGAATGAGAGAGCCAAGGGATGTCATGTAAATAGAAAAGAGAAGCGGTCCAAGAGCCCTGTGGCATCCCTCTATTGAGATGTTGGGACTCAGAGACCTTGTTTCCACAGGATACTCTGAATGACCTAGCCAAGAGGTAAGGCGTGAACCATTGTAACGCCATTCCAGAGACAACCATCGCACTGAGAGAAGACAGGAGGATGTTATGATTCAGGGCTTCGATGACTGAAAGAAGTGCAGTTTCTGTGGCGTGTCCGCTCTTGAACTCATATGGTTTTGCTTTAACCTTTTCTTCGAGATGGCCTGGATGACTGAGAACCTTCACAGACACAATATTGTCAATGGTTTAAAGCAGTGCGTTCAGAATTTCGGCCACTCCCATGCTGGCAATTGGAATAATAAATTAATGTGTCTGATTTTGATGAAGACAATCGGTGTTAATAATAAAACTAAACCCACCTAAGATAGATATATTTAATACAAAAAAGGGTTGAAGGGGGAGTATTTGATAGATCATGCGTGTCGTGGTTTAGTTTGAAAATGAGGAGAATGGGGCTGGATTTAGAAAGGATCTGCTAAATGGTGATTTTAAAGGTTTTAAGAGACTGTGGGGCTTTGAGGGGCTGTTGCTTTCTGTTGGTGGGGCTTATATAATTTGTGTATCTTGTAGAGAAAATGCAGGAAATAGAGTGAGAAAATGATATGTGCTTTTAAAGACATTAAATTGTCTTGGCTTGTTGTTAAAGTGTTAATGGTATGAGCTGCAGCAAAACAGTGTGTGTAAACCAGATCTGCTATTTCTGTCACTCAAAACACAAAAAACGCTTCCAGTTTTTTATTTTTATCCTCTAAGAGAGAAGCAATGGTAAACACTGTGATTTAAATGCTACATGTTACCGTTATTAAGCGTCTTTTTCTTTTCGCCTTTTTTTTTTCCTTTCTCCTCGTTGCACTTTAAGTCACATTTTAAAATCATTTCCACCTTTTTCTTTTAAATATATGCAACTACTTGTGAGGTGTTTCCCAATCAGCATCAAAAACATGAAAACTAATTGTCCACAGAGGCCAAAGCTAACATTTATTTGTGGGTGTGGTTTTACCAAAAACTAATTTAGGGGACTTAACAAGTTTTAAACAAGTTTTAACAAGTTAGTGTTGCTTTGACAGAAATTATCCACCTTAAGCAGCATTATGTCCCATTCTTTTTCACAACCTTGCTTTAATAAATTCATTGACATAATCGAGCCTTCACTTACACAAGGCTCTCTTAAGGTCCCTACACAGCATTTTATTAGACCTATTGTTTTCAGCATTTCTTACACTGCTATACATGATTACCCTCCTATACAGTACTGGATTATTGTTCTTCATGTGAAGGACAATGATCTTGTTTTTACCATGCCACCTGATAAAACTAGGAAGTTGTGTACCACACCAGTAGGTTTGCAGACTGCACCCTGTTCTCAGCTTTTGTTTAGTCTAATTAAATCAATGTGTGGCTTTTAGGAATGTTATCTGACCTGTATATTCTACCTGTGTGTGTGTGTGTGTGTGTGTGTGTGTGTGTGTGTGTGTGTGTGTGTGTGTGTGTGTGTGTGTGTGCGCGTGTGCGCGCGTGCGCGTGTCCGCTATATGCTGTGCTGTGATAAATGTTAAATGCAGACCACAGTAAGAAGAGTAGCAGCACTGCTAAGGAGCACAGGTCTTCCACTACTTCTCTTTTGTGTCATAACCCGACTCATGGCCAAGACAAAAATTAACGCCAGACAAACAAATACCAAAAATATGCATTTAATTTCTGCTCCGCTCCACAACTGGACCATGTGCCACTGGGCTCCCGCAAACATGCACGCTTTAAAACTTAGAGCCTATGCCCTTTTTTGAGGATTTAATTTGAGGGTTGCCCTGGCTCAGTTGGTGGAGCACTCAAATACTCAAGAACACAGGAGACCCGGTTTGAATCTTGGACGGGACGTTTGTCCAATGTCTCTCTCTCGTCCTGTTGACCTATCGATTAATGAAGCCAAAAAGGACTAAAAAAAGAATGTGTAAAACCTAATGTTGGTTTATTTCTGTTTTTAAAAAAAAAAAAAAGTTAAATTGCTGCATATTCATCATTATTCTTCATTATTCATTGTAACTCATCATTATTAATCATTATTCATATTTATTCATTATTAACTAAGATTCTTCTCAGGTTGATTAATAAGGCCTAAAATGCAAAAGGTGTAAACAGGAAACCAAAAAACAACATTATTTCATTATTAATCCCACTAAGGTTTGGCTACTGTAAAATGTAGGTGTGACAGTAGCATTTCAGAAAACACCACGCCCCAAAGTGAGGCCAGGCAGCAGCAACGAGGATGCTCATAAAAGGAGCCTGCACACCTCCATCAACACTCAGAGCGACAAACCAATCTAAACTACAACTTCAGAGTCATCAGAGTCTGACTATCCTCCCCTCGACGTGCACAAGGTAAGACAAACCAGCAGCTGCCAGCTCTGCCTTTCAACAAGTTTCATTTAAAGATATTTATATTCACAGTTGTTTTCGCTTGTATTTATGACGAGCAGCAGGTCTTGAGTCCAATCTTGGTCTGAGATGAGGTTTTCATGTTTTCAGCTCCAATGTGACGTTAACAAATGACTACACCAATTTGTCCATTTTCTGAATTACAGCTAAAAAGTTTTTTGAGTCATTTTAGTAACAGAGTACTGACACAGACCCACAGCACCTCGTTACCTGCAGCTCACAGTGACCTTGCTGGCCGTGCTGATAATGACCATGACGTTATACTCTTACAGCTGCTAGTCTTAAATAAAAGACAAAAATGGTAAAATAATAAAAAACAGATTTTATTGATGAAATTTTAGTTTTTTGAGATAAACATGACAAAAAACAATCCTACTCAAAATACCACATTTCAGGGCGAGAATACAACCCTTTAGAAAGAATGAAGCTTCTGAAATCAAACAATTAAATAGAGATGACCACATATTCTAGTTTTGAACGGCTCACTGTAAACATCTAAACTATTCATAAATTATTGTTTAGATCAGTGTTTCTCAAACTTTTTTCGCTCAAGGACCACTTTTTTGGAAAAAGGACAAAAATAAGCGGCAGTAGCTCAGTGGGTAGAGCGGCCGTCCTTCGACCGGTGACTGGTGATTGGCTGGGTAACTGGTGATTGAGCAGGTTGTGCCCACCTCATGGACCAGCGAAGCAGCTGGGATAGTATCCAGCATCAACACCAGAACAGGATCAGGGAAAAGAAATGTTTGAATACTCATAATGTATATGTAATGTGTGAATGCTTTTTAATGTCTGTGTTTTAGCTCCGAGTGACCTCCTCCAACATGCTTGGCCTCCTGCTCTGCCTGTCGGCTTCATGCCTAGTGGCAGGTAAGAACACGTTCATACCCTGACAGGGATTTAGTATTTCAGAATATTCAATCATTCAGTCATGGACATTGACACTCCACTGTTCTGTAAACGCACTTGTTCAGGGTCAGACTTTATAAAATAAAAGTTACAAAACTCTCTTTATTAAAACAATGTATTCTGGGTTTTGTTAAAGGCAGACAAACGTTAAAATGAAAAAGACATCAAAAGATTTTCAGACCTTCACTTTTTTATTATCCTTTATTTAAACAGGTAAAAACTCATTGAGATTAAAAATCTCTTTTCCAAGAGTGACCTGGCCAAGACAATAGCATATACAGTTTAAAAATATATAAATACAAGACATCAACAAAATAAATAATATTTACAATCAATGTATGCAAAACATTTACATTTTCCAAACTCATGTTCACGCCTCTCTAAAATAGTTTTAAATTCTCCCAAAGTCACAAGTTCAGATAGATTTAAGTCCTTTTGCAGTTCATTCCATGCACAGGGGGCAGTGTACTGAAATGCTGCCTTACCCAACTCCGTTCTAACTCTGGGAACCACCATCAGAAAGTTCTTCTGAGAATGCAGAGCATACTGCTGTTGTTGTTTACGCATGTATGAGCAGAGGTAAGATGGGAGGAGCCCAAGAATACATTTATAGATGAAAGTCAACAAATGAGACCACCTGCAAACATACAGGGACGGAATCTCAGCTGCAGCATACAGTGTACAATGGTGAACACGATTTCCACAACCAGTCATAAAACGTAAAGCACAATGATAAACAGTGTCCAGCTTTTTTAAAAGACGATCAGATGCGTTCATAAAAAGGAGATCTTTGTAATCCAATAAAGGTAAAAAAGTTGCAGAAATTAAACGTTTCCTGGTATAAACAGAGAAACACGATTTATTTCTAAAATGAAAACAGAGCTTTAGCTTCAGTTTACGTACGAGATAATCAATATGTTGCTTGAAGGACAGATTTTCATCAATAACTAAACCTAAATACTTATAAGAAGAGACCATTTGGATTTCCTTTCCTTCAGCTGTTTTTATTTTAGGGAGCTGAGAGGGTAGCTTTTATAAACACACATGAACAATCAGAAACTCTTTCATGTCTCGTCCTGTTTTAGCTGCTGCTCCAGTGACATATGAGACCTCAGCAGCCATTGACATCTCTGCTTGTCCGATTGCGTACTATGGAGTGCAGTACACTACGCTCTATGTAAGTATTGCTCTTTCCAACGCTCTGATGTCAGATTTTATTTGTGTCACAACATTTGGAACTCATTTGTCTCCCTTTTCAACAGATTTCTTTGGGTTCCAACGACGAGTTAATGGTTTGTTTTGGAGCCAACTTTGTTTCTGGCAATTATGCTGACTGTGTTACGACAACAACGATTGCTCCAACAGACTATACAGTAGACGTAAACGTAGATGTGAGCAGCTTTGACAGTGCTATCCAAAGTGCTTTCTCACACATCAACTCTTCATCGATCTGTGGAATACATCTGAGGATGACATTTGTGGAGTCATCTGCAAGTGTAAGTGTGGCTGTGTTGTTAATGGATTAACAGACTTATGGCAAATGGATCATTTTCTCTTTCTGTGTAACAAAAAGAGCTAAACAGAAAGCTTTATTGTTGTTAATGGAAAGAAGTTACTTTATATCTGCAGAACTCTTCCAGTTTTCTACATAAAAAATGACACCAAGGAACATAATTGTGGAGAAAAGGAAATTACTTATGTTTCTGATTTGTTTTTTTTGACACAGGATTTTTACTTTATGAGTTTTGGGAAACAAGCAGCTGCACATTTCGTAGTTAACCTTGTGTTTGGTGTAAGTAACTAAATCATCTTGCATCACATCACTTGTAATTCAACTTCTTCTGTTTTGCCAAATACAAAGCAGTGGACAGCCTGAATGTTGGTCCTAGTCAGTGACTGAGCTTTTGTGTTTGCAGAGCATCATTTTCTTTGCCCAATCATCTGCAAAAGGGATGTATCTGTACAAAAATGCTGGTCATTACACAGAAAATGTGGACCTGACGGCCTGTCGATACAAAGGTGAGTGAATCAGTCGAGTAGTACTTGGAACCACCATAGCATGGAAATGGTGAAGTTTTGATGATAATAAAGAGGTACTAAAACAAAAAGCATGCCATGTTAGTTAATTAAAAGTTAAACTTGTAGGTTCAACCACAGGAAGGTATTTATAAAGTTTTTTTTAGCAGCATTGAAAACATTAAACAAGTCAGCATTAACTTCTAATTAAGATCAGAAATCCTCAAATGTAGCTTTAGCCAGCTAACGTTGCTGTTTTCAAGGCCTAACTGTGTGCTCCATGTTGATCTCACATACAACGTTAAATCTTAGAGTCAGCAACAAATTGTCCCTTTTTTTCTTTTGTAAACTTGTGCAGGTTTTAGAGGAGCTCATCAGAACAGACTTGATACACCACTGATTTCAATCTATCAAGAACTCAAATATGAAATGTATCTGAATTTGTTTCTACACTTATCAATGCTTTGATTGCACAAAACCTTTTACTTGTCAGGTAATGCTTATGGCATCTATGCTGCAGTCAATGACCCCGACACCTGCTCGAATAGATCCTGTCTTCCATCCACAGTTTTTGGTGATCCAGTTTATTTCTGTACCTCACCCAACATTTGTATCGGCAACAACCAGTAAATATGACTTCTTTCTTTTTTTCAATCAGTGATTAAAGTAATATTGTGAATCAGAGCTTTAAATGTCATGACCCATGTGCAACAGTAAATCCTCAAAAAAAGGAAAAAGAAACACTTTCTGAAACAAAGCTTGTCTCGTTCCTGTGATAAACACTCACGTATCTATTAGAAAGAACAAAAATGTTTTTAACTCAATTCAGATAAAGCTTATGTCTATATAAGACATGTTTTCTTCTTCCAGACTTGCCACTGGGATAGTTTAGACTTGTATATCAACAATGTCAATGAAAATTGGGCTGATGTCGTAACAACACATTGTCTGTATGTGTATAAAAGTTACACAGGAAAAGCTTTAATGATTAAAACATAGACTAAATTTTAAACAGAAATTGTTCGATCTGGAGGAAAACATTTGTGTGTCAATAAATGCACAAGACAGCCCCGCAATGAAGCTGAATGTTCTTCTCTTATTCTACTACCACTCCGTGTTTTTCCACTATATCTTCATTTTCTTTTTCTTTTTCAAAAACTGCACTAGAATTAGAAACCTAAACTTTTATAATAAAATAAAATAATACTTTTAATAAGCTGCATTTGAACAAATCTTGCTGCTGTAAAATGACATTAGAGTTTTCACCATGTGCAGTTGGGCTGATGCTTCTGTTTGTGTTTATTCTTTCTTTATCAGATGTGAGACAGAGAAATTCTGCTCAGTAATAGGTCCCAGTGTCATCGACATTAATATGACGGCTGGTTCCATTCCAAATTTCTGCACCTACAATCTGATGTCTGTCCCCAGTCTTAAAATTGTTGGATTCTTCAAATCTCACCGTCTCACAGATGTCCCATTTTTGCACACACTGTCTTTGGAAACTACGGATAAACTCAATATTACACAAGGAGGTGTTGTTATTGTAAGTATCTGACCATCACACTAACACTTTGGTCACTGACAAAAGATTAATGAGGCTTTAAAGTGATTTCCCAGGATTCTTCTAGTGGTGTTGTACATGGTTTGTGTAAATAATGGGAGGTGGGTCTCCTGGAGGGTCTTCACAGGGAGGTGCAGGGCACAAGGAACACTTTCTAAAGAGTATAAACTAGTCTGCCATGTACTTCCTCTCACATCTATTGTTAAAGACCTGAGTGAGGCTTCCACAGAAAGCCTTTATTTAAAAACCTGGAGGTGATTATATGAAGCACCTGTCACCAGGTCATTTGATCCAGTCAGAGTAGTGCCATGTTGTTTCACTTCGTTGTCAGATCTAAAACATGCCCAGTTGTCAGTAGCAGTACCTTTCATAGTTACAGTTGTGGTCATAAGTTTACATACTTGTTTTGGGACATTTTTGAGAGAATATAAAAGAGAACAGTTTGGTTGAGAACTCTGTCAGAGAGGTTCTTTCCACATCTGTCTCCAGTGGCTGGTGTAATATCCTTGTTGTGCCGCTGTTGTTCATTAACCAAAATCTGTAACATGTTGATTTAGTGATCCTTGCTCTTGTTGTGCTGTGTAAGTTGTACCTTTTTGTATGAAACTGGAGGTCTCCTGTAGGGCCTCCCCTGGAACTAACACCACAAGTTGTTTCTTCAGATAATCTCCATTTCTCCATAAGACTCCATTTGTCTCCATCCACTGCTTCCTGTTCTCTCACAAACTACCTTCATGTCTTCTTCAGGATATCCATAAATCTTATCTTTGGTCTTTCTCTGCATCCTTCTGCCGATATATATTCACTGTCCCTCCTCTGAACATGTCCAAACCATCTCAACCTGGTGTCGACAACTTTGTCTCCGAAACATCCGACTTAAGCTGTCCCTCTGATGGACTCATTCCTGATCCTATCCATCCTCGTCTCTCCCAAAGAGAACCTCAACATCTTCAGCTCTGCTCTCTCTAACTCTTCCTCCTGGTGACCCTAAATACTGCCTGTGTAGTTTCAATGCTGATACATGCCATCAATCGTTTTCTTTTCACATAGGCTCATTAAACAAATCTATTCAATAATGAAAGAACTTCAATCTACTTTGGCCAAACATTGTCCTTGTCATCTTATCTCCTTTCTCTTCTTTTTCAAATCAGAAATAGTTGCACCTACAAAACTCTGATACTGCCATATCTACCATGATCTTTTCCCTAAACTTAACATCCTGTAATGTCCCATGTCTACTGTCTCTGACAACAGAAAAAGGTCAATAATGTAGAAGAAGAAGTTCCCCTGAGCACGACACCGGTGACCGAGTTCGGAGTGGAGCTAACAAAGGACAACACCGGGGTCACAGCTAAGTTTACAGACACCAATGGCCACATCACCAAAGTGTTTTACGACGGGACCTTACTTCACATTACGCAACGAGGTACAGAAAAAGAGGAACATGCTACAAAATCAACAGTAATATGATGATGAACAAACCAGGAGGGCATAAATGACTCAAAAACCTTTTCTAAAAAAAAAAAGACCAGCATGTTTGTTGTTGATCCGAGAGATAAAGCATTAGCATTAGCTCCATAATTGTTGGAGTTTATGAACGCACTCAAGTATAATTATTTTCTTACTGGCACCGAGCAGGGCTTAGCAGTGTTTTTTTGTTTGTTTATTAAATATTTGATAAGAAATTTTATAAGACTGCCATTAGGATGTGTTTTACAAGTTTAATTTAAGTAAAAAATAATAACACAAACTATACTCCTTTTTAAGTCCAGTTGGTGAAGTGTCATTTGTGCCACTATGGTTGTAAACCCTCTATATATATGTCTGAATTTGATGAGATTAAATATACTATTATTTAGTGGTTCTAATAAATAATCATATGTTTCTCACATTTGCAGTGCTACAAAATTCCCTTCCATCAGTAACTGGTGTGTGTCAAACTGCAACTTCTGCAAATTCCTTCATCATTGATGAGCTCTCCGAGGCGACGTGAGACACATAAACATTTATGTTCCCTTGAATAGAGAGCATGCTTTTATTGGAATTTGTAGGGTTTTCCCAAACCTCTGTAGTCTGCCCTGCTCTGAAACTGCAATACAAGTACTTTGCTCACGGCAGAGTGACATCATGTCTTTTTGTTTGTACAGTAATGGGTTGGCAAATACAGGAGCTTAATGCATGTGTATGTTTTATCACCTTTTAAAGCACAAGGTGCCATAGCTTTACTATTAAAAATGATCTGTGCAAGCGCTCTGAACCTGATTCCAAACACTTTCCCGTTCCCCACTTCTAAACATAAAGCTAATAGAGGCTAATATCTGTCTCTGGTAAACACACACAGAGAAATAAAAAACAGCCTTAAAAACATAGCTGTTTCAGTGACTCCATAGAGTAGTAGCTACAAGGTAAAGTGCTGGACAGAGTCAATAGGTAATGCATATTTACTAAAAGTGATAAGACAGTGGATATTTCCTTTATTAACTTCTGACACTGTTCACGTCTCACTCTCTTTTTCCTGCCCATATGGAGATATAACTCAGGACTTTCAAAACACTACTGACATTATTCTTCTGGATAACCTCTGACTTTAGGACAATGATAATACTCATGTGTTTTGTCTCCTTCCAGATGTAAAACTGTGATTCCAGACACTGATGGTGATAACATTCACTGTCCTGATGTAACATCAAGGTGAGTAGGTCCATGCAACAGAAAAGACTGGCTTGTAGAGCTTTCAGAAGTTGAATGAGACAAACAGTATTTAGATTTAGATTCTTCTTTGCAAAGCTGCTTTGCTGAAAGCTTTTCAGATTTGTCACTTTGTTGGTTCAATAAGAGTAAGCCACTCATCTTTTCTGACAGTATCTCATTTAAATTACTTTTGATGCTGCATATTCTACTATATTTTTCTTTTGAAGGGAAGCTAGCATGTTCTCTATCATCTTTATTTGTTTTTCCAATTCAATTTGTTCTGCTTTTCTATTTTTATTTGGAGACATTTGAAATGAGATACTAGACTCTTATAAATAATTACTTTAAAGCAGGGGTCTCAAACTCACGGCCCGGGGGCCAACTGCGGCCCCAACTCGTCTCGCGGCATGCAGGACAATATGAAAGTTTAATGTTAGTGCGCCCTGCGAGTTTTAAATGAATGGCATGTTACCACTATGTTTGTGGAAGGTTCCTTTTTGTGCAAGAACTGAACAAACCTACCAGCACAGCCTGTGTAACATCACATAGCCGTCATAAAATTACTGCTTCTTACTGTGTTTGAAATGGGCATGTTTGAGCAGGGCAAATTCATTGTTACCGGCATTGGATTTGGCACCATGCGGATTGTATTTTCTTTGTTTTGTTTTGTTTGATTTGTTTTAAAGTTGATGGCAATTTGATTGCCACTATCCATGCAGATTTGACGAATCTGCAAATTATCGACAATGTTATGTTGACAATATCACAGAAGGGAGTGGACATCCCTTGATAGCTCAGGTTCAGAAGAACCCACTGAAGTTAAAGAACTGTTAGTAATGACGTTTGAGAGGATTTAACAAAGCTTTTTTTGTGGAATACCTGATCCGGCCCAGCCTCAGCCAGACTCTGCCTCCTGCGGCCCCCCAAATAATTTGAGTTTGAGACCCCTGCTTTAAAATCTCCCAAAGTAGTGTTGGAGAAATCTCAGGGGTGTCATTGGTCTCAAAGCATAATTGTATTTGTGTTTTTATGTATTATTTTTGTATCCGAGTATTTGTGGATTAAGCTTGGTCGACCACTGTCCATTCCAAACAAGTTTTACAGTAATATATCTGTAATATATACACAAAGAGAATGAGCCGAGATAGTGATAGTATGGTATTTTGAATTATAGTTCTAGGGAAAGAGCTTCACGTCGACCAAATAAGAAATTATAATCTTTTCGAGTGTAGACTTTGTGGACGTTTGAATAAAAGGAGGAGGCTCTTCCTGTAGGGTTAGCACTTTTCCACACATCGTAAATATTTGGATTTTAAATATATGAATTCATAAATAATGTGTTTGTTTAGTGTTTGCTGTTTGTTTAGATGACCTGTCTAAAAATGTGTTGAGAACACAATTTAAACCGCCTCCTATTTTTAGGTTTGAGTTAATCATATCAGGAATTTAGTCAAAAAGTTTTCTTTAAAGAATCTTGCCATATCAACGTTTGAGGCATATATAGTATATAATCATAATAATAATAATCTTTATTTTTATATAGCGCTTTTCCACCTACTGTAGTAGGCCCTGTTTATCCAAAATGGTATTGTGACGTCCAAAGGGAATACCTTTGTGGATTAGAATGGCAGTACCCTTGTTTTTTTTATAGAGGAGTTTAAATAATACAGCTGTCCAATCCACCTGTCCTTCAGTCGATGGAGCGTGTCACCCTTTAGGTGTGTTTCCGGCAAAAACAACAGCATTTAAGGATTTCAAATGTGCTAATATTTTCCCTTGTTTCATTGATTCATTCACCCCTTTAACATTTACAGAATCTGTGGACATGTTCGATCCATTTGTTTACAATTGTTCTAATGAAAGGAGATGAGAGCCTCTGCTTTACAATGTCTGGTAGAAAATCCTGAAAAATCTGCTCCTACTATTACTTTAAGTAGATGTGCTGCAAAGTCCCAAATATTCTGGCCATGCTCTTTTCTTTACTTGTCCTGCTCTTCTTAAGTTTTGGCACTTTAGAGTGGTCCTCTAGGTCCAAGCATTTATTTATCTTAAGTGTGGCCAGTTTAGATATAGAGTAGTTTGGCTTTAAGATCAACTATATTGTCTGAGATGGCTGAGACTAGTAGCTCCAGCTCATGAATGATCTTAGTTTAAACAAATGAGCTTGCTACCCATATCGGTTTCCTGACGAACAATTTCTCCTCTTTAAGACAAAAGAGTTCTCCTTTTAGAGACAAAAGAGTTCTTCTTTTCTGGAGTTGGATGCCATTATTGCCCTTTATTAAAAATAATTATAAATTGGACTTATAAAAGCACTTTTTTCAAAGGACTCACAGTTCTTCTCAGAGTCCATTATTTAGTCACTCCACAGTAACACACAAGTGATGGTAAACTAGGGCAGACTGACGGAGATGGGCAGCCATTTTGTGCCTACAACCACCAAACACACATTCATACACCAGTGTAGCACAGATACTGGAGGCAAAGTGGGTTGAGTGTCTTGCCCAAGCACAGTATAAACTGTAATAGAGTAACTGTATCAACTGTTTATTTTGTGGGTTGATTATAGCCCTGTTATTAGGTTAGTTTAAAAGTAAAGTGCAGAGCTTCTCAAGCGTGTGTCCTAGTGCTCCATAGCGCTAATGGAAGTTGTCCACTCATTTTTTAAATCCTTCTCTCACAGCTGTAGTAACAAACTGACATCGCTGTCTACTGCTCTTGGCTGTGCTGTCGACACAACAGCCTACATCCAGGGCTGTGCAGACAAACTGCTGTGTATATATCCTAATGTGGATCATCTTGACTGTTACTTCCTGGAGGCCTACGCCAGAACCTGCAATGCCCTGAACTGGAGGGATGACTTCCCCTCGTGCCGTAAGACCTTAACTTTCATCCATTTTCTTTTGTTTATCTGGGACTGGGTTGTTTTATTTTTTCCTAAGGTACATGCGTTTATTTTCCACACCTGATGTTTGCCGACTTAAAAATCATTTAAAACCAAGAAATACAGTTTTCATAAACAAAGTTTATCAGAAGGCCCTCAGAATTGATCAAGTTACTTGGAATTAGAGACAAAACGTTTTCACCTTGAAAACCTTGGGTCCAGATGCTTTTACTTGAACCTTTTCTTCAAGATGTCCTGGATTAATGAGAGCCTTCACAAAAAAAATATCAGAACATAAAGGTTTCACAGGAACAAACCAATATTCTCAAAATTCATTTTTAGTAAGTCAGTCAACATAGTTTATTAAAATGACATGATAAATATGAAGGTAATCAGAAGATAGTTCAATGCTCCTCATTGAGGTCCAGTAGGTTGTTCTGATGTCATGTTTGAAATCGTAATTCTGCCTCCTTCTGTTTTTAGCTGTCTCTGCTTGTGTCAACCATGTTTGTGGTTCTGATGAGTTCTGTGCCATTAATGATCTTGGTAATCCAGCCTGCTTCTGCCAGGAAATTTTTGCCATTCCATACAGATCGAGCAGCATTTTTGGTAAGACTTGTTACATGTTACAAGCACTGACTAACACAACACTGACTACATACTACAACATGGAATTTCTTGAAACTATTTCTCGTAGAGTTGTTGGGACTGTGTTCATTTCACAAAATACTGCAAATTAGACCTTATGATAAATGCAAACATACTTATGTGCTACACAAAGTGTCTGAAGAAACTGCTGTCTACAGATAATTTAGACTTGTATATTTTAAATGTAGACTTCATCTGGAACTGGAATATGGACATGGAAACTTCTGCATTTGCCAATGTTTTGTGAATGCGGGGGAAAGGCAAATTAGACAACTTAAATCACGGAGGACCACGTCAGGGAGTGGAGCTTTAAATAGATTATATAAAGCCATTGACACCTCAATACACTTCAGTTAAAATATGGTGTAATAACTAAAATACCTAATTACAGTTTTTTGACTGGAGCTGGTCGGCCTAATAACTGTATTCCTTCTCTGTCTGTCTTTACCGGATAATTAGGAGATGAGCCTACTTGTTCCGATGACACAGCCTCGACCGCGCTGTTTACCTGCTTCCTGGAAGAAAACCACATTGACTACAAAACATTACACCTGAAAAACACAAGCTGCGTAGGAACGTACAACGATTCAGCTCGTACCGTTACGTTTGGTTTCAGTGGCGCCGAAGTCTGCAGTGGCGATATTAAGGTGGGTTCTAGAGTCCTAGTGAGTCAAGAGCTTGTGTTTTTTTTTTAAATGTGTATAAGTTTCAGTATTTAAATAAAGGTGTAGTGTAATTAATGACATCAGATGATTTTTCCGACATGGAACAGCATGAAGCTGGGAGGTCACAATGGAGCTCCAGAGACGCATATATGTAGCAGCCTTTACAAGCAATATTTTTTTTTTCTCATTTCTATTTTTTTCTTTATAATGCCTATGTTTACAAAGGGGAAGTAGCTCTATTTATCTACCTGCTCACTGACAGCACACACAGTCAGTTAGTTGTGATTGGTCAAAATTCTATTGTTTGTGAAGATTTTTGCAATATTTCGTGGTTAATGCCCTTTCCTCTAACGAAAATACATTTTGGGTTTGTTAACTTTAGTTGGTAAAATTCAATTGCAGCTGATTTAGAAAATAGTAAACGGTTCTATAATGCTATATATCGTTAATCCAGTTAACCAAAGATGAATAACAAACCTTTGATTAATCTGTACATTGTTGTAGGAGTTGGGCAACCAGATCGTCTACACCAACACCATTGAGAAAACACAGAACGGCACCATCACCCACGAAAATCCAGTGTCCATTGAGTTCTCCTGTGCCTACAATCTGCCAGATATTGTCAGCACTGCCTCCTTTACCATCGCAGACGGGTGAGACAGAGAGTCTAGGTCCCACTCCATATAACTGAATGAATGGCAACATTCTCACACATTCATACACCAGAGCAACATTTACACACATTCATACACCACTGCAACATTCTCACACATTCATACACCACTGCAACATACTCACACATTCATACACCAGAGCAACATTCTCACACATTCATACACCAGAGCAACATTTACACACATTCATACACCAGTATAACATTCTCACACATTCATACACCACTGCAACATTCTCACACATTCATACACCACTGCAACATTCTCACACACTCATACACCAGAGCAACATTCTCACACATTCATACACCAGAGCAACATTCTCACATTCATACACCAGAGCAACATTCTCACATTCATACACCAGAGCAACATTCTCACACATTTATACACCAGAGCAACATTTACACACATTCATACACCAGTGCAACATTCTCACACATTCATACACCAGAGCAACATTCTCACACATTCATACACCAGAGCAACATTTACACACTCATTCACCAGAGCAACATTTACACACATTCATACACCAGAGCAACATTCACACACATTCATACACCAGAGCAACATTCTCACACATTCATTCACCAGAGCAACATTTACACACTCATTCACCAGAGCAACATTTACACACATTCATACACCAGAGCAACATTCTCACACATTCATTCACCAGAGCAACATTTACACACTCATTCACCAGAGCAACATTTACACACATTCACCAGTGCAACATTCTCACATTCGGTGGCTCAGTGGTAGAGAGGTCGTCCTTGAATATTAAAGTTGGTAGTTCGAGTCCCGCTACCCCCACAGTTCATACTGTTGTTGTGTCCTTGGGCAAGACACTTAACCCACCGTGCCTCCAGTGTCACAGCTCTGGTGTGTGAATGTTTGGAGGAGAGTCAGGAGGTGCAAAATGGCTGCCATGGCTCCACCACCAGCTTGTGACTGTGGAGTGAATGAATAATGAACACTGCGTTGAGAGTTTTGAAAAGTGTTATATAAATCCAACCCATTGTTATTATTATTATCCATACACCAGAGCAACATTGACACATTTATACATCAGTTGATGTTCACTTGGCTAGACGGTATTCTTGACTAGAATATGGCTTAGTTAAATGCTCTCCATTTACTTCCAAACAGTTTTGTTTTTTTCCTGATGGTTACCTGACTTCACTGAGATGTTTGTGTCCACAAAACTGTGAGCATTAGAATGTATTCATTTGTTTTTTAGCTCCATGACTATGACTTACAAGACGGCAAACTTCACTTTCACCATTGTCATAAGTCCTTTTGCTGACGAGGCTATGACTGAGGCTGTGAATTCATCGACTCCAGTGGCCTTGGATCAGAAAATCTGGGTGAAGCTTGAGACCCAGGATGTGGGTCAAGGTAAGCTGGCTCTGCTGATTGACCACTGCTGGGGGACGGAAGATTCAGGTCCTGAAGCGCGGCCCAAATACGACCTGATCACTGACAGGTGAGGCACTCAGGCCTGACTATGGCTGTACATGAACAGATCTACAAAAGTATCTCCACTAACCCAACTTCTTTTCCTTTTAACCAGCAATTATTACTCAAACATATATTTTTACCAATGGATTATTCCAAATGATTTTCAAATTGCATCCAACATACAGTATATCTATTGCTAATTTTAAGATTTTGGTTAAATACAAAATGACCTAGAGTTGTAAAGTAAATAGATTGGTTTTATTATTGTAGTGTGGCCAGACAAAAATGTAACAAAATCTTTTTCTGTGTACAAAAATAATTAAAGGAAAAAAATAAAGACAAAATAAAGATGGAACAACTCAAAATCTGGTTATGTTCAAGAGTTGCTGAATAAATAGAGAAAGGTCCATTGAGAAGAAAAGTTCAAATGTTCTGACTGAGTTCATGTTTGCAGCTGTGTGGTTCCCACTGACGGCTCTGTGGAGTTGGTGTCAAACGGAGAGACACTGACAGTCGTCTTTGCCTTTAACATGTTTGAGTTTGTTGGTGCTGCCACTAATAACCTCTACCTGCACTGCCAAGTCCAACTGTGCATCATCGGCACCAACTGTTCCCCGGTAAGACTCTGTTACTGGGACTCTTTAAATGTTTACATTACACACAAGGCCTGACATCAAGCTATTTGGTCACTATCTATATTTGTTCAAAGTTTTTTGTCACAAAGGAAATGTCTTTGTCCATAATTATGTACTTTATTGTCTTTAAGTCCTTTTGTCTACATTTACAGACGTGTGGTGGTCCTTAAATACTGTCACAGTGTCCGGGACCAGGTAAGTAATCTCTATAAAACACACTGTTCCTCTTTTATGCTCTCTACATTCACTTTAAATATTATCTCATTTATTGTAATTGCACAGGTTGTGTTCCTGCTGACCCAGTTCCATCAACCAACTGTAGATGTCTGATGATCAATGAAATATTACAGCATTTACAATCATAATTTTAGGTGATCTAGTTGATTTGAGAAATTGGTTTGAGTTTAATTTTTTATGCTGATTAATAATCACTGTAATCCATTTTTTCTTGATTTTGAGCATAATAAAAATCAAAATAAAGCAGCAAATGGGCCCATGTCTGTTTTATAACTTGGCACGTTATTGCACAGGCTGAAGATTAAACATTTTGAAATGAAAACACAAAAACCTTTTCTATATGATTTACTGTATTTATGAACATTTTTCCAAATTAGAAACACTTAGCATTACCAACAGTACAATCATAGCACAAAGACAAACATCTACATTTAAGTAACACCACACAAGATAAATAAAAATACAAAAATGACAACGTAAATCTAATACTATACTATGTGTTATAGTTACGTGTGTGCATAACAGAGGAATATATACAGAGACTCCAATGCACAGCACTAAAACACTTTAAAACAATCTCATTATATTTACTTTGGAGGTGCCCAAAGCTTGAGAATTGGTGAAAGAATATAAGATTATTTTTAAACTTTTAAACAGACAATTTTATATCTCAACCAAACTGTTTTGAGCTCTACTATAAAAAACTTCTGGACTCTCACTTCTCCTCCTTTAAATAAAGATGGCTTTCACCACAGCCAAACAGATTCTGTTGAGACACTGGAGGAGAACACAACCCCCTTCTTATGAGGAGGGGCTGACGGCAATGGCAAGTTGGCATGGTATGAGAAAGTTACTTATGAATCACATCAATACAGACTTACCTACACATACTTACTTTTGTCCCATGTTACTCTGTGACTGGTCTCTTGTTAAAACTAAAAACCTTTTCTTCATGTCCTGGATGACCGAGAACCTCCACAGTTGCAAACACCACCAATTATTGTAGTGAGGGTCGCAGCTCAAAAAGGTTGAAAAACACTGCTCTTTGTTACATATGCTTTTCATAAATGCAGTCATTATTATAAATACTTCAAGAGTGCGTCAGTTGGATTTCATTAAATGTAATGATGTGGTGTTGTGTATCAATTACATCTAAACTTTCTGTATCACCCAATGGACATTTAAAGAAAAAAAAACAAAGAACAGAACATTAACTTACAGTGGAGCTTGTTTCTTAAAGCATCAGTTGCTCCCTCTTCAGCTGCTCACAGAGCAGATTTATTCAAATAAGATTTGTTAAATGATAAAAGATGTAGGTCCCAAGTTTATTCTTATATGCAGTTTTAATCCCCTCTGTATCTTTCTCCAAGTTCACTGCAGTAGCAAAAACACAGGGCTTATTCTCAATCACCAGGATCCTTCCTTCAGAAGCATCTCCTCCAAAGCCAACACTAGAGTCCCAGATCTCTCCTCAGAGTCTTTTAGAACAGGCTTCAGGCCAAGCTGCATCATCAAGCCCCCCCTGTCCCACACACGCTCTACATTCTCTAAATAAAAAACTTAAACGCTTATTTTTTTTTACAAGTTCTGTTATAGAGAGTTATGTATCATAAAATCTCACTAACGTCAATAAAACTAAACTGTGAAGTTTATTTGACAAATAAAAAATTTGCCGCTTTAAGCTGCACTTCCTCTTCTACCAGTTTTTTTTTTTTTTTAAAGCATTGTGGGTACAGAAAGCAGCTGGTTTTGTCCAGAGCAGTCCTCCCAAGGAAAGATCCTGGCTATAGGGATAAGGAAAGATTCTGCCGCTCAAGCGACAAACCCCTTGTAGTTTCCAGTCACGTGACTGACACAAATCTGTCCAGCTTCTCTTGATGCACTGGGAACTCCCAAACATGCAACAGCTGGTTAACACTGAGAGCTTGAGTTTCATGACGTGAAACATAAAGTGCTTTGAAGATGGCACACTCATTTTCAGGGCGTGTCCAGAGTTGGTGCATCGTTTAAAAAAGGGCTGAGTGTGGAGTTTTTTTAGATTGAGAGGTGAAAGCAAGACAAGACAAGACATTTATTTTTGTATAGCCCAATATCACAAAAACAGCCGCCTCAAAGGGCTTAACAGACTGCACTAGACAACATTCCCTGTCCTTGGACACTCCGTCAGGGTAAGAAAAAAAATTCTAAATAAAAACAGCCATGAAAAAAAAGAAAAACCTCCGGGAGAATCACAGAAGGAGGGATCTACTTCAAGGACGGAGAGGCAGTGCAGGAATATGTCCTGGACAGTGGAAAAATACATAGAAATGCACACAACATATTCACAAAAAAAACAAAGAAAAGAAAAACATTTAAAAAACATAACATATTATTGCTATAAGAATTCTTTATGTCCTTATATTTATTTAGAGAGACTTGTAGACAGAGTATAATTTAACAACCAATGGCCGGGTTTATTCTTGCAAGAAGGAAGCAGAAGCACACGAACATGCATCAAGGGTACATAGTGAGCTTTGCTAAAGGTAAGTTCTAAAGTGATATGATTAAGTGTCAGAGAGACACTTAATAACATTACGCAAGTCTATATTTGAATAAAGTTGATTGATAATAAATAACATTTTTACAAGTTTAATTGTTTTATTTGTGGATCAACAAGTTTAAGTGTTTATCAAATGTCTGTCAAAGTTCTCAATCATCCAGGTCATTTTGAAGAAAAGGTTGAAGCAAACACATCTGGACATAGTTTTCATGATCAAATGAAGCCTTACTATAATCACTATGTTTAAGAGTTCATAGTTTACAGATTAATTCATTACACCTCATCTTAGTATAATCATTTCAAAAATTCCAGTGGGCAGAATTCATCAGTTCTTGGGCTTCATGAGGTCAACACCCAGCAGTGTTAAAGTGGTCTGGATTCTGTTGAGAGCCCAGTTACAAAGCTTTAAATGTTAACACCTCTATTCTTTTAATTGTAATACTAGTTAACATTAAGCTAATGGGGTTTGTCAATACAAGGCACCTCTTTGTCATTATTTCTTCAAGAAATGTAAAATAAACAAATAAAAAAAAAAAAAAAAAAAAAAAGTCCAGGGAAGCATTGTGGATATATATTGAATTAATATGTTTCGTGGTTTGGAACATCCGACTTAAAAATGCTGCCATTGCGTGGTGGTGACGTGGCAGGGTGTGATGAAGACTTATTGATAGGTTTTAGCTTTAAATTTATACAAGTGAATGCAGGCCGATCCTCAGAGATGCTGGTCTGCTGTGAGGACATATGCACTTGAGCACAGGGCGCTCCTCTGATGTGGGAGCTTTCTTTTGTGGTGCTTGAACCTTAGAAGGTGGATTGCAACTGATGTTTTTCTTCTTCCTCCCAGAGCTCATGTCACAGGCATTTCCAGGTCCTGCATGTTTGTGATGAGCTGGAGCAGCAGGGAGTGCAGTCTTCTTCAGTCCTTCCATTATAATAGTCAACATGATGTTTTTCACCAGCACAGGCCTCCGAGTGAAGCTCTGTTCGCACTTAGGGTAGCTGTAGCTTTTCTTCCGGACCTCTCCATCCCAGTGGGTTTTATCAGAGCTCATGCAGTAGCTGTGTCCACAGGGAATAGTGACTGGATCCTTCAGTAAATCTAAACAGATGGAACAGATGAGGGTCTCTTTGGGCACTGCTAACTGGATTCAGATTTTCAAACGAATGAGCCCTTGTTGCAGCAAACAATCACCTTTAACTGAAGCCAACAACCAGCTTTAAAAACAAGAGCCTGTAGCATTCACCTCACCCACCTTAGAGTCCTGCCATCACAACTCACAAGTGTTCTTTAAATCACCATCACTCTCTGGTTGCATTTCCATTTCAACTAAATAAGACGGATTTTTTTTTTTAATTGCTTTTTTAAAATTTGTGTATTTACATTTCCTCAAGTAGTATAGTATTATTGTAGTTGAGCATGTGTGCAGATAATAAATACACATTTAAGATTACAAATTTCAGCTTCGGTTTTTTAAGGTAAATCCTTGCATAAAGAGGTTGAGTGAAGACGGTATGGATTTTGTGGATCAGCCTTCCATTGATTCTGTACAAGGCCAAAGTGCCTGCATCATTATCCAAGAATATTCCAGTTCTGGAGATAAGAGACTCAGTTAGCACAGACTTGAACATTTTGTTGTGCCACAAACTGCGATAGACGTCAGTGAAACAATTTGTCATTCTTTCCCAAAACATCATACATCAACATCATAAAGGGGAAAGATCTACAGCCTTCTTCTTTGGCCTAGAAAAAACAAACATGACAATATATTGAAAAGTCGGTAAGTAGTAGCACAGTTAAGGATCTAACAGAGATGGAAGACATTATGGATAAAACAGAATTTTTATGCTGCGCTTTTTAACACGCAAGGCATATCACATAATTACGCAGAAACAGCCATAGTAGCACTAAACAGGAAGCTGGAGACCTGTGATGCTCCCTTCTCCATGGATGAGCTGAACGCAGCCATTAGTTTGAACAACAATAAGAGCCCCTGTGCTGATGGCCTAGCTGCAGAATTTTTTAAAAAATTCACACCGGCTGGCGCTTATTCTTACATATCTTGTTTTTAGACATAGAAAGATAGCACAGAGTTGCACCGTCATTTGCAAAGAGTGTTGTAAATCTTTTTTTTTTTTTTAAAAAAGCAGGTAAACACAGCTAGAAAACTATAGACCAAGTAGTCTGTTAAATGTTGATAATAAATAAGCAAGTACACAAAACGCAAGCATACAGCATTCCGGGGAGAGACATTTCAGATACTGTCATCTATGAAGTACATCTTGAAACACATGCACAGCACAGTGTGGACTTCAGTAAAGCATTTGACAGGGTGGAGCGTACGTTCTTAAAACTTTAATTGCGTTCTGTGGTGCAACAGGAGTAGCATCGAACCCATGGAATTTTAAAAATTGCCACGGGGGCATACAAAGTTTTGGGCGTTCTTATGGGAAAGGAGGAAACGCAGTGCAAAGACAGAATGTGGAAGAAGGTCAAAGAATTTTGAGGACAAACTAAACTTAAAGAAGCTGTTTATGACATGGAACATGTACATGGAAGAGATTTCTGGATAACTGCAGAAAAAGAATTTCGGGCCATGGTCTGTACAACTTGTGCCAACTCTTACCCCGCAATTTTGGAGGGGGTTGAGCCTTTTAGAGGGAGGTTTTGGAGGCGTGGCAGGCACTCAGATGGCAGGTGGAGGTAGCACCATCCTCCTTGGCACAGCTAAAACTTTGCCGCTAAGGTTCTATCCAGATCTCCTTGGAGTGTCAGGACCAGGCAAAAGGACTCAATTAGCAGATCCCACAATAGACAGAGCTTTGAAGTTCTTTACTTTCCGAGGCAAAGGTACAAATCCAAAATCCGAGACATAATCAAAAGACAAGGCAAAGGTCAAAAATACTAGAATCTACCAAATACTGTACAACGAAACGCTGGAAAGCTCACACTGAGGTAAAGACAATCTGGCACAGGACAGGGGAAAACACACAGACTATAAAGGGAACACAATGAGACACAGGTGGAACACATTAGGGCGGAGCAGGTAATCACAGCGGAGGGAAAGACACCAGGGCAGGAAGACAATCTGGAACACAGACAGGGTTGAGTGATTTCACAATAAAACACAGGAAATGTAATACATTACACAAACAGATAAACACACAACACTAGGACATGACAGTATGACACAAAACCTCTCTTGAGCTCTAAACAGTGTCCTGCGCCCTCCGGGATGACAGGACACCCGCGACGAATGAGCCCAAGATAGTACCTGTCCTCGTAGTGCTGGTGGTACAAACAGGCGATTAGGTGGAACCCCCGGCGGCGCATCAATGGCTCGAAGAGCCTCTCTGACTTTTCTCTCGATGCTCCTGGTAATGGCCCCCAGGAAACAGGAACCTGGCAGGATGGAGGAAGCCTCTTTAGGGTCTCTGTCAGGGAAAAAACAGTCTGGAGAGAGAGTCAGCCTTGATATTCTTGGAGCCTGGGCGATATGATACGGTGAAATTAAATCTGGAAAAGAATAGAGCCCATCGGGCCTGTCGGGGATTCAATCTCTTGGCTGCCTTAAGGTATTCCAGATTCTTGTGATCAGTCCAAACTAGAAAAGGTTGCTGCGTACCCTCCAGCAGATGTCTCCACTCCTCCAGAGCTACTTTAATTGCCAGCAACTCTCTATCTCCAACATCGTAATTCTGTTCTGCTGGAGAAAGCTTCTTTGACAAGAATGCACAAGGATATATCTTATCATCATCTACTGACCTCTGTGACAGAATTGCCCCCACTCCCGAATCCGAAGCATCCACTTCTACCATGAACTGACGGTTGGTGTCTGGAAGAGTAAGTATAGGAACGTATGTAAAACAGTCTTTCAACCACTGGAAGGCAGCCTGAGCCCTAAGGGACCAGGAAAACTGGACCTTGGAAGAGGTGAGAGCATGCAACGGAGCTGCGATTGAACTGAAATTCCTAATGAACTTGCGGTAGAAAATGGCAAATCCTAGGAAGCACTGAACGTCCTTACGACAAGAGGGGGTAGGCCACTCAGCCACGTCTTGAATCTTGCCCGGGTCCATCTTCAGCACCCCTTCTGCGATTACCATTCCTAAAAATGACACTGAAGGTACATGAAACTCACACTTCTCAGCCTTAACATACAGCTGATTCTCCAGAAGTTTGCCAAGCACCTGCTTGACGTGGACAATGCGAGTCTCTAAATCAGGGGAAAAAATGAGAATGTCATCAATGTACACGAAAACAAATTTGGTCAGCTCTCTTAGTACATCATTTACCAGAGCCTGAAAACCGCAGGCGCATTAGTCAAAACAAATGGCATCACTAAGTACTCATAATGGCCACTAGGGGTGTTGAACGCAGTCTTTCACTCGTCACCCTCTCGGACCCTGACCAAGTGATACGCATTTCTTAAGTCCAACTTCGTAAAAACTTTAGCCCCCTGTAACAGTTCAAAACAAGCGATTAATGGAAGGGGGTACCTGTTCTTCACTGTTATGTCATTCAATCCCCGGTAATCAATCCAAGGACGAAGCGTCTTGTCCCTCTTATCAACAAAGAAGAATCCAGCACCGGCGGGAGAGGAGGAAGGACGAATAATACCAGTCTTGAGTGAGGAAGCTATGTATTCATTCATGACAGCCCGCAGTCCCTTGGGTGGAAAAGCTCCAGGGAGGAGTTCGATGGCACAGTCATAAGGCCGGTGTGGTGGAAGTGTGGTTGCCTTTACCTCATTAAATACCTCTCGTAGTTCCCAGTAGACCTCAGGAACTGTAGCCAAATCTGCGCACGGGGTCTCCTCTGGCGAGAGAGTGTCTCCACGCGCATCAGGAACGGAAGAGGAGGACTGGAAACACCGGGATCTGTACTGATCTCACCACGATAATATAACTCCCGAGGACCAGTCTATGTGCGGTTTATGTAGAATGAGCCAGGGGTAGCCCAAGATCACGGGGTGCAGGGATGAGTGAAACAGGAAAAAACTGAGTCTCTCGGAATGATGATCCGGAAAAGATAGAACTACAGGGCTAGTGTGATGAGTAACGGTGCACAGGAGCCGGCCATCAAGAGCGGTAGCCTCCATTGGCGATTCCAAGGGAATTATGGATAGTCCCAACCCAGCAGCAAGATTGCTATCCATAAAGTTGGCATCAGCTCCCGAATCAATAAGTGCTAGAAGACTGCAAGACTGAGAAGTGTTAGTTAACCGAATCTTGGAGAGTTGCCAACTGATATCAGTCTTGATAATAGCCGGCTTACCAAAATGGAGGATCTACGTGACCTACCTCCTCGTCTTACTGGACACATGGAGAGGAAATGGCCCAGCTGACCACAGTAGATGCAACGCCCCTCCCTCATGCGTCGATTCCTCTCAGCAGAAGAGAGCCTGGTCCGACCCATCTGCATGGGTTTCTCAGTTAGAAGAGGAGAGGCAGGAGCAGAACTTGCGGGCACTGAAAAAAACTCCTCCCTAGAGGCCCCCCTCCTTCCCAGGTAACTGTCTGGCTGAGAGTGGAATCTCACTCTCTCCCGAAGTCTATTATCAATCCTAGAAGCCAAGGCAATTAGAGCGTCGAGTTCGGTGGGTAGATCAAGCGGGGTCAGATAGTCCTTGACTCTTTCAGAAAGACCATTGAAAAATGCATCCACAAGAGCTAGTTGATTCCACCCATTGTCTGCTGCTAATGTGCGATACTCAATAGAATAATCAAAAACGCTACGGCGTTCCTGTTTCAAAGTTACTAGTGCCTTCGCTGCTTCACGGCCCGGAGTGATAGTTTGAAAAACTTGAGTAAATGTCTCTAAAAACAAAGGTAATGAGTTGCAAGCTGCTGACTCTCTATCCCATTCAGCTGTGGTCCATGCTCTCGCATGGCCGGACAAATATGAGATAATGTAAGCTATCTTAGCCCGATCTGATGGAAAAGAGGACGCCTGAAACTCAAAGTGCAGCTTACATTGGGACAAGAAGGGACGACAATCCCCCGACTCACCCGTGAATCTCTCCGGGCTAGACAGCCGGATATGTGCTGGCTCACGAGTGACCGTTCTCGGGGTCGCTTCAGCTGGCACCTGGTCAGTAACAGCACTTTCCGCTGACAATGATGAGGCCTCCTTCCTCTGCATCCGTTCAATGACATATCCAATCTGTGCAGAAAGTTTGGAATAAGCCCGCTCATGGCTCTCTGCTGAAGCCCTCATCTCACGTTGGAGCAACCCAACCTGCTCCTCCTGAAGATGAATCCGTTGTCCTGTGCCTGCAGGGCGGCACGCACTGGATCTGCCGAGTCCATGTTAGTGGCCAGATTGTACTGTCAGGACCAGGCAAAAGGACTAAATAAGCAGATCCCACAATAGACAGAGCTTTGAAGTTCTTTACTTTCCGAGGCAAAGGTACAAATCCAAAATCCGAGAGACGTAATCAAAAGACAAGGCAAAGGTCAAAAATACTAGAATCTACCAAATACTGTACGAAGAAACGCTGGACCGCTCACACTGAGGTAAAGACAATCTGGCACAGGACAGGGGAAAACACACAGACTATAAAGGGAACACAATAAGACACAGGTGGAACACATTAGGGCGGAGCAGGTAATCAAAGTGGAGGGAAAGACAACAGGGCAGGAAGACAAACTGGAACACAGACAGGGTTTAGTGATTTCACAATAAAACACAGGAAATGAAATACATTACACAAACAGATAAACACACAACACTAGGACATGACATGGAGAGCCTTCGGGAAGCAGAGAAACTAGGTAGTGGCATGTACATGCCCCCTCACTGTCCAGATTTACTGTGCACAATTAGGCAAGTACTTTTGACCATATCATAATTTTATCCATAATTTCCAACTCCAAGCAGTATAAACATAAATCCTTATTGGATTTAATGCATATAAGGTGATCTGTTTTTGAGTTATGAGATCTAACGTTTTGTAGCAAATCGTCAACAGGGTCGCAAGATACACATCGAGAAGAAAAAACGCAAATTAACCGCCAAAGATTTGTGAAGAATAAAATGTGAACCCATTTTCCTCCAGTGCTGCCATATTCCACAACTGCAACCTACCTGGAGTGTCAAGAAGTACAAGGTGTTCAGTTCTCAGAGACATGGCCAAGTTAACAAAGACTGAAACTTGACCACCT